>VZRV01006522.1:222039-261795 GCA_013398115.1 Falcunculus frontatus
CGCCGCCCGCCTCTCTGCGCGGGGGCTGCGCGGGGCGGGCGGCGCCCCCGCGGGAAGGGCGGCGGCGGCGGCGGCACCCTGCGTGCGGAGCCGCTATGGAGCCATCCCGGCCCTCCGGGAGGCTGCGCGGAAAGTTGCCCTAGAAAGAGGCGGCATCGCTGACGGTGTCGAACGGTCCCGAACCCCCGTGAGCCCGCGGTGCTGCCGCAGCCACTGTGGCCCCTCGGAGTGCCGCTACTTTGTCTTAACCATTGCCTTCCCACACTGTGCACTCTGCGGCCACCTTTGAAGGGTTCAGTCTTTTTCCCCGGATGATCTCTAATTGAAAGTAAAAGTGTAAAATATTTCAGTTTGAAATACTGGATAATTCAAAAACTCTCTGCTCAGTTCCTCGTGTCTTGGTTTTGGGGCTTGTTTTTTTGGTTTGGTTTTTTGTTGTGTCCAGAAACAAGTGTTGAGAGCAGGTCAGTTTATATCTTAAAGGGATTACCCTTTAATTGAAAGTTAAATTAAGCAAATGGTCCTGCCCCAGAGAGTGCACTCCATGCACAGCAGCAAGTGCACCGGGCGTGAGGCGATTCTGCCCCGTTGCACGTATGTAAAAACGTGGTTGAGCCGTGAGAAACCACAAATGGCAATTCCGTACTACGGCACCACGGTTTAAAGGGTTGGGATTGAGGCTGGGCGTTTGCGTGGGATTTACGGCTCTTTGATGTGTAAAGCTAAAGTATCAAAGTAGCACTATGACTTTGGAAGGGAGTCCCAGCGCAGAGAGAGCTCTTGCAGGCACAGGGCCTTGCACCTTGCATGGGGAAAGCAAAAATAACTCTAGGTTTGTGTGAAATAGTATTTGGGGGGAAGGGTGGGTGACAAAACCCTGCCGTCTCCTTCTTCCTTTCGTCGCTCCTGGGGACATTTTCAAGCATGGTGTTACAGGGCGAGTTAGCATATTCATGAAATGGTAGGAAAACAGAACGGAATAAAATGAGGTATTTCATGAAACAAGGGGGTCTGTTGTTTTTCTCTATTTACGTATTTATATTTTTATTTTGCTAAGATTTAAAAACCGACAGGGGTTTTTTAAATGGGGGGTGGGGGTCGGGACCTGCTCCCCGGCCTCCGCCGCGGGCTCTCCGGAGCCGGGGTACCCCGGGGAGTCCGCGGCGGAGGCCGGGGCTGGCTTCGGGCTTCCCAGCAGCTGTGACAGCGACCCGTAAGATGGCTGCTGCCATCCCCGGCGCTTTAAGACGGACTGGTTAAGGTGGAGGAGCCGCTGCCCTTGGCGGTAGCAGCCTCAAGCTTAACAGGAAATTAAACGTGATAAAAAATCCAGCTTCTCTGAAATTTAGGAGAAAATTATCGCTTTTATTTTTAAATTTTTGTTTAAGTGTCCGAATCGCGTTATAAAATAGCAAATAGCCGCTGTATGTTAGCAGCCACCTAAGAAGCTCTTTGCTTGCATTTTCTTTATGCCGGCTTGGTTTCTGCTTTCGGACTTGAAAATGAAACTGTTCTTGCTTAGTTTCACTTTCAGCTTTCTCACGACTCCTCCTCGGCAGCAAATGTTACAAGCAAAGAGCACATCTGGAGCACGCTGGCTTCAATGGACCACTTAATATCCATGCCTGAACACACACTCCTAGTTTCCTTGGGAGTTGCTGTAGCTTTACATCCCCCGGTATGTTTTCCCTTTTTTTTTTTTTTTTTAATCCAAATCACTAGGTTCTCCTTTAACCAGGTAGTTAATGATATTTAACCTAGCATTAAGCTTGCACACTTGTATGTAATGAACTACAGTTTTGATTCTGAAAATACATTTACTGTTTTCACACAGGTGAATAACTCCACTGATATGCATTGAGGCCACTCGGTGGGCATTTATATCCAAAGCTGCACAGGTGAATGCTCACAGGATCACAGCCTAGGTGAACAGCCTTAGTTTTTCACCTTGTTCTTTAGGGTCCTTAAAAGCCTGAAAACTTATTACTTCCATTAAAGTAAAATCAAAGACAAAAGTTGTCAGGAAGCAAATAATTTCACTGCAGTTCCTTCTTGAATCCTCAAGAGCATGGCTGCCTTACAATACTGTGTCTTTTTTTTCCATTATACCCTGATGCTCACCAGATAACCAGAAATGTAAGTCTACCAGTTTGTGGCTTCAGATACAGTTACTATAGTAACATTTATAAACACTAATTTCACTACACTTGCAGAACTGCTGCCTGCTAGGAGCATCTTAGAAAGAAACCACTCTAACTGCAAATAGGTAAGTCTTTCTCTTTTTTTTTTTTTTTATATTAAGCCTGATCATTGCTCACATTCAAACTTTGTGCAAATATATTGTTAAAAATAAAACCAAAAAAGCTTTACTTTGTCTTAAACTGCTCTAGTGAAAAGTAAAATGTTACATTCAAAATTTTATCAAGAATCGGGAGTGAAAAGACCGTTTACTATCTGGAAACATGGGACTATTACTTGGGTTGCACTGGCTCCAGTGAATGTAATTAGGTCATGATAGGTTGCATGCACTATGTTAGGGGAAAAAAAACCAAAACCCTCTATGCTTTGACATACAAGTGGATACATGTCATTCTCGGTTGCATATATCCAGGCTTTTTTCTTCTGGTGGCTGAATTCACAAGTACAGTACATACTAATTTTCTAATTATAATGCATGCATAAATCTGAGCACCACATAATCCCTCTGTTGCTTGTTTTTTCATCATTAAACATGAAGATATTAAATTAGATCCAAACTCAAAGTATTGTCTGTAAAACCCTCACCACATTTTTCAGTTTCTGTCCTTTGAGGCTTGTCAGTGGGTTTGCATGAGTCGAGCTGACTCTGACACCCACGTTTAGGAAGCACAGGTGGGAGCAGATGATCCTGCCTGCCTGCCTGTGCTGCTCAGCTCACAAGCTCAGGTGAGTAGCCAGGTGACTTCAGGAAGGCTACTCATCTGTGTCAAATTAAGGAAGCCAGGAGCTACGTGAGATATGAGTGCCAGCTCACGTGGATTTCAGGTCTCAGGGTACCGATAGCCCCGAGAAGGTGCCTGCTCAGAGCTCATGCTCCCCGCAGATCAGACATGCATTTCACATCTGTTGCTCCTGCATGAATTCACCGTGAACACCTGACAGGCTTAAATGCAAGAGCATGTGTGTTACTATTATTCCAGCAAAGGAGGCATCTGCATTCTTGAGTCACAAAAGGGGAAATTAAAACACAGTTTAGGGTGTGCCTGACTCCTGGTTATTACCTAGCTGTCATTTAGGGCTTTTGGGGCCTATCTTGCTCCCATAAATTAAAGAGTGACTCAGCTAATAGCAGCCTAATGCTGAATGTACTGCTCTGACAGGGACCACCCAGCACACAGCTGAGCTCTGGGAGTCCACCCCTAACCCTCATCCCTGTCTCACAGCCCAGTCAGATCCAGCATGCCCAACCCAGCCTTGTCTCCCTCCTTTTGTTCAAGTGAGAGTTTCTTCCAATGCTCCCACCTGTTTTTATTCTTGCCATTCAATTCAAATAGGAAAAGTGTAGCTCTTGCTCTTCCAGGGAACTTCTCTGAGTAGAAAATCCTATTGTGTCTTTTCATTAGCGTGTTCCTCGTGGGTGAAGTGGCCTCCCTCTTGGCCACCGTGCATTCAGGACTGCTATCAATATTTTATGAATCACTGGAAGTATTAACAGTACTAAAGTTTGCTCATTAGGCTGTCTCTAGCATCTCATCAGCTTCCCATGGTGCTTACATGTGACTAAAAATACAGATGGCAGACCCATCAGGTTTTGGCTCTTGTAGGAAATCTTACACCCCAATTACCCAGTTTTTCAAGAAAAAAATGCAGAAAAATAAATGGAGAAAATGTCATTGCAACACCCATGGCTGCTTCAGTCACACAAATTTCTTGTTAGGGATGGACCATTTAGCAGTTTTTATATGCTTCTTGCCTGGAGGATGCTCTTCTTGACTGCATCAGACTTTTGATTTAACACAAACCAAGTGAGGAAATTAAAGGCCGGAGTCGTGTAGCACAGGACAATCGCTCCTGCCTTTGCACAGTTTGAGCAGTGTGTGTGAAGCCCAGAAGCTGTTTGCTGAAATTATTTAGCCATCAGCAGTCACTGCATAGGCTTACCCTGTGTTATTTTCTGGTAGTGAGAGCTCTGGATTTCTTCATACAAACATGAGATATACTATCTATTTTTCTCTTACCTTGTCTTTCTTTTGACTCCTCACAATTCTTTTGTTTATTCCTTTCTCCAATGTATTTTTCTGCTCCTTAATTCGTGGCAGAGATCCCTGCAATGCTCTGGGACTCCCCTTGGTGTACTTTGACAGCTTGCTCCATGTAGGGCAGGTCATTTGGTGCTGGAAGCCTGACAGACCCTTGGGAGACTGGCACCAGTATTGCTGGCAGGGATGGGAGAGGAAGGGCCTCCTTTCTGCTACCCAAGGTGCAGGTGCCACCAGCACCCTTGATACAGCAATGACTTAGATAATAAAACTGCATAGAAGATCCCTATTATTTCTGTAAGTTGAAGTTACAGTGGCCCAAGCACATCTGACTGTGCAAACCCAATCATGGGCCTTCCCTATATCTGTGTGGGGGACCACCTGGAAATCCTGGGAACTAGAGACACAGCCTCAGGCACCACAGCTAACCCCTTGGCCAAGCAGCAGAAACTAATCAGGCTAAAATCTTCCATTTGAACCAACTTAGTGCTGTGTACAGCTGAAAAAAGCAGAGGAATCCCTGGAGTACAGCACCAACCACAGATGGGGGTTTGTGGGGTGAGGGAGGTAGGATGTCCCTGGGAGTGCAGAAGGCACAGTTAAGTTATCACCACCCATCTTCTACCTTCTGCCACAGCTTTCTTTGTGGATCCCCAAACCCTCACATTCCTCCCCTCCCAAGCCAAGGCCAGCAGGCTTGCGATTTCCACTCGATGTTTTGTGGCCTCTCTGCCCCACACAGGCCCTTGGGGTGTAGCAAACTGCTACCTCTGCCCCACTGAGGCTGACCCTGGTCTGGAGTGTAGAAAGACCTGGTTTTGTCATTGTTTCACTACTCCCATTTCCCAGTTCAATGCTTCCTCCCAGCTGAGGAGCTGCACCTCTGCACAAGTGGACAGTGTCACAAATTATAACTCTAGCCCAAGAAGACCTAATGACAGGGTCTCTTATTTTATAGGGTGGCACAAAACCAGAGAGCCTGGAATCCCGGGATTCCAGTTTTGGACAACACTTTAGAAGATAAATAAGGAGACTAATTATCTTAATTTATTCCATAATTATTTTAATTATTAATCACTTCCTTCTTTCTTACCTATTATCAGGTTTACAAGTGGGAGTGTTCCCAAGTCCTGAAAGCAGGCTCTGCCCCTGGCATGCTCCCGTGACTCACCAAGTTTGTCTTTATCTCTTCCCACACCTTTCATAACCAGACTTTCTTGAAGCTGCATCATTGCTTCCGGGGATGCAGTAAGTAGGCTATACTATGCACTCCTAAGCTGACTCTCTTGGGAGAAGATGTCTTGTTCCTTCTGCACTGTTCCCTCTGCAGATGGTTTTAGAGAATGAGAGGGCCAGCTCTGCTAAAAAAAGTGATGGAAGGTATAGGGCATAGCTCCTGGGTTAGCGAATGAGGTTTTTTATCAGGTGAAGAGTTTTTCAGACGTCTTATATGAGTTCAAGGAAGGCTTTGTAAGGGTTTTCATGTAAGATATTTCCTCTTTGCTGCTTTGGCCAAAGATGACCACGTGAAGCTGGGACCTGCTAAGGCAGCACCCACCCAGCAGAGGCTGGCTACAACTGTGCTGCAGGACATGAGCTGCACAGCACAGTCACACTGCACCAGACAGATGCTAATGTCCCACTGCCCACCCGGTGTGGCTCCTTGCCAGGTGCTGTTGGCATCAGGCACCCTGCAGCTCAGGGACAGACAGTCCTGGCCATGCCAAGAGTCTCTGTCATGGTTTTTGTATGTGGGTGTGATGCACTCACAAAGAGTTTTCCAGGGGAGGTGCTGCTGCCAAACTGTGTGATGGGCAGGGGAGAGGGAGGTCAGCCAGGATGGGAACTGTGCTGAACACGTGGAGGCAATGAAGCCATGTCCTGGCATCACA
Organism: Falcunculus frontatus; assembly: GCA_013398115.1. NCBI lineage: Eukaryota > Metazoa > Chordata > Aves > Passeriformes > Falcunculus > Falcunculus frontatus. Next base: position 228,170 of record VZRV01006522.1, read on the forward strand.
GGCACATGGGAAAGAGAGGACTGAGAGGGAAGCGCTGACTGAGGCATGAGCAGGAAGTAAATCAGGGAAGAAGGAAAAGACAGGCAAGGAAGTTGGTGCTCATTCAGCAAGAATTTGCAGCAGTGAGGCCTGTTTATATGTATTAGTTGATAATATTTTGATGAGAAACTCAGGGAGACCATGACCTCCATTTTACATCGCACAGTCCTTCTGTGCTTCTTCCCGTCACCCGCAGGCAGGCAGGCATCTTTCCAGTGCTGGTTTCAGCATCAGTAACAGTCACCATTTGCTAAGACCACAAGTATGTAGCAAATAATAAAACCCCCAAATCTCACAGAGGAAGGCGTTCAGGCCTGGAGATTGTGCAAGCTAAGTTCTGACTGTGTCAAAGGGAAGTGAGGAAGAAGCATGCTCTGGGTGGAGATAGGAATGACATGTGTCAAAGGGAGATAACTGCATATGGGACTCCTCCGGATAAAAATCAGATCCTGGATCCTCTAAGCTTAGGAACATCTTCCATCTTTGCTAGTTAAAAAAAGGTGATTGTAGTGCCAAACTGCAGAAACAGAGAATAATTTTTCCTTCTCTTATTAACAGCAAGCAGCTCCAAGTGTCATAGCTTGAAAGGTTTTCCAGAAATATGAGATTTACTGAGACAGTGGTGTCCTCTGCCGTATGAGCCTCATGCTCTGCCTGAGCTCTGTCCCTTTTAGACAGGCCAGTGTACGGCAGAGGTGGAGGAGCCTCCCTTTCCGAGCAGCAGGACTAAGCACTGAGCAGGAGGCTCTTTGTTATGACACATACAGTAAATACGATTTTTTGCCCTTGAAAACATGTACAATCTCAAACTGTGGTTCACTCCCCATTCTTCTACATCTAATTTCTTTTTATCTGCTTCTATTTTCATCTCAGAACATTAAACTGTGTTGGGTTTTGGCTCCCTAAATAGGCTCAAGGAAACTGCAGTGAGCTAGAAAGCTGAATTTTATCTTTCACTGTGAGGCTGGGAGTGTTTTAGCTTGGTGTATTGTGCTGTCAGTATCTCACTGTTATCCTTTAACCTGACAGCAAAAAACCTCCCAGTCTGTATCTGCTCCTAATGAGACAAATGCAAGGAGAGAAGGAAACACAGACTAATCTTTTTACTTCATAAGAGATCAACAAAGCAAATGTCTTTTTTTTTTTTTTTTTTTTACAAGGTTTTCAGCTATTAACATAAGCAATTTATGCATACCATACGAAATTAACATCAGGGCTGCCCTTTTAATAAGTATAAGCAAAGTTATTGCAACTAAAGAGTTGTAGCCTATCTTGCTACATGAATTATTATGTATATTATCCTGGTTATTTACACATTGTAATTAACTAGGACTGTTCTGGTGCTTTGAAAATGTGATTTGTTAGCACTTACAGCCACTTACGGAGATACAAACCCACATAAAATGTACGTGAGTGTTTTAAGAATTCAGTTTGCTGAGATCAAACTAACATTTTGCTGAAAGTTTTCAATTTCCTGTCTTTAATCCAAGGGGCTTTTATATACACTAAATATAAAATGGGTTCATATTTAAAAGACTTTAAAAAAATAACTTACCAGGTGTTCTGTATATATTGGTCCTAATTTTTCTGAATGCATCATCGTAATGACAGCAGTGAAAAGGCTTGTGCCATCCCTCAGTCTCAAATTCAAACTATGCAGAATAAAGGAAAAAAGATCTGCACAAGCAGTTTTTTATCCATGTACTGCCTTACCTTGCCCTGCTGAAGTGGTGCAGCATTTTCAGAGGAGGCTGATGTTCACCTCTTGTAGAGGGACAGACTTTCCTATAAACTGCTCCTACAGCAGATTGAGAGCTGCAACCAGCTGCAAGCCACCTCTGCAAGGATAAACTGTACTACGCTGTCATAAGGGGGTTTTAAGTGGCTCTCCTTAATACTATCGCCCTTTACAGAAGAGATGTTGTAATTGATCTACCTCAGATGATCAGAGGCACTTGATTAATTAAGACAAATTAGGATTAATTTGGGCTGGAGGAGGTTAGGGCTTTGAATTTAATGAAATTTTTTCTAACAATTGTCATGACAGAAAAGGAGCACGCATTGAAACACAAACTGCAGAAATCCTTATAATACACAGGTGATGGAGAGAAGTAGTGAGACAGAAAAAAATGTACTTCCTAGCTGAGATCCTGGAAAACAGGTGCAAAATAGTTTATTCAGGTGTGGCTTATCGAGTATAAAGAGAGAGCCCCAGTAAAGGAATGAGGTTAAAGTAGGATGAAATGCCCAAAGGCTGCTCTTGTAATGTGGCTGTGGGATATTCCTGCTGCTGAACTACCTCTGTTTGCCCTGGTGATAGTTTACCAGCAGTTAACAAAGATTAACTGAAACAGAAAACTCGCAACAGAGAATACAATAGCATATGCATTTTTGTCTGATATTTCTCATCCATACAGACATAAATGCTAACTACTAAAATAATCAACTTGAATATAAATACTATGTTTTCATACTTAGTATATAGATGATGTATAGGCTGGCAAGCTTAGCTGCTTGCATGGTGTCAGGATTTTGTGTTATGGTGTCTGTGCATGTGTGTCACGTGCTGGCTTAGGGGGAGAGGATGTTATGCAAGAAGCGGTTCGTACTGAAATTTTCCAAGCCTGAAGGAGAATCACTTGGAAAAAAATTCTAGGTAAAATGGCTTAGCTGTTTCTGAGAATATGTTTGGAAAATATGTTGTTTTGAATGTATTAAGCCAAAAGTCTCTTTTTTTTTTCTAGAGGAGCTCCAAGATTGTCAGGTTTTAAACTACCACTTGGCAATTTGGCTGAAATGGCATCAGCAGTGCATCTTCCGTCATTCTTGTCAATTTGCCCAAATCAGAGCAAGCTACAATATTTAGAAAGCAGCATCAGTTTGCCCATGCCAGGCAGAGACATGCCAGTGTGCAGGTACTGAATTCGGGCAGCCCCTCTGCACTGCCGGGGCTCCGTCAGGAAGCACCTCGCCAGGAGGCTCTAACAGCTCTGACTCTTGGCTTTGCAGCACCAGGTGCCAGACCTGGGAATAGCACTGAGGATGCAGAGAGAGGTGAGAGAGACTGAGCTGATGGGGGAGACTGGAGCAAGGAGCTGGAGTGGAAAAAACGGAAGTACGTGGGGACAGGGGAGATACGAGCTCTGGCTGGAGGATGGGCAGAGAGGCCGGTGCTGGCTACAGTCAGGTCCTCGCAGTACCTAAATTCTTCTGATAAATTCTCTGAGACACGTAGGCAGAAGATTCATTATTCACTTGAATTCCTTGTAGATAATCCCACTCCCACACCATATTGTGATCTTGCCAATATCAACAATCCTGGTACTTCTAAGAAAGTAAATAATTCTTTAATAAAAGCATTGCTGATTTGCCAAGATAAAAATTCCACATGGCAATGAGACATGTAAGACAGTTTTATTGTGCTGGACAACCATGAAAGTAGGTCAGATACATGTTTTCTGAAGATTCTTGATGGCTGTCATAGTGTGACAGCTACAGAAACAATTGCAGCAAAACCACCACTTTTATTTCTTGACCAGCTTTCTCAAATAGATACCTCCTACAAAAATAATAATGACAAAGAGCAAATTTTTTTTTGCCATGGTAATCAAGGCAGATTACGGGGAAAAAGAGAAGAACCAGGCAATGCCAACAAGAGGAGTCCTTATGAAAGTGTATGCCAAGTCCTTTTGGAGAATCCAGATTTTTACAACTGGGAAGGAATAAGGCTTCCAAAATTCACTGGAGTGGTTGTTCAGTGGCAAAAAGAATTCCCAGTGAAGAGATGGATGGCACTGGGAAAGAAGAAAGAAAACATTCTGAAAACAACACACATAGTCCATTAGCCAGGACAGCCAAAGGCGTTGCTGGGCTACTGCATGTTGCTATTTTTTTTCCCTTCATCCAATTAAAAAAAAAAAAAAAAAAAAAAAAAAAAAAAAAAAAAAAAAAAAAAAAAAAAAAAAAAAAAAAAAAAAAAAAAAAAAAAAAAAAAAAAAAAAAAAAAAAAAAAAAAAAAAAAAAAAAAAAAAAAAAAAAAAAAAAAAAAAAAAAAAAAAAAAAAAAAAAAAAAAAAAAAAAAAAAAAAAAAAAAAAAAAAAAAAAAAAAAAAAAAAAAAAAAAAAAAAAAAAAAAAAAAAAAAAAAAAAAAAAAAAAAAAAAAAAAAAAAAAAAAAAAAAAAAAAAAAAAAAAAAAAAAAAAAAAAAAAAAAAAAAAAAAAAAAAAAAAAAAAAAAAAAAAAAAAAAAAAAAAAAAAAAAAAAAAAAAAAAAAAAAAAAAAAAAAAAAAAAAAAAAAAAAAAAAAAAAAAAAAAAAAAAAAAAAAAAAAAAAAAAAAAAAAAAAAAAAAAAAAAAAAAAAAAAAAAAAAAAAAAAAAAAAAAAAAAAAAAAAAAAAAAAAAAAAAAAAAAAAAAAAAAAAAAAAAAAAAAAAAAAAAAAAAAAAAAAAAAAAAAAAAAAAAAAAAAAAAAAAAAAAAAAAAAAAAGCAAGCATAAGCATAAATTTATCTAGAGATTTCTTGGCAGTTGGTATCTGGAGATAAAAAGCTGGAATTGCTTTAGCTTGACAATGAGAAGGAGACATGATAAATTCCCTCACAACTGATACTGCTATCAGACAATAGTATTCAGCTTATTAGATAAGTAGCCTGAGCACAATATTTGAATTAAAGTATTTAAGCCAATTTACTAACGTAAAAGACAGAGTTAGGAAGCATTCCATAATACGCAAGTGACCTCTGTAAGAATAGCAGGATTTTTTTTTTTTTAAAATCAAGTGGTTTAAGGCATCATCACTTTAGGACAGGCAATCACAATTCTTCTGATTTGTGATCTAATAAAGTCCTTGTGTCAAAGAAACATGCTTAAGATATTTTTTTAATTCATTTGTTTCATTGGACTAAGTGCCACCACATTTTGCTACCAGCAAACTGAAAACATGATTTGAGGGAATAATCTGAATTATTACTTCCTGAAATAGGAATCTGTTGTATTTTACTGTTATGGAAGAAGTATTCAGACCTGTTTCCTTATGAAGTAGAACCTTGCTTTTCTTCAGTACAGAACCAGTTATTTATTACAATCAGAAACAATTATACAGTCCTAATGCTTCTGCACCCACCTCTGCTACAAGAAACACTAAAAAATGCTCTTACAGACTAGAAACTCTAGTCATTTTATCTTCCCACCTGGTGATTTTTGTTACCAGTTCAGCCCTCTTGTGTACGTAAGACAGCTGTGAGATTACAAGCAAGATACTTGCTTTCCCACAAAGGAGTGCACAAGCACAGTTGTATAAAAAAAGCTGGTGGGTGAAGAGTTTCAAACGGATTTGTGTGTACAGTTACATTTTCTTCCAGTCTCTGCTTGAAGCACATGCCCAGCACTACACCACTTTTCTGTCACTCTCTCTGGCATTAGCAGGGAGTGGGCTGACACTGCAGCTGACATCAGAGGCACCCTTTCTTCCCGTGATGCGTGCATTCACACAACTTGTAAGACTTCTTCGTATTTCTCCATATGAAATTTGACCAAAATTAATGAAGAGGGTCAAAGATCAGTAGGAAAAGGGAGAACCATTTGAGAGGCTTCATTGTTGTCAGGATGAAAAAAAATCATGTTCCGTATTTGAAAAAAACCAATTCCAGATATAAAAGAGTTTTTGCTTAACAATAATTTGCACTCATCTGCCAGTCTGAGAAACACTGTAAACCAACTTGATGATGCACTGACACTGACACTAGGTAACTGTGGTGTATTCCACCACCTCCATTTTTCAATGATTGCTGCTACAGCTGTACTTTACCTCAAACAAGCTTTCTGCAGCTATGTGAACTTTCCTGGCACAGGTATCCAAACAGGTAGTTTAGCACTAGCTCAGTTTTCTTTCAGGAAATGCAGTCACACCTTTACTGGAATACGACATTAACTCACACAAAGGTTGCAAAGTTTTCAGATGCATTTGTTTCCACCTTATTGGGACAGAAACACGTTTTATTCCAAAGAAATTGATGAAGGCAAGAACTTAGGCTGGGTGAATTCTCTACCAAATTTCTTCTGGGTTGTTACCTGCCTCCATCTATTCCTTACAGAGAGGGTTTCATGCTGGCTGCAATCAAGGATAGCATAAATTCAAGCTCTGCTAACACGTTAAGGTTTGAAGTTCATCAGAGATACTTTAAACCTTTTATGATTAAAAGGTTTTGAACCACATTTTTGAACCACTGCTAAATAATATTTATTTAAACTAATACAATTGATTTTCCACCAAATGTACAACATCAAAGGAAAAAATTCACACAACATGAACCTTCATTTTCCCCCAAGGAGTGTGTTCTTACAGAAGTACAGACATGTTCCTTCAGCTCCAGATAAGCAATTAAAGAGGATGGTCAGATACAAGGAGCAGGAGATGGTGACATGGCCCATCTTCTTCATTTAGTCCCATTTTGATAAGTCAGCTAAGTTTTGTGGATTCTTTTGCCCTGTCTGTGGCTTGCAGACAAGAGAGACTTGCATCCAAGAGAGACTAGATTTTACTTTCTTTCAGTCAAATTGTTCCACATGGGTTATATTATGCCCTTTATTAGGATTACAGTTGGTGGTCTTCCTCCAAGGGTTCAAAGGATATTTTACACATTCTTCTAGCTCTCCATGGAAATCAGAGGAAGGAGGGGGAAGCAAGCGCAAGGATAAATACAGAGCATAACTTAAGGCATCTACAATTTATAACTAATTAAAAAGGTGCGTCCTTCAGTTTGGTACTTTGAATCATTTTCTGATTTAAGGCAGAAGAAATCTGCCTTCACAGACTACACTTAGCAGTCTCCTACACTCGATGATGCCAATACTGCCCAAGAAACACAACTACTGTGTAAGCAATGCCTACTATACACTCCTTTTCAGAGGTCTGTGCCCCAGTCTAGCCAGACAATGTTAGAAATACAATATAAATGAACACACTGCAGCCAACTTCATGTCTGGAAAGCTATCACATCCCAAGCAAGTTCCTTCTGCCTGGCATCGCTTTTGCCCTTCTGTCAACACATCGGAGCAGATCGAACACCTCCCCTAACATAAGAAATGGTCTCCCAGGGCACCACAGAGGATCTCAAATACAGCACTTTGGTTTGGAGCGCTTTCCTTTATGCTGTGTATTTGAATCCGACAAAACCAGTCCCCTGCAGTGTTGCAATTTCTGACACTTTTAATTCTCGGATTTCAGAAATGTTGAGGGAAAGAGAAAATACCTCTCCCTACTAATGCAAAGAAATTAGTCCTCAGCTTCCCACAATGACTAAGAATTCTTGCTCCCTTGGGTGCCTTAACCAAGTAACAGATTTAAGGCATCATGTAAGTAAACAGTAAATCCCACATCATGTCCAAATTATTTTCAGGTACTAAAAATTGTAGGCTGCTAGAAACAGTCTGAGCCTGAAACTTCTTGCTGAGTTCATTCAGACATTTGAAAGCACACACTCTCATAGGAGGAAAAAAAAAGTATTTGAGAAAAATGGAAAAGTTGCACCCTGACTGGTTTTTATACAAGAGTACATATTTTTCATATTAGACTGCACTTTAAGCTGAATGAAATGTCACTTAAGACTCCTCATAAGAGTTTATTGGCAGTTAGGAGATTAAGATTCTGCAACAGTCTTCTAAGAATGGAAGGGGAAAAAGCACAGAAAACTTTGCTGCAACAGAACCAGATTCAATGATGGACATATCGTTGCCTGTGACAGTAGATTATTAACTCTGATCTCAGGTTTTCTTCCAGTCCTTAACAAAAGGCTGTTACTGTAACAGCAGTATCTTTAAAAAACCCAGTATGCTATAAATATTATTTCAACTTCAGATGATGTATGTGCAGTCTTACATAAAAATGGAGAGTCACTGTCTCTCATGAGCACAGCACTTCTAATGTAAGTGAGAGAAAACACTTCAGAATGGTGGAAACATCAGCACTAATAAACCAGATTAGTAGAGGGATACCTGAGAAGCACAAGGGAGGGCTCTTGGACATCACAGAGATCCAGTAAAAACAACATCTGTTATACCTGTACCTCATATTGTATCTGTCCCTATCAATGGTACTTGTCAGTTTCTTACTTTGGCTTCCAATGGGCTTTGGATTACTTGAAGTACTTGCACCAGCTCTTAACACTCACTCATTATTTGAGAATGCATGAATGCTATTCAGCAAAATAGAACTTCGTGTGTCAGTATCTGATATCTCTCACTGGAGACAACTTAACTGACTCAAACCCTATTAATCATCTGCAAGATGGAATACAGCTATTTTATTCCAATAAAGGTATTTTTCAGTGACTCAAAAGGCAACCTGAAACAAAATTAGTGAAAATGTTCTAGGAAGAATTATAGACAAAGTAAAAATGGAATTTCTAATAAGGGAACTAATGACCACAAAAAACCAACCTAACCCAGAACTCTCTCTTTTCAGTAACAATGAAGTAAATTTTTCAAAGAGTAGAGATACACTGCTCCAATTCTAGCATGCAAGGTGACTCCAAAGAACTCAGTTTGAGGACAGAACATTTTATCTGTGTTTTCATCCACGGTGACAGACTTCAGAGCAAGAAGAAACTGACACTTTCTGTGTAACAGGTTCAAGTCACAGCCATAGCAGCTGCAAGAGAATGTGCTGGCACCAAGGTCTAAAGCCGTGAAACTGCCCCCAAAATAGACAAAACCATGCCATCTAATTCTGAGTCAAGTACACAGTTGGCAGAAAAAATGGACTCCAATGCATTTTGTGACAAACGGCATGGGATGCTGGTCAAGAACTACTAAACACTGTATCACCAGCAGGTTCTAAACCACCACCACAGTCTGAAAAAGACCCAAAAATGTACTCGATCAATTGCAAATCACAAGCTGCAGAAGAGACACAGTCAGCTCAGAGACACTACAATGCAATACAACAAGTCACCTTGTGAATAATTGGCACAGACTGCATTAGCTGCAGGTTCAAGAGAGAGTATTACTATTTTGATCGTACTTCTAAATGGATGTGATAAGATACCCAATTACATCAACATTTAAAAATTTATCATAGGATAACTGGAGTGCCACAATATATAAAGGACAAGCTGTGCCATGAATTTACTTGCAAGCATCTTAAATGCTGACCCATACAGTGAATCATACATCTGGTCTGGAACTGTACAGATGTGATAAAACCTTCTGAAACTCTCAATAAGAAACAGTAATCAAAATCTTTTTTAAACCACTTTATTCAAACCTGAGCACCTCAATATAAAACTAAACACTGGTGAACTGTCATTTTTCTTGCTAAACCCAGATTACTGCAAATTTAAAATCTGCACAAGTAAGTTTCTATCAGTTCAACATTTAAATAGACTAATTCATCTCTTCTGACACACTTTGTAGATTTCATATAATGAAAATAACTAAAAGAATTAGTGCAATATACTGGACTGATCAAAATAAAATGTACTTTGGAAAACAAAGTTGCGAAGTTCATTACTGACAGACAGCAGTACTTATGTTACAGATACAGGAGCATCATTTATTACTGTTCTAGCCATAAAGGAAGAACTCAGAACCCCCTTTGATTAGAGAGGAAAAAAGTTAGCTTTAAGTAACTGTACATTCTGTATACCTTTAAGCAACTCTTAAATATTACAGAAAGTATTAAACAAATGTAGACTACAATGCAGAGTACCTATTTACAGTACATTAATATCCAAATTTAAAATCAAGTTGGATGTACATAATCGTTAGTGCACTATTTTTTTTCCTTAGGGGAAAAACAAACTGTAATGGCCAGCAATGATCAGAAACAAGAAAGAAGTCACAGACACCGAGTTTGTTGTGGTTTTACTTGAAGAGCTCTTACAGTTTGTAGAGGACAAAAAAACCCCATATCCTAAGTTGCAGAGTTGAATTTACTGGTCTGTACCCTCTGAACAGATTAGAAATTAAGTTAGACTTGATTCACCACTAATTCATTAAGATAACTAACGGGGTTGATATAATTTACATACAGTGTACCAACTAAAACTCCACTTTCTGGCAAGCATAGTATTCTTAAAATTGTTAATGCAAGTATTATTTGTAATAAAATTATTAAACTATGGAATGTATAACTAAACAGTGGATACCTGCAGAAACAACTGGTTGCATCAATACTGCAAACAGGTTTTAAATAATTTTTAGGCCCTGTTTCTAAAGAGGTTTTAAAGCACAATTCAGAATTATGAGAAGATCCAATTCTATTTATTATGACAGTGATCAGAATTGAGGCTACAGGAACTGGCCAATTAGGTCCACAGAAAGTAGTTCTTCTACACCCCTAATAATAACAAATGATTTTTAAAATCTTTCAACTGAAGGAAGTTTATTCCGCTTCCATCTCTCCTCTACTGCTGAAACATTGCAGCCAGTGGTGGATACATGCATGTTAAAATTTTAGGTCAAAAGAAACTGTATCATGAACTTGACTATTATCGTAAGTCTCTTCGCTGTTTGGAAGCTGTACTGGACCAGGTTAAGCACTCCAATTCCAGGGTTATTAACTGTTAGGAAGCAGAAGAATATTCAGAACAGTTTAAAGCAATTGATCTTTTAGTTACTACAACATTGACTCTTGGGTGGTTGTGTGGGTTCAGTAAGGTCTACTCCTCTTCCTCTGGCAGAGCTGGCTCCTGCATTCTGTGGTTCATTCTTGGGCAATTTCTTTGCTGTAAGATGAACAGGAAGTAAGAGTTAAACCTGAGATTTTACTAATATTAAATCACCTGAGTAAACAAAACAACACATTATACACGTATCAGCATACTCATTGTATAATCTGATTTGATTCAGCGCATTGGTAATGAAAGAAGTTAAGACACTTAACTTAATGCTCAGCTACCTTATCTGTGACTTCCAGGAGTGAAATACATTGGTAACTTGAGCACTAAAATGTATCTGCACAGGTGTGCTATGCCACTAAATGACAGCTCCTGTGGGAATCCACCCACACAGAACAGGCTTTAAGATCAGGATGTTAGTGCAAATGATACAGAAACATTAAAAAGGCACAAAACACAGACAGAAATGGGTCAAACAGCTCCCAGATATCCAGCCAGAAATAAGTGCTTGCAGACAACATATAAAATGGCCCTCAGCACCAGATCAAGCCTCTCTATTTCTTTCAAGCTGTCTCTTCTGTCCAGCTGAGTCAATTATAATATATATATATAGATAGATAGATAAATAATTATGTCTGGTAATTTCTTTGTTGCCCTTGTAGCTCCAAGGTTCCTCCTCAGTCTTAACATGAAAAAATAAGGGTGAAAGTTGTCACCCTTCTGAGCAGTAGCTTCTCCTAGATTTCTCTCCATCAGAAAACTACTAAGTTCTACACAAAAGGACTTCCATGGGCCTATCTTACCAGGACCCAACAACCACCCTTGTTCTACAGTTTGGCTGAATGGTTTCACTCCAAAGTAGTTACTTCTGTCAGTTTTTTAAAGAACAACTTTGTCTAAAAATGAATGAAACCCAGCCAAAAAAACTGCAGAGCAGACATCAACATGTTGTGGTGCTAGATAACCTCAGGGTGCTGGGCAAAAGGGTGGGCCACAGGGATCTTCTGAGGTCCCTTCCAACTTGGGCTGTTCTACAGTTCTGTGATAAAACCCAAGAATCCACGTGGTACTAAGCTGCTGAGCCAGTACAAAGGGACAGTGCACCAATAAAAAGATGTCTTCAGAGCAACGTTGTTTTGAATTCTGTAACTATCTAGAACTGAATTAACTTTGTTTTTTTTAACTGGAAGTTCTGAATGAGTGCTGAAGCAGTCAATTTACAAGCAGCTGCAGCTTGCATCCAACAATTCTTTCAACAATTTCATTTTTCATTTTCTCTCAGCTTTAAGATCATATTTACCCATGGTCCTGAGAACTGCATCCACATTTTGCAGGCCATTCCAAATTACATGCAATACTTATAGCCTCATCAAAATTTCCATTCAGAGTCTATTGCTACAGATCTTGTTCTGATGCACTGACAAAGCTGAATTTCACCCCACTGATGTAAAATACTAATATGGCCAAACAACATTGCAGACAAAACACACAGTTATTAATTGGGCATTTTTTTTCTCAAATTTACTTTGTACACTTCATTAAAATACAGAGAGGCAAGAATTTTTGTTGATATCTCAAATCACAAAAAAAAAAAAAAAAAAACCAAACTAAAAACACCCTCAGGTTTTGGGGATTTTTTTTTTACAGGATGCAAACTGCATCATTAAACACATTTTGAAATTTCACCAGAACAGTGTAATTGAGCATTTCTGTAACATGAAATGAAGGCCTATCTTGAACATTTATGAGAAAAATGTACTTTCCTGACATACATTTAAGTGTTTGTGTCTATCCCCCCTCTTCAAGTATTTATAGTTAATATGAAGCAACTACTTGTTATAAAGTGTTGCTATAGTGATAATTTAATTTGCATCTGCTGGAAGTTTGAAGGACACCACAAATTACCTTCTGCTCCCCTGACTTGGAAAGCAGAAGATTAAGACCTCTTTAAAAACATTTAATTTTAATATCAATGATGTTTTTTCATCAGAAGTGGGTTGGAGAGGTGCAACATACAAAACAGATTTAATGAGGTTATTTCAAGCTACACATTACTATTACCCACTAGCAAAGTATCTACTATAATTAAGGTTACCACTAAACAGCTTAGTGACCAGCCTAAAAATGAATTATTTTTCCTCCACTTTCAAAAGTTTATTAACAATTAAATACAATTTTGGGTATAACAATAGAATACACAAAATTTCTTGGTTTATACTTACTACTACATGTTAGCATCATTACAGAAATCCCTAAAATTATGTTAGGTCTAAAAATATATGAGTAGATTTACTTTTAACATGCAGTGTCCTTTACTTATAACTTGGACACTGAATTTAAGCACACACTGCCATCTTTGACACAGCTTTTGGATTTCAGATAGGTGCTTAAACAAAATCAAACTAATAAGGGGCCTAAGGAAGCTTCAATGACAGAAACAATTTAGTTGAAAACCAAAGATCTTACGTTAGGAAGATTGCCATGGTCTGAATCTCATGAAAACCATTCCCATTAAAGCTCTCAATTTGTTCATAAACTCACCAATTGCCATGAATATTTCATTTACGTTCATAGATGTTTTGGCAGACGTCTCCATGAACAATAGGCTGTTGTCATCTGCATAAGCCTGTGCTTCCTGAAAGTTAAAATAAAATACATTACTTCATTAAAAAAAAAAAATTAAAACTCAGACAATCATTACACACTTTACTTTTAATTGCTACAAAGGAACAATCTCTACAGCATTTGGAAAGAAAGACAGTTTGTGGAAACACTCATCTGACAATATGTTATTCACCAGATATGGAGAAGTTACAATTCCACCAAGAAGTTAAATGATTAGAAATGGAATCTTAAAGAGCCTTCCTAATCTTAAAAATATCCAGATGGAAGAATCTTAGGCAAAACTAAATAATAAATGAAAATATTTATTAAAGATACAAGCCCAATGCAGAGCACTAGCTCTGATGGCAAGTACAAATAAGCTTCAGAAAGTGCCATCAAATGTCGGCAAGTCCATTATTACCCTGGAAAAAGGCAGTCTGTGAACTATCTTGAATATTTCAAGCATTAAGGCAGATGAATCAGAACAGTTTCATTATCCTGGTACAAATTAACAATTACAGCAAATAAGCAGTATTAAGAATTTTTCCATGTTACCTCCCTTTTCAGTATGAATTTTCATCTGATACATTGCTCATAAGAACTTTACTACTTTTGCCACTTCTTATTAGTTAATTCAGCTGAGAATCTCCAGTTTCTTATGATTATGTAACTGCCTTTGCATTCAGTAAGAAATCTGCAAAAAAAGCTGAACTACAGAACACCTATGATGATAAGAATAATCTACAGCACTCTATAATTATTTAAGTAACACCTGCTAAGATCTGTGTAATTACATCTGAAACAACACATTAACAAATACCTAGGAATCTAATATGTGATTTGCAATGAGAAAGGCCTGTCAAGCCCACAAGGAGCCCATAAATCCACAGCAGCAAACCCCCTAACATTTGAGAAACTTTAAGACTCTAATTGTTAAAAAAATAGTACAGATAGGTCTACTTTGGTAGTTAAATTTGATTACATTATTGACTGCAGTCATGTACAAAATTTTTGTTAAATACTGCAATTTTTCATAAAACACTAAAATCTCCTGTTGACTGTCATGGAAGTATAAAATTAGAAAACTGGCAGAAAAACACCTAACCCACTGCTAACCTTCATAATTCAACTCTCTGATTCATTACTATATGCAGCTGTATCTCACACGACCCCAAACACAGATTAAAAACCATAAATTAATGACTAATTACTGACTAATAAATATTATCTTAATTCAAATTCAGTCAATCATGAATGGACCAAAACTACCTGCAGTTAGTTTTATTCCCTTTGGAAGCTATTTTCTGATGACTTGATTAAACTTTCTAGAAGATAAAATACACCGGTGAGAGCACAGATGTAATCACTAAACCAAAAGAAATGCCGTGAAAAGCTCAATTAAAATTTGAACACTGCTTCGACATTACAACCTAAGCAAGTTAGGCACATCAATCAGTTTTGTATCCTATGATAATCAAAATTCTCTGTCTGACGAGCCAGACAGAACAGTCTGCTGTTAGAGTTACTACTATCTCATCCATTGAAACTCTAGTTACCTATAATTTTGGGTAGAAGACAGAAGGAGGTCACATCAAAGAACAGATATTCAATTAGCCTTAAAGATACGCAAATAAATTAATTATTCCTCTAAGTCAAATTAATTATTCCAAAAAGTCTATTCCTCCATATTACTTATACAGAAATAGGTTTTTTGGTAGCATGTATAATTTAATTAGTCTCAGTTGACATTTATATTTAACAGCATGACCTCCATAACAATAGCTAGGCTATGCATATAAGCTCCCCCTAGGTTTATTTACTATCTATTCAAACAAAATGCAATTTCTATGAACAAAAGTTATGTACATACCTGGAAATCCACAGCTCTTTTGTTAGCTAGATCAGCTTTGTTTCCTGCTAAAGCTATTACAATGTTAGGACTTGCTTGTCGCTGAAGTTCTTTGACCCAATTTTTCGCTCTGGCAAAGGACTCCTGTTAATGATTGCAAAATGATGCAACTGAGTTTTATCATCCTTTTGTACGCATCTATCATCCCCATCTCTGTTATCTACACTTCAAGCACAAAACACCAATGCAAGGCTGCAACCTTAGTCCAAAGGCACACTCCAAATTGCCAACTGAGCTTTTAAAATGAAACATTCCTACCTTAGTTCTCAACTATGCTTAGATGGGTTAATGCTGAAGTAAGTAGGTAGGAAGATCTTTGTGTAGACAGAGTAGGGAAAGAAGTGGTTAAGAGAGAAAATGGGAATTTCAGTTTGTCTTGAAGAAACAAGTATATCAACACCTATATTGAAAAGGCCTCAAAATTACTTTCTAATTACTGAGGACTGTTTATTATGGTATATGATTTCTGGGTTTTTTTGAAAGTTTTGGGTTTTAAGTCTCATTTTATCAGAAACAAGAAAAGATTATCCAATCTAAGTTCAAATAAAAAGAAATCTAACAACCTTAGGGTTTGGCCTCAATAGCTTGTGCTACCTTTCCAATCCTTAATCAAAGTTTGAAATAATACAATGTTAAAATAATGTCTTTCACTATCAGAAATAAAAGTGCCACCAGCAATGTGATGAGAGTAATAGCTCAAACTCCGTGAACTGACTTAAGGGTGGATCAGAAACACTTCTACGAGAGGATTTGTTTTCTTTCTCTCTCTTTTTGATATTAAAAAAAACCAAAACAACCCAAACAACTCAACCCTAGAAATGGTCTTTTAGCCAGAAAAGTTTAGAGACACAAATTGACATCACACCGTGCAATATGAAATGAGCAATCTGGTCCAGCAGAAGGCATCCCTGCTCACGGCAGGAGTGTTGGACTAGATGACCTTTAAAGGCTTCTTCCCATCCAAACCATTCTATGATTCTACAAAAAGATGAACTGATCCACACAAGTCAGTGAGAAAAAAATAAGTAAAGACCAGTGCAAGACTGGTAACTTCCAAATTCCCCTTGTGCCTTGCTAATCCAGTACTTACCTCGTTTGTAATGTCGTATACCACTATAGCTGCTTGTGCTCCTCTGTAGTACATGGGTGCTAAACTGTGGTACCGCTCTTGCCCAGCTGTATCCCAAATTTCAAATTTTACCGTTGTATCATCCAGACATACGGTCTGGGTTAGAAAAGCAGCTACAAAAAAGACAGAGGTGCTGAAACCAGAAGTCTGCTTATATCTCTATATTGATACATAGTTATGTTCACAGAGATGCAAAACAATTCAAGCCTACTATTAAAACACAGCAGGTTTGATGCAAGCATTAGCTGACAGACTGTAACTCTGATCAACACAGAAGAGTTATGTAAACAACAAGCCTTTCCTCAAGTTAGACATAAGAAAACAAAAATTGGAAATAATTCCCTTTTTCATAATAGTGAATCTGAGTAACCATAAGCTTTCTCTTAAACCTTCCAGATACAGTCTGTTGAAACAGGATGAAATATATTACAGAGTACCAGTAACAGCATCCTATATGCTATAATCCAACAGTTCAGATATTTTCATTCTACATATTTATATAATTTGAACAGCATCTTAAAACTTTGATTTTCAGCTCCTGACTTCACCTTAGCTAACGGATCTGCAAGAAAGAAGCACTTCTTATAAGTTCTTGTTCTCAAAGCAGCCATATTTTTGACTTTGCAAGTGATCTCAAGAATTAATTTCAGCATTATTTCAACAGCCTGCAGTTTCAGAGAAACTTGCAGCCATTGCTACTACAGCTGAACACATTACCATAAATAATGGTCTTCCAGTTACAGAAAATACTAAGTAACACATTCCAAGTCTTCAAACAGTTACTCCTAGTAAAACTTTTCCATTCAGATTGAGGTACAATCAGAAGCATGGAGGCAAGTGCCCACACAACATAGAAATCAGTATTACAAAACTAAGGAAAGCCCACTACTTAGCTGAAGTGGGAACTGCGATCACTAGGCACACTGATGGATTGTGGCAAATTTAAATCAAATGTCTGAAGAGACACTGACCCATAACACTTGCATACCTGGGATGTTATCCTGTCCTACATACTCTGAGACATCACAGCCTATGAATCATTCCAGAACTACTGCAGCCTTCAACTCAACTCATTACAGAAACCAAAATGAAGTCAATCTTGCTCTGTAAAGGACATTGTAACTAGCATACAGAAGTGTCCCTGTCTCGGCTGTGAGCAGCAGCTGCATGGTACTTAGTTGCTGGCTGGGGTTAAACTGTGACCAGAAGCTGACTCCTTAAGTGGTCAGGTGCTCCTGCTTCAGGGGTATTAGCATCCATCACAGATGAGCAGGCAGGCTGGAGAAGGTAAAGGCTTTGATGTTCCAATGTTAAATCAACATAAATCTCTCTAAATGCTACATATCCGAACACTGGTAGAACAGGCTCCACTCGGCAGCTCCCTAAGCAGCCCGGGACCAAAACAGTGTGAAGAAACACCATACATCCTGCACTAAAATACGGTCTTCCTCTCCAGAACCAGCTCAGTATTATATTTCTCCAAGGCAGAGACAAGATGTTAAGCAAGTGAAGTGAAGTTCTCACAGACATTTTTCTCTTAACAGAAAAACACTCCATAAATGAAGGTATGTACTTGGAAAGAGAATTAAACAAGTGGTTATTCTACACAATCCTCTGGTTTTTGTCAAAAGGAACATTTCAACCACCTTAAAACGTCAGTTGACTTCTGCAAAAAAGATAACTTTCTTGCATCTTGCCAAGGCCATAGTAAATTGACAATTAATCATCTGTGTTAATTATCTGAAAGTCTATCATCTTTAACAGCCATACTTTTGTCTTAAGCAACTAACAGGCCTTGCTACACTAGTCTGAAGTGGCAAAACCACACCACCACCATCCAACATGTCTGCCTTTAACTGCACTCCCTTTCAGATGTTTTTATCCAGATTCACAATGCACATAAGCCTCTCTTTGTTAAAAGGCCCTTCTGTATACAAAGAAAATTATGCTTTAGGCAACTACAAGCCACACAGTTAGACAGCTTTCTCTATAGAAAACTTTTCTGAATCCCAACATTGCTGCATTTAATAGCTCTAAGCTGTATTATATAGCATTTCATTGTTTCTACTTCATATAGAAGAGGCACAAGTTAATACAGATTACACTAAACCTTATATATCAGAACTTGAACTTCGGCTCTTGTTTAAGCTTTGCTTAGATTTTGAACAGTGTAACAGGGTTTGGGTTATCCCAAACATTAAAACAAGGGAAAAAAAAAAAAAGGAAGTTAAATGAACTGGAGATCAAATAAATGGAACAATGAATTTCACTTAATTTTAATAGTTTTTTTAAATTAAAAACCTTGTTGATATTGGAAAGTTAATTCACTACATAGCTATTGAGAATGCTCTCCGTATTACCACACAGCTGTGTATCAGAGAATACAGAAACTTTCATACTAACACCTATCCTCAAGCCATGATAAAATGCCTAAAGCCAAAAGTGTGCATTAGTAAGATTACTAAAGTAGAAAATATGTGGGTCTCTATTTATGCTGACAGATACAAAAAATAAATACATGTAACAGCTAGAAATAGGGCAAAAGAAGAATGCAATGAAATTCAGCTTGTATTTATTTTTGTAAGCTTTATAGAGTTTTTACATTTTAACAACTGTTGGTGTGTGAAGACACATACAGACCACTGAAAGGCCTTCACATAAATATCACAATGGAACAGACTGACTCATGCAAGCTGCAACAGCAATTTCTGGAGAGTATTTATCGATTCATAAAATCCATACTTTTTTAAGTCTGTACGCAGTTAGGTCGTTTTAGGATACTTTTAAATTTATCCAAGGAGGAATATAACTCAAAGAACAAGCATCTCCAAAATACAATGCAACTTAAGAAATCTGGCAAGGGGAAGAGTGTGATAAAATCTGTTTACAGTTAAACAGATTTTTTTAATTCTAGTAGCCAGCACCTGTTTTGTTTAAAGTCACAAAATGGAAAAACAGCTCAATAAATTCTGTGATTACTAACACAGAAATACATCCAGAAATGTAGTAAGTTCTCCAAAATCAACAGCAAAGTCAGCATGCATAAGTGACAAACACAAGCTTTTTGGAAGATGCAATGCTGGGGTTTTTTTTTTCATAGAAACTAAGCTCATAATTCTTACTAAGCAGTTATTTCATGCAGTAAGCATACAGCACAATTAACAGAGCCACACACCTACTTACAAACCAAACGTAACATTGAGTCCAGGTTTCAAAACTATGCAGTTCAAGAACACATTTACTACCTCCACTTGAAAAGGATGTTTGCTACAGCCTTGAGCCAATTATGCCTAACTTAGGAAGTTATAGTTCTCAATCACTGACACAGGGCTCAGATTCGATCCTTGCTGTCAATGACCCACTCTAGAAGTGCCATTACATTAAAGGTTTTCAAGGGCAAGGACAATATAAAAACTCAACATGAAACAAATTAACAGGATAATTTTCTCACCTCCAATTGTACTTTCTTGAAATTCATGAAACTGTCCTTTTACAAAACGAAGCACCAAACTTGATTTGCCAACTGCAGACTCTCCTAAAAGTACTAGTTTGAATTGGCAAATTTTATTTCCAGCATTTGGCCCGTTGGGCCTTGTTGCTCCTCGATTAGCCATGTCCAAATTAGAAAGCAGTCCTTTATTTCAACAGCTTTTGAAAGCAAGTTCCACTGAGATCTGAATCCTGGTTCTTCTGCCAGTAACAACCTATTTGTGAAAAGACAGTGGGTGCATTAGATTTACAAACCAAGTAAGAAAAGTCTTATTCACTAATGCAATATTTATTATACATAACTTGACCTAATATTTACTAAAGTCAACAGGCCAGAGTACAGGTACCATCACCGGTACGTCGTCAAGTATAGCCAGAATTTATAACACATGAGCCAGTTATCTTCTTCAACACCTAGTTTTGCCATTAAAGCTTCAAATTAGGATATTAAAATCCAATTATGTTTCTTCTTGCAAGACCTCAGTCTCCTGTTATTTCTTAACACATCAAGACTGATATTTAACACAACAAATTCAAACTTTCAAATTGTCAGTAAAGTAACAAATGACAAGAAGTGATAACTTTTCAAAATTATGCTATTGCTAACCAATATTCCAAAGTCAGCATCGCTGAAGGATGAGCAAAAAACTGAGCAAATTGGGAAAACTCAAACACCGCAAAGTTCTTTGCAAATGCAGTTCATCAATTCACTTCTATCCCATCTATCAAAGACAATTTCCTTAAATAAAAGTACAGATCTTCACATATAAACCATTAATACCCTCTGAAATTAACAATTGTACTGAGAAGCAAAAGTGAAGCCTTCCATATGAAAACCAATTGTCTTGACCAGTAAGAATTCCAGGCCACTCTGTACAAGCCACCACAGAACTACCATATGATGATTAATTTCTATTTCCAATACTTACACGTCCTAGATCAATATTAACAACAGAACTCTTTGTTAAGAGCAAGTATGAACAGCATATTGCTTAGTCTGCCTACTCTTCCTTCCAGCTGCTTAAAAAACCCCCACCCACAGTACTTACTCATATGGACAGGGAAGCCTTTAGACTCTGCTGGTATCACTTCTGACCCTAATATTTATGCTTTTACACACTTAACAGTAGATACAAAACAAAAGACTACCCCAAGCCAGCCTATAATTTTGTCCTACTCCAGCTGATTATTTCTTTGAATTGAGAAAACTTTGTGGGGATACAGCTTTTCTAACATGTAGAATGCAAGTTAAGTTAGAGTACATGCTCCTAATGCAAAAAATGGTTTAAAACACATGCTGCAAAAACGTAAGCAAACATAATAGTTTAAAATGACTTCCTGTTCTTTATTCCTTGTGGTAAAGCAACTACATCTTAAACCAAGCAGTAATCTTTAGCCATCTTCGTATTTCAAACTCCTTAACACACTGATCAGGCACTTGAGCATTCCATTTTGCTACAGGCCTAGCCCAGATGCTAAGCCTTCCTTCTCCTTCCTAACTCTCCCTTTCCCTCAACCCAAGTCCTGAAGAACTTTCTTTCCTGGAAAGTGCTTCAGCAGTCTAGCAGAACCCTACCCTTCAGTAAGATACTCCCTTACAAACTAGTATTCATGGAATAATTTAGAACAAAAATCTTAGCATTATTTATTGAATAACGTAACAGCTGAAAAACAGATATTCTGTTTCTCACTGTTAACAGAATACAGATCTTAAAAAATATTTTCAACATCTTAGAGACACTTCTGTTTGCTCATGTTGCCCGTTTTCTCATATCTCTCAAAATAATTTACCTTCTTCAGGGTAGGATGTAACAATTTTGCATTCTGTCCCGAGTTTATGTTGTATTGATTATTACATCATACCTAAAGCAAAACTGTGTATTTTTAAAATTTTAGTTGTACACATAATCTACTAAGTATCACATTTTTGCTATATATTCTTAGAAACATGTGAAAGTGTTCCACAGTGAAAGAATGAAGCAAAAAGGCCCCTGCAAATCCTACCACCATTCTTATTAAGTACCATGTTAATTCTGTACTAAGATTCTGATTCATTAAACTAATTTTGGTGCAGTATTTCAGAATACAGGAATGGATCCAGTTATTTTAAAAATACCAGACCTTTCACCCTTACACAATAAAATAACAATTTTGCACTACTTATGTGTTGGTTTTCAGGCAAAACTCTTCCCCCTCCATGCTGCTGAAATATGCTTCAGAAGTTGTGGAGTGATTTGGATAAAAAATGGATCAGTGACAACAGTTAATCTCTCCCTAATTGTACTACAATACAGAAAGCAGCAAGGGATAACCAAAATATAGGTGGTTCAGAATACTGTTAGCCATTTGTTTATCTTTTCCTTTGGAAAAGTAATGAAGACAATTAAGTTATTTCTGTTTTAAAATGAAAAAAAACTCCATCTGTTTGCTGTAGCATTCTAGTGTGTTTGGACAACCATGAAACAATTCTAAACCCTTTAATCTTAATACATCCCACGTTTTTCCAGACTCTGCAGCATTCATAAAGACATAAGGACAACATCCAATGACCACGTGACTTAGTATTCCTGCGAGCAAGTGACTTCCAGATGACACAGTGAGGAAATCAAGCCACTGCACAGGTTACTTGCTATGACTGCTTTTCTGCTTGCTGTTTCCCCTTCGGAGAGCAAAAGGAGATATGAGAGAAAAACAGGCAAGACTGATTTAACTCGTGTAATATTTATCAGTTTCACCTGAGCATTTACAGCTTGTAGTTAATTCAGATTTTTATCACTTATAAAACAGTAATTATTATCCCTTGCAAAACTACTTCAGAACACAAAGCTGACACAGGTTGTCAAGAAAAATACCTAGTTCGGTTTTTATAGATACCCAAGCTACAGAAGCTGTAGTTACCAGAGAATTTCAAAGTTTACACTCTTACAGCACTCCCCCCCCCCGAAATCATTCTAGACAGTCAGATACCATGTACAAAAATAACCAGCTGTCAAGCTGATAGCAGACCACAGTACCTGAGAGGAAGGCCATCTAAGAAAGATACTGCAAACCTCATTCATTCAACAGTCACATCAATACATCTCATAAATTAATAATAAAACCTACTAGTCATACCACCCACTTTTCAACAGCTCAGGATAAAAAAAAATGAAAGACTGAAAACCTGATAGAGCACAGCAAGATGATTTTGATATATTAAAAAACTCATTAACATCTTCTATTAGTGTATATGGAAATCATCACCTTTTGAAGTTTCAGATGATGCCAAAACCCTGTAGTTAAAGTTCACAACATGGCAGCATACATACACAATAAGCAAGGGAAATATCTGCTTAATCTGAAGAGAAGCAGTACTGCAGTTTGACACAGCCACTACAGAATGGTTTTGGCCCGTTCTTTTCACATCTGTGAGCTGAGCACATAATGTCTCACAAAGATTCAAAAGCAGATTTCAACGCTACAGTCCCCCATGCACACTCCAAGCCTCAGGTCACATTCATTCTCCTATTCCTTAATCTATCAGTAAAATACTAACCTGGAGAACCTGAGAGGAATACTACACTCAGTACCCTACACATACACTGCAGACTCAGCTCTGGGGAAAATTTCCTGGAAAAAAAATCCACTAATATGCTTCCCCTTCTCCTCTCCTCTCAATTTTGTATGCAATGTAATCAATGTTTGGAATATGTAAAGAAAGAAAACCTTGGTAAGACATTTTCATTCACCTACACAAAAGCAAGTACACAACTACTTGACTTGAAACAAGCTCTTAAACTGATACATATGGGAGTTATGCAAGAGATCTACTAATACAAAAATCTGCTAAAGAAAATACTATAAAGATTTCTGAGATGGATGGCTTCACATGGATGGAAACGAGGGAGATTTTCTTACTTTTATAGAGTTTAATGTAAGAACTCCATTTTGCAGTCTAGGGCACTACAAATACATAGGTCACTCTGCTAAGTAGGAACTTTCACTCTTCTCCTGAATATCCTCCCCAAGACACAGCAGGTCCATGCTGAAACATCAGAACACAAAGCTTGGGGCATATTATTTGTCAAGTACTCCTGGTAACCTTACCAACTAATTTACCAGACGCTGGGTATTCTCATCACTCCAGAAGAGAAATCCGTATGCTGTTAGATAGTCTGAATTTTATTTACGGAAGAGTCCTAAGTATTTTAACAGATCAAACACAAAACTTACTATGCTTGAGTATGTATACAAAATACCAATAGCCCCAGCCAATACCTACAAACGCACAATTTAACGGCATAATTCAGTCATGTAAGCATAGGCACTGGCCTATTTTCAACTACAAGACAACTAATACAGAAGTATCAAAGTAACACTGGTGACAAAAGCCAGCCTACTGTAGAGATTAAGACAGTGAGCACTGTTCCTACATTTAATGTGATTAAGTGCATTATCAAATACAAAGGCCACACCAAAAAATTCCCGATAAATTTAAAACTGGAACATTCCACCACTTTTGTATCTCATAGCAAACAACAGTGTTTCTTACTAATAAACTTTTGTACACTGCATTAACAGACACAAAGCATACAATGCTGAGGCTACAACTATTATCTATCTACTTTAAATTTCTTTATACTGGACTTTCTTGAATGTTTTAAAAAGCAGTAACTAAAAATCCTTATGTATTAGCCACTCCTACTAACCGAATTTTCTGTTATTGCTTTCCAGGTTCAGCAGAATTACCATGACACATTACTGTAGTGGTCAAGACAGCGACAGGGACAACCAGCAAAACGTTTGTCAAATGTAAGCCAGTTTATATTGAAACATAATGAGACTGTAAGTTAAACAAGTGAATCAACACAGTTGTTGCAAAAAAATTATAGCCTTCCAATTAAAGGTAATAGCCATCCCATAAGCTCATCCGAATGATGAATGGCACCAATTGCTTTCAGATAAACTGGTTTATCATACAGGAAATGTACGTGATGACTATAGTACCATTGTCTCTAGCCACCTCACTTCTGCCAACATCTACCTCTTCCTGACATTTCTCATTATGGAAGAACAATACCTACAGGCAATCTAGCCTGACTGTAACTCTGAAGAGTCACTATAAAACTGAAAAAATAAAAAATGCCACGATTTTTACTTGATCTGAACGTTACATGAAAGAGATGGATTAATTTCAGCTGCTTAATTAGCTGTTTAGCCTCTCATTTCCATCCCCAAGCTCCGAAGAAAAAAGTGTAAGGTAGGGAAAAAAAAATCATTAAAAATGCTGAGAGAACAGCTTTTCATGGCCCTGTTTGGAACATTTTGATAGTTCTTATGCAATTCAGCTCTCCTCTAAAACATAAAAAAGCTTAGGTTCGTTCCTCCACCCTACCCTAGCTTTGTGTCTAGTTCCAATTCAGTGCGATGCAGAAGATATCCAGCATACTACGGCCTGTCGCGATCCCCCCGATGGCGACGCGTTGTCGGGAAGTATTTTACTTCCCACCTAGTTCACCGTCCTTCTTCCAGCCGCAAGGGAAAGGGAAAGCGAGGGATCCATCACCCCACCTCCCCCTTCATATCTCACAAGCAACTCGAGGGGAACAGCCCTCACGGCCGGCTCCAGACAGCGATACCTCTCTGCAGGAGCGCCCGCACGCAGAGGAGGATCCCCGCTCTCCCGGGCCCAGCCCCTGCAACCCCCGCCGCCACCTCCCCTCCCCCGCGGCTCCCTTCCAGGCACAGGAATAAGGGGAAGTGGGAAAACCGGGGGCGCCATTTTGAGCCGGGAAGGGAGAGAGCAGCCTCCCCTCCCCGCACGCCGGGCTGCCCACCTCGGCCACCCGCACCGCGGCACGACGCTCCCGCAGGACCGAGGGAGCAGCCGTCGGCAGGAGCCAGGACAACGCGCGTCCCCCGCCGTCTCGCCGCCGCCGGGGCCCCCCCGCGCCGCCACCGCCTCCTCACCTGGCCGGGGTGGGGGAGCCGGGGCGGCGGCGCAGCGATGTCCGTCCGTCCGCGCGTCGGTCGGGGCTGGCGGGCGCGCCGGGGCAGGGTGGGCGGAGGAGGGGGAAGAGGGGAGGCGGCTCCTCGGTGGGGGCGAGGGGCGGGGGCGCAGCCGAGCCTCACCCAGCCCCGCCGCCGACTTCCGCCGCCGCCTCTGCCCCGACCAAAACACACTCACACACACACAACACGCACTTCCGCCGCCGCCACGTCACTCCCGCACGCGGCGTGCCCTTCCGGTTCACCCGCGCCAGTCACGTGGCTCCCTTTCTTTCCCACCTTTTCCCCTCCTCCTTTTGTTCCCGCTCCCTCCCTCCTACCCAGCCGCTCCCGCGGCAGCCGAGCCGCACTCGTCAGGAGGGTGTTGCCTATCGTCCGCTTCTCCCCAGCGCCCAGGGCAAGAGTCCCTGGGAGCGACCTGCGCATCTCCGATCTTCCATTTACTGTGGGGGTGCCGAGGCTGGAATGGGTTGCTCAGAGAAGTTCAGGATGCTCCATGCCCGGCAGTGCTCAAGCCCAGGCCGGGTGGGGCGCTGAGCAACCCGGTTTAGTAGGAGGTGCCCCTGCTCAAGGCAGGGGGTTTGGGACTGGGTGATCTTTAAGGTCCCTCCCAACCCAAACTGTTGCATGATTCTATGCCAATCTGATGCCATGATGATTTTTTGCCTTTTTATATACCCCTTTTAATATACTCTTTTATATAGCTTTTATGTATTCTTAGTGCTTTTTAGCCCCCATCTTTTTTAACTCCTGAGGTTTGATAACTAGCATAGAGCCAATATTCCATTAAGCCAGGAGACCAAACATCCTGGAAGCCTCGCAGTAGGGGGTCAGAAAGCCCCAGATGCCAAGGTCCTCTCCAGATCACATTCTGTAAACTAAGATAGGCCCATCCAGGGGAAAGGTTCCTCGGACGAGGGGTTCACTCCAGCCTCTCATTGGGGAATCGTTGATAGATATGCTAATTTGCAAGGCCTTAACTGTATCGTGGGTGTGCATTTTTGGTGAGCTTCTCAGCATATTCCACCCAGACGGAGAGTGCACCTTAAGGATCCTTAAATAAATACCGAGGTAAACCCCTTCTCCCTTTTAACTGTGTTTGGCTCTGATTTTAAGACCAGGGAAAGGCAACAAATCCTCTAGGGACTGCAGTGCAGCCTGAGGAGGCCACTGAGGTGCCAGGGATGGGAGCTGCGTATCACACACAGGCAATTTCCGGTTTAATCCTTTGAAAGAACCAGTTTCCAAAGCTATTAGTCAAATGAGCTGAAAGGAGGACTACACAGAAAAACCTGAATTGCCATTGGGAATTTGCCTAACTTTTCTAAACATTGAACAGCCCCTGATAAAGGCTTAGAGGTTGGCTCCTTATTGTCAGAGTGCTAAAAACTTGAGAAATGGGTTGTTAACACGGAACAAGTCTTGACTGCTTCATAGATGGATATAAACAATGTCTCGATTGCTTCATTGCATGAAGCATGACCTTATGAGTGAGCAGGATAAAGGCCAGTTGGTCACAGGCTGTAAGTGGGTCGTAGAGGAAACAGAACAATGGTGATAAGTGTTTCTTCAGTATAGGAGCTTTAACAAGGTCTAAGAGTTGGCATTTGAAAGAAATAATTAAAAAAACCCCAAACAAACTGGTTAGACGTTTAATAAGCTTATCAATAATGGTATTTAGTAATTGGTACAATTTAATGAAGATTGTTTAGATACTCCATCACAGGAAATACTGAATCAAGTTGATGTTGCTGTATTCTCAAAATATGTTCTGTTCAACCACATATATTTAAATGAAGCAAAAATCAAGTTATGTAAACCCTGTGGTCAGTGTTATTCTAGTTTCTCCTTCCCTAGTATGACATATCAATACATTAACATACTGAAGTGAACGGAGTGAAAACAGATTGTTCTTCTTCTTTTCATCATCATCCAATCTTCTTTTCCATATACTTTTTCATTGGTACCAGTTTGGTCTCAGAGTAACAATTTTCCCTTTCTGCTTTACTAAGTTGATCACTTACATAAGTGCTTTGTGAAAGGCCAATATGTAACTTCAAAAAAAGTAAAATAGTCTTTGCATTCACCGGTGACGTAGAATGCCAGACTAGCTCCAGAGAAACATGTTTGAAAGTATACAAATTTTTTTGAGCTGTGAGTTTGTTGAATGTTTGTAAGAGTTGTCCTTTAAATCATGTAATCCTGCCCTAATACACTGCTTTTTTTTGCCACAACCCTCTGACTGGTCCCAATATGTTCATCTGGACTGCAGGATTTGCTGAGCAAACAGCAGATTCCTGATAACCAAAATGTGTTTTACTACACACCTGATGGGCATACATTCGAGCACCAGATAGCATCCAGTAAACCTGGCAGCTGCTCACTCACTCACTCACTCACTCAGTCACTCACTCACTCACTCACTCACTCACTCACTCAACGTCCCTGCAGTAAGATGGAGAACAGAACAGGAAGAACAAAAAAGCAAGAAAACTTGTGGGTTAAGATAAAGACAGTGTAATAGATGAAGGAAAGAGGAAGCGAAAAGGCAATACAAAGGAAATTGCTGGTTACCTCCCATAAACAGACCACTGTCCAGCCAGTCTCCAAGCAACAGCCAACTTGGAAGACATCTCCTTTGTCTACCTCCATTTTTTATTGCTGAGCATAATGCTGTGTGAGATGGAATATCCCTTTGATCAGTTTGGGTCGGCTGTCCTGGCTTTATTCAGCTCCCAAGTTTCTAGACCATCACCAGCATTCCTCCCTGGGTGGGGCTGATGACAAAGTGGGAAAAAAGAGAAAGTCCTCACCCTATGCAAGCACTGTTCAGCAGTAGCTGAAGTATTGCTGTGTTATCAACAGTTTAGTCACAAATCCGCAACACAGCACCACTCAGGCTGCTATGAAGAAAATTAACTCCATCCCAGCCAGACACAGTACATACATGAACAGTTTTTGAGGAAGAATATTACACTGACTCTTTAGAATTACTTGAACTAAATTCAATTCAGAGATTAAACACTCATGTCATACATGACATTTCATGTTTCACTTCATCTTATCAAATGAAGGACCATACTATTCCATCTGTAAGGATCATTATCTATGTTTCTAATATAAATAAATACTTTCTAAAATTGAAATAATCTTACAGGTTATCAGATGTATCTGAAGTTCAAGGCTGAATGGAATTTTTGATGCAGGAATTCTATTCACCTGATATAGTTGCACTAATGAAAAGGGGGCAAAAGGGATAAAGTATTACTTTCACATAAGAGATGAGAGAATTTTTCTCTTCAAAATGATTTGAGCTGACTTCAGATGCATTGCAGTAGGCCATTTTGCTGAAACTGCTAGCATGAATGGAAATCTCCCATGCTTTTTGTCTATTAAGGATATAGGCAGTCTGTGGTTTGGATTATGTGATGGATGCACTCTGGAACTCAGATCCCACAACAGCAGAGCTCTGATGCTGTGTGTATCTGTGCTGTTAGGAAGCCTGGTTTACATACAGGAGGTTCCTGCTGCTAACTTAACTCCCTGACTACAACACAGAGCTATAGCACATCTCTCTTGCTTTGTGAAACGCCCAAATTGTTCACAGCTGGTTGACGCTGACAGAGAAGGACAGAAAACACCAAAGGTTCACTGCGAATGTGTGAAATAGAGGCATGAAAGAATGTGGCAGTAAGCAAATGACCAAGCTCCAGTTACTGTATTTTGGGCTTGACCAGGTCTCTGTGAGTTCTAGTGGTGAAGACAAGGTTCTTCTGTTGCAGTCTACACAAAAAGATGTTGAAAGAAAGCTCTGAAATCACACGGATAGCCCCTACTAGTGGTCATGTTTCTATATTTTATTTAATCTTGGTTCATATATCAAATACCAAAAGTGAAACTGTGCTGGGTGATATTAATAAATTTATGTTAGTGGGTCATGGTTTCACCAGGTGGCTTTCTATCTATTTTAGCATTTCTCTGCAGAGTTTAATAGTATGTTCTGCTCAGACTTTTTGTGTTTAAATCTAATGCTAGATGTGTAATAATAAGTGGAAGTTGACTTTAGAGGATGTGCAGAATCTCTTTATTGTGTTTGAACTTCCCAATTTATTTTTAAGTGTTCTTCTGCTATAACATTCTTTTTTTCTGTCTTCTATCTCTACTTATGTACATTGTCTCTGTACCTACATTGGCTTGGTCATATCATAACATATGGAAAGTGTGAAGCACATAGAAAACAATAATTTTCTGTCTGTAAATGAACTGAATAAAAAAAACCGTGAAAGTAGCCAGGCAGTAACAGCAAAGTGCATCAGCATGGCTGACGTCATTCTGGTGTTTCACAAAATTTGGAGTGTTTTACACAGAGTTCTCTGGCCTTCAGAGACCTTAAGGAATCTACAAACTTAGTGCTTTGACTGCAGTCTATGCCAGCACCGTAGTCAGAGTGAGAACTGTGTTGCAGAACATGGGGTGTTTGCGCTTCATAAAGAAAGTAAAATGCAGGGGTTTAGACAGTTTCCATTCCTCAGTTTTACCCTAAACAAGACAGAAAAGGCATTAGATTGTGGGAATTGGATGTCAGAAACTAGTGAAATGTCAAGTACTGTTGAGGAAAAAAAAGTGCCGCTGTAGAATGGAAAATTTTGTTTAACGTTTTCCAAACAGCTTTCTCTAGAGATCCTACTTTTTTTAACATAGGAGATGGCAAATTCATGCTGAAGTAAATAAAGTTTTGATCTTTTTTTCCTGAAATTGATTTCAGTTGGTTTTTACTAATTCATCAGCTTATCTTTAAAATTACAGGTCCTTCCCACTCCACAAATATTCTTTCTGTGGCCAAAATAACTTTCAGTATAAGAAAGAATGGATATGACACTGATTCCACAATGAGAATTTTAGGAAAGAATGTATATTGTTAGTAGGTTTCAAATCGATTTATAGGCACCCACGTTTCTGTAGAAAAGAAAAGCACAGAGAGGCAAAAAAGAAGGCTGAGGACTTCTGCTCTACTTGTTTCTGCAATAGGCATTCTTTTTACATGTCCAAGTCCTATTTTTATGCCTTTGACAAAACCCACTCCATCAGGGCTGAGTGGATGCTTTCAATTAGCAAGTGTGGCCACCTACTGGGGAAAAAACAAGGTAAAAATAAGTCAGCAATGTACAGAATGTATAAAAATGATAATAACCTGAGCACAGGTAGAGAGCCAGCTAGAAATACAACAAACACAAGGATAAAAAATTCAAGTCCCAATTTCCTGTACCCAGTTATTACCATCTAATTTTTACATTACTGTACTTTGCTCTTCCTCTGTATAAATAGGTCTCACTTTTCCTGACAACTTTACTAGATAGAAATTGCACCTTACAGATGAATGGATCACAAGGCAAGACATAACCAATAATTTTATTTATTAAACTACCAAAAATTATTGCTTTATTTGGCAGGAACACTCTGAACCTCAAGGAACAACAAATATGATAGAAATGTGAAAAGAACTGAACGCATTAAGACTTTACAAGAGCTTCTTTAGTTCCCAAGTGGACACGGATATTCCATATTAGTGGTGTGGTGCAGCCGTGTCTACAGCAGAAAAACACACAACTTCTTTTGAAAAAGGGCACCAGCATTGCCACAGCTAGATCATAGCTGATGCTCTGGCCTGGAGAAGAACATGATGCCTCTTGCCTGGAGAAGACCAAGCTGTCTTCGTATGTGCTGGAAGTTCATGGATCATAGCACTGACAAGTACTGTTGGTGACCTGGACAGCTGGAGCAGGTCATCAGACAGCAGTGGCTGCCTGAGCCTCTCACCTTCCATTTGTAGAAAAAAAATTTAGTTTTAATTTAGCATCATTCATTTAAAATCCTTATCAAACAAATGTTAGAGCAGAGAATAAAATCGTAACACATGATAATGTTTGATTAATTATTATTAAGGTCTGTATATTTATCTAAAATGGATTTTGCTGTCGTGGGACTATAGAGAATGGAGCAGGATGTGATTAAATTTAGATGTTTTGCTGGGAAGAAGGGGATAGTTTGCTAAATATCATCTGAGAATAAAAGTCTTTTTAAGAGCTGAGGGTCTGTTAAACAGCAGTGAAACTTGTTCAGTCGTACCCACGCTGCTTTTCTGAAATAATCCACATCTGTTTCTAAAAGGCAAATACAGTGGGTTAGATATACCAAGTGTTGACTCATTTAAGACAAACAGTGAGAGCACTCACGTGTCTGATAAATGGGGTAGTGCTGACAGGCTCCTCTCACCCACCTCCATGCTGTGTGTGGGTAGGAGCTGCAGTTTTCTCTAGAGGTATGCCCCAGCATACAATATTTTAATAACATGGGACAACATTCGTGAAAGGGGCTGTATTTTTTATTACAGTAATAAAGACTAAAAGTTTGATAAGACTTTTGACCATGTAAGACCTCATTTCAACCTCAAGATTCAACCTGCCCTGTAGCGCGGTCGCTTGTTCCGCTCTGGCCACCCGGTGGCCAGACAGGCGACGGCTACAAAGGCTCCGGCCTCTGGGCCACTCAATGTGGTAGCAAAGGAGCCAGCTGTAGGCTGCCTGTGGCAGGCTCACAATTGAGCAGGCTGCAGAAAGTTGGTCGCTTAGCAACCAGGCGAGGGTAAGGAAGAAGGAGGGACTCCTCGGTGCCTTCAATCCCAGTTTATTGAAAAGGGTGTGGAGCAGGGAGGTCCGAAGGGGAGGTGCTGGAAGGGTAGGCAGTCCAAAGAGAGAGTCAGGGAATGACAGTTGCACGCCCCTTTTAAACCGGGGCAGTGCAGGGAGGAGATAAAGGGACAAACCAATCGGGGAATGACAAGGGTTTGACAGGAGCAAATCAGGGGAATACAGGGGAGGAACATATTCAAACTGACCAATTACAAACCGAACATAACAGAACTTTCTAGATACTAATACATATGGAACAGAGGGTCATAAATATGCATAAAGGAACGAACCAATGGGTGAAACAGGAACGAAGTGGTTTCTAGAAAGAGGGGCGGAGTTGCGGTGGATTGACACCCAGTGGGATGGAGCCTCAATCGTCGACCCCGCCTTCGGGGTCGGACTCTTGGGCGGGGAAATCCACCCACTGAATGTCACTCAGCCCCAAAGTGGGCTGGGCCACCGCAACATCTCCCCCTTTTTTGTTTAAGAGATTAAAAAATAAATTAAAAATAATCTTTTTTATAACATAAAAAGATATAGAAACAAGAAGCAGAATAAGTAGTGCATAACCAAAGTCTCTAATAATAGAAGTCCACCACCCCGAAAGTCCCCATCCTGCGAGGATGTCCTCGAGCCAGCCCTTGGATTCTTCCTTTATCTGGTGTGGAACGAAGCATAGGAAGAACCCGAGGCTGGCAATCAGGATGAGGCGAAGTTTGGTAAGGCTTGGGTGGTGAACCATTGTCTACAAGTGAACAAAATACAGAAATCAACTCAAGAGACAGGCAAAATATAGGAACTAACTCAAAGGGTAAGCCTGAGGGGTAGGTAAAACACATATGGACTTAAAAGGGGGGTTTCCGGCGCCTGCGCCTCCACGCCGCTGTCTTCACATCCTTCGCTGTTGCATTTCCTAGAGCCTTATACGGTTTGACGAACTTTGCGGGGACCCACTTAAGTCCCTGGGGCGTGGATACGCTAGCGTACCCACGACCCAAGGTGATCAGATGGAACGGACCCTGGACCTGATGGGACTCCGGATCTCTCACCAGGACTTCTGGGTTTTCCTTCAATTTCTTCTTGCAGGAGTTGCCGAAGTGGCGCAGAATAGGTGGTTCTGGTTCATCATAAGATGTGTTCAAAAAGTTAATAGTAAAAAGCGCCTT
>VZRV01006546.1:0-56243 GCA_013398115.1 Falcunculus frontatus
AATAATAATAATAATAATAGAACCCATCAGTCAGAGCTCAAAATTCCAGTTAAGTAAAAAAAGCTGTCAGACCCTCAAAACTTTCTCTGTGCAAAACCAAGCTGTCAGACCCCAAAATTCTCATTGGAAGAAAAACACCCAGTCTCACTCCAAATTCCATTTGAGCAAAAACAAGCCCCTGAACCCCAAATCCCTATTTGAGCAAACCCCAAAACCTTTCAAACCCACAAATCCCTATTTACGCAAAACCAAGCCATCAGACCCCAAAACCCCGCCATGTGAAAATAAAAAAGGCAAACTCCAAATCCTTATTTCAGCAAAACCCAGCGTCTGACTCCAAACTTCCCATCGAAGCCAAAACAAAGCACCAGCCCCAAATCCCCCTTTGAGGCAGACGGAGCCATCCCTTCCCAAAATCCCTGCCGGAGGTGGGCACAAAGAGTTAAGCTCCTGCGGGTGCCGTGGCCAATCCCACCGAGCGAAGGGCAGCCCTTGGCCCCGGCCCAGCAGCAGGTTGCTCTCCGCAGGTATTATTTTGGACTTTTTCCCGGGATACCACGCAGGGAAACAATGAATTTGGCGGTCGGCGCGGGATGGGGAGCAGCAGGACGCACCCCTGGGCTGCCCAGGTAAATCCCGGTGGGTGCCGGCTTTTTGTGGGATCTTTCCTTTCCTCTCCTTCCCCCTCTCGCTGCGTGTCTTTGTTTGGGGCCGGGCAGGGGAGCGAAGGGTTTTCGGTGGATTAATGCAGGACTGAGCTGGTGGGACCCTTCGCAGGTGATTTTTTGGGGGGAGCGCCGGGTTGCGTTCGCCCCGGGGGCCGGAGCAGAGATGGGGTGCGCGCAGCTGGGTGGCTCAGGGTGGGGAAAGCTGCGATTTCCCCCTCTATAAACTCCCCCTGGACCCAGCTGGAACCCCACAGCACCGGGACCTTGCAGCGGGCGGATTTTAGGGCATCTCTCCGGTTTAGCAGCGCTGGTCCCGGCGGTGGGGACAAGGCACCGTGGGGACGAGCCACCATGGGGGCTTCGCTCCAAGCGCGGTGTCCGGGGAGGAGCGAGCACTTCCCGGGCTGGCTCCGCGCCCGAGAAATTCCTCGGGGCGAGTTAATGATCAATCACAGCCGGGCTGGTGGCGTGGGCGGCGGGTGGCAGCCGGTGGCGGGTCCCCTCGTTGTCCTTCCTGCGGGAACAGAGGTTTGGGCAAAGTTTGGGGACGGCAGAGACAGGCAGAGCTCGTGGGGACGGCTCCTTGGAACCGCTCGGGGGGTGATGGCTCATCCCAAAGGGCAGGATCAGCCTTCCCCCAAAACATCCCGCCCCGGGCAGGGGTCTACATCGTGCAGGGGGATCTGGTGACAAAGAGGGGGGGTGTCCTCCTGGAATTTGAGGCCATGGAGCTGGGCTGGATTACATCGGGATCACATCAAGGGATGTGGGGATGTGTGAGGATGCTCAGGCAGATGATGGGGAGCCAAGCAAGGGATGTAGCTCCGTACTGGGACACTGTCAGTGACGACCAGGAGCTCCCCCATATCCTCTGTGCTGGGAGACCCACAGGCTCAGCTGGCAGCACCTCATCTCCAGCCACCTTTCCAAAGGGTTTTCAGTGGATTAGTGCAGCACTGAGCCGGTGGGATCCTTTCCAGGTGATTTTTGGGGATGGGATGTACCTGCTGGGCTGTGTTTGCACCAGGGGCTCAGAGCAGAGATGGGATGCACAGAGATGGATTGTTCAGGGTGGGGAAAGCTCACCCTCGATCCCACTGGCAGCCCCTTAACAAGGGGAAACTGAGGCACGCAGGGCTGGAATGACCCCGAGCAGTCCAGCCCATGGCATGGGGCATCCCAGACCCTCAGGCCTGCAGCCAGCACTGAGGCTGCTCCATCAGACTGCCCTTTCCCTGTACTGAGGGAATTGAGGGAGGTTTCCCTGTGCCACCAAAGCTGGTGCTTTTCTGGGCAGAGGCTGCCATCAGAACCTCACTGGGGACAATGACAGAGCTGGCCCCAAGCATTTTCTGAGGGCAGTCACAGCGGTCACAGATGAGACCACGGATGAGCCCTTCCTGATGGGCACATGGGATGTGGGATGGCAGCTTGGGCTGAGCTTGAAACCATCCTGTCCCGCTGCCCCTTGGGATGATGGGGACAGATAAGGCAGAAAAGTCATGGAAAATCCTTCCTATCTGCTCCTGGCTGCATCCTGGAGGATGCCAGCCTGGATCCAAACCCAGGGTTCTGAGAGCAGATGGGGAAAAGGTGGAAAAATCCCCCTGAGGACTCTGGCCAGGGGAATGCTGGTGGATAGCCCCAGTGTGGCTTGTGAAAAACTCCATGGCAGGATAATTCCTGGTGGAAAGGACCCTGGGAGCTCTCCAGGCCATCTCACTGCTGGTGGACTCTGACTGGTCCATTTAGGGCTTGAAAACCTCCAAGGATGAGACCAAAAAACCTCCCTGGGACTGTAGAAATGTACCTTGTCACACCTCCACATCACCTGCTGAGGTTTCTCTGGGACTTTGCCCACCTCACTGCAGCCTCCAGAATAATTTTGATGTTTTCCCTTACCGGAACACCTCAAGACTGGTGTGGCCTGCCAGGTGCTCGGCTTTTAATTCCACTCAGCCTGCTCTTTTGGATGCAGAAAATCCTGTGGATTAAAGCTGGGAACACCCTGAGATGAGGAGCTGGGGTGGAGGTGGGCTTGGGCCAGGTGGAGCAGCTTGATCTGGATGAGCAATAGCCATCCCCAGACTGATTTACTGATTATTTTACTGTCAGTAAGGGGTTTCCAGGAAGCTGTGAGGGGGTGTCCATTCCAGGAACACCCTCATGGAGCGGAGAGGGAAGGAGGGACAAGCAGGAGGGCACAGAGCCAAGGCCATGTGCTCCACAGTGCAGATTGTGGCTGTGCTTTGCCATGATTCCCCCTCCTGCCACGTCCTGGGGGATGGGGACAGCGTGGCAGTGGACTGTGTCCCTTAAACACAGCGACCAACCGAGGGAGGAAAGCTGATAGCAGAGTGGGAGGACTGGCCAGGGAAGGTGGAGCAGGCTGCACTGTTCAGGCTTTGTCGGGGAGAACAATGGGGCCTTTATTGGGGAAGGGAGGTGGCGGGGCTGGCAGGGACAGTTTGGTACACAGAGAGTCCCCTGGCCAGCTGGGGGACGGGGCACTGGCATGTGGGATGGGACAGTTTGGTACCCAGTGTCACCCTAGGCAGCTGTGGGGGCAGGGAGCTGGGACATGGGGTGGGACAGGTTGGTACAAACTGTGTCCCTTGGCCAGCCGGGGGAACGGGGAAATGGGAAATGGGAAATGAGAAATGGAAAATGGAAAATGGAAAATGGAAAATGGGAAATGGGAAATGAGAAATGGAAAATGGAAAATGGGAAATGGGAAATGAGAAATGAGAAATGGAAAATGGGAAATGGGAAATGGGAAATGAGAAATGGGAAATGGGAAATGAGAAATGGAAAATGGGAAATGGGAAATGAGAAATGAGAAATGGAAAATGGGAAATGGGAAATGGGATGGGACAGGTTTGTAACCAGTGCATTGCATGGCCAATTGGGGGGACAGGGAAATGGGCTGGGACAGTCTGGTGCCCATCATGTCCTTTGGTCAGAAAGTGAAATGAGGAACAGGGACATGGGATATGGGATATGGGATATGGGGTATGGGATATGGGATATGGGATATGGGATATGGGATATGGGATATGGGACATGGGACATGGGATATGGGACAGGTTGGTACCCAGAATGTCCCTTGACCACAGCTGGAAGAAGCTGGGACAGGCCAGTTTGGTACCAAACATCCTCTGGTGGTGGGACTTGTCCCCAGATGTCACTGTGAGCCCCACAAATGCTGACACGACTCTCCTGGACGTGGGTCTGGATTCATGGCCACCCCCCAAATCCTTTGTCATCGGGAATTGCAAAGGGTGGTTTAAGAAAGGGCTGGTTCTGAGGACCCTGGGGACCCTCACAGCTGAGACAGAGGATCATCCCACTGTGGGGACATCCTGAACCAAGCGCTGCCACCCACTCCAGACCAGAGGAGCTTTGGGGATGGAGGTATCCGTCATCCTGCAGGCTGTCCCTTGGCAGCTCAACGAGAGCTCCCCCGAAGAGCCGCCTGGGTCTTTTCATCTCATCTCTTTTGTTTCAGGCTTATTATGTAAATAGCTGATGCGGCCCCCATAATGAGAAAGTAGTTTCCCAGAACACAAAAGGCTGTAATTATCTCATTAGCAGGCGGAAAGGAAAAGGAAATGTTTCTAAGCCAGCTCGCTTTTATTTCCCACAGCAGCCCCAGGAAGCGCAGCCCCCAAAACCGGGACCTGCCTGCCCCTAATCCTGCCACCCCCTCCTGATGCTGCCATGTTTTCAGGAGAGAAAAGCAAAGTGTGATCCTCCTGTCTCAGAAATGGGTTTGTACTGGGAGGGTTGACGGCTTTTAACTGGCCCCAGTTATCCAGAGGATGCTGCAGGTCCCTGTGCAGACCCCTCAGTGCTCTCAGGTGCTGGGACAGGTGTAGTTGGAAAGTGAGGGGGTCACAGAGGGTCAGGATGGTCCCCACCTTGCCAAATTGGATGTTCCTAGGCAGGACTACCATACTGGGCAGCCCAAATCCCACCTCCCCCCTCCAGCAGGGTTCCCTAGAGCACGTTACTCAATATTTTGTCCAAAAGTAAATCCAATCATAAATCCTTTGCACAGAAGGATGGAAAATGTGCAGACGCACAGCAGCCCCATGGCCCAAGAGGCGTCTGAGGGTGGCTGCAAGAACTTGCCACTACTTGACCCTCCAACCTGCTCTCCTGAGTTTGCTTTTCAGCTCTGAGTGAGGGAAAAAGAACTGCAGTGCAGGGATAAATGGGAAAAGAGAGGTTTGTGTCCTAGCAAAGGAGCAGTTGTTCTCCCGACTTCATTTGGCTTTTGGTTGTGGAAAAAGCTTGTGGTTGAAAAGCTCGAGATTTGCCTGTTTTTGCAGACAGGTTCAAGTGTGTTCGTGCTGTATTCCAGTGGTGGAGGAAAACCTGGCAGCCACTGAGCCAGGATGGGGGGAAAGGAGTTGGAGGAGGTGCAGAAAAGAGCCACAAGAATTACTTGAGGGCTGGAAAAAATGCCTGTGAGAGACAAGAAAAGCTCATTCTGTTCCCCTCTTCAGACTGAGCAACTTGAGAAGGGTGTAGGAGAACAGGAGGTGCTGAGGCACTGGAGCCAAGTGGGAGGGGAGCCGTGGTGTCCCTGCCTCTTGAATCAATCCCAATGAAGGAGGTCTCAGCCAGGTTTGGGTCCAGCATGACCATAAGGAGGTGGCATGTGATGGCCTTGACACACAGGAGGCAGAGCAGCAGCTGAGTGGCCTTTCTGGAGGACGTGATGTGAAAGAAAAGGCGAGGGAGAGGAAGAGGGATGTGACTGAAACCTGCACCTGAAAGCAAGAGGACACGAGGAAACAGCTTCTAAACAGGAGAGGTTTAGACTGGATATTAGGGAAAATTTCTTCAGGGAAAGTGTTGTCCAGCCCTGGCACAGCTGCCCAGGGCAGTGGTGGAGTCCCCTTCCCTGGAGGGATTTAAAAGCCATGTGGATGTGGTACTTGAGGAATGGTTGGACTCCATTGTCTTAGAGAGCTTTTCCAACCTAAATAATTCTGTGATTCCATGATTCTACGAGTGCAATTGCAAATCTTGGGTTTCAGTGGTGGTTTTTCCCCAGGGCTTGTTAATGCCTCACCAGGCACAGGTGGTTTTGCTCCCTACAGGATCTGTGTCTTCACTTCTAACCCATTCCTGTCCTTTCCTTCCCTCTCCACCTATCTTCCTGGAAGAAGCTGAAATTATCACAGCCATTCTTTTCCCACTCTTCCTAACCTGTTCCACCACCCCAGGACGTGTTGGCTTTTTCTTCTCCAGCCAAACCAACCCCTTGGCAGTGCTGCCAACAAACTGGCAGAGCCAACCCGAGCCCTAAACATGGGGCAGGTGTAGGCCCTACCCCTATACAAACAACAGAGCAGAGCACGGGTTTACCGTGTCAGTAATTGCTCGCTCGTTAAAGCCACGCAAACAAACCTGACTAATGAAGGTCAGGGGCACACCTGTTACTGCAGTTGGCAAGGGGGGGAATTTTTGACCTTCAGATGCCTTTGCTGCCCGTGCTGCCAGCGCCACATGCCAGGCATGGCGCGTGTGCCAAGGCCCTGCCTTGCTCTGGGGCTCTTTGCTGGAGCTCTCCGTGCCCAAGACCCGATGATTGATTCCCTTCTCCCCGTGGCACGGTGCCGAGGTATGTCTGCCTCCCGAAGGCCTTTGTTAGGGGAGTGTTAACAATTAACCTCCTCAGGCAGAAACAGAGCCAGGCCTCCATAATTTAGTCGTAGTTAACCATTCAGCTGCTTATCTCAGAGCAATTTTTTCTTCTTTTTCACTGGAAGGCATTCGCCAAATTGTTTGGGTAAAGCAAGTGTGAAGACACAGTTGTTATTTTACAAATTACTGTATTTACAGTAACATCTAGGAGTGTCCTGGAGCTGCAGGCACAGTGGGAAACTTTGGTAAGAGGTGGACATGCAGAGTTTGCCCACCACAGCTGGGGAAAAGGACATTTCACCCCAGATTTTCTGCATCAGGCATCAAAATATGGCTGTCTCTGAGGTGAGGCTGCTGCAGGAATGGCCAAGAGGCCAAGAGCTGGATGAGATGGGGAGGAGGTGCAATGTGGAGTGTGAGGATTCCCAGTATCCCAGGTCAGAGAAGGTTGGCTGTACCCATGAGATATGGCACCTTTCCTTGGTATGGAGATGCCTCCCAGGAAGGGAGCCTTGAGTCAATCCAGGCAGACA
Organism: Falcunculus frontatus; assembly: GCA_013398115.1. Lineage (NCBI taxonomy): Eukaryota > Metazoa > Chordata > Aves > Passeriformes > Falcunculus > Falcunculus frontatus. Next base: position 6,860 of record VZRV01006546.1, read on the forward strand.
AAGAAAACCTTTTTAGCTTTTATTAACACAGGAGTGCTGGGAAATGGGACCTCAGCTCAGTGTTTGTTCTGGAGGGGTTTTCTTCTTTGTATCTGCAACAAAGTCCCATCACTCGGGTTCCCACTGTAACCACAGGGACACTTTTGCCTCTCTGAGGTGGCTTGGGGGTCTCTTCCAAGCCCAGCCATGCTCGAGGGTGACTCTTCTTCCCGTCTAAAGGACGGACTTGGGAATGAAATGCTGGCAAAGGCAAACCACTTGGCTTCCCTCAGCCTCCCTGTGCTCGTGGACAGGCTCGGCACCCTCGGGAATCACCCACTTCTAGTTCACGTTCCCATAGGAGGGAGGCAGTTATCATGGGATCATGGAATAGTTTGGTTTGGAAGGGACCTTGAACCTGCCATGGGCAAGGACACCTTCCACTATCCCAGGCTGCTCCAAGCCTTGTCCAACCTGGCCTTGGACACTTCCAGGGATCCAGGGGCAGCCACAGCTTCTCTGGGCAACCTGTGCTGGGCCCTCACCACCCTCAGTCAAGAATTTGTTCCCAATATCCCATCTAACCCTGCCCTCTGGCAGTGGGAAGCCATTCCCCTTTGTCCTGTCACCACAGAGATGATGAGATTTAAGGAGAAGAAATGTCCTAGGGAAGTTTTTAGTCACACATTCCTTCAAACCTGGAAGGAGAAAAAACGACCCTCCTGCTCTGTGCCAGAGCATGGCAACGCTACTCCCGTGCTCAAAATTTGATTTCACAGTTCAGCTGAGAAACAACCAATGTAAAACCTGAGCGGCAACTGAAACTGGCCAGAAGATACAAACCCAAGAGTTGTTGTTCTCGGAAAAAAAATGGGCCTTTTTGGCAAACAAAGCTGTACTGTCAGGGATCTGTTGGCACTTCTGAAATCTCCTTAATAACATATTTGTAACACTTGTCTGTATGCTCTGTTTATCAGATCCCGGGTTTGCAGTAAACATAAGCTAAGAACAAGGTTTTTTTCAGAATATTTTCTTGGATGATTCCCAGTTAAAAGTAAACGCTTGTTTTTGTGTTGGCCTTTTTTTTTTTTTTCTTCCTTTTGGAAGGATCAAACTTTCCAGTGACCTCATCCTGCCCTTAGAGAGTCAATGTAAATGTGCAAATGTCACTGTGAAATTTACCCAGTGAGGGAAAATTAACCTGGATTTCTCCCTTGCTGGCTGGGGAACACTGCAAGGAGACAATGCCACTTCCTTGTCTGGAGCTGAGACCTTCCAGCACATCCCTCCTGTGGTGCCTGGTGTCCCATAAAAAGAAGTCACAGCCTATAAAGATTCCCAAAGTCACTGAAAAGCAGGTTATTCCTAAATTAGCAGGACAAAAAGTCTTCCCTCGACTCATAAAATCCAAAGGCACCGTTGGTTGAGTGCTGCTTCGGGTGGGTGCTCTCCATCCTTCTTCATCACTCCACAGCCCAGCCAAGTGTCCAGGTGCTCAACAGGCACCTGGATTAACCCCTGGCCATTGTGCACTCATGAGCTATCAGAGATGATGTTCTTTGGGAAGAGTCTTTAGGGTGTGATGGGGTCACCAGCCTTTGAGGGCTGCTCAGAGCACTGGAGGAACACGTGTCCAAATGTCACATGCCGGATATGTGACCAGACCCTGCTGCTTCTTGCTGATGACAGAGGTTTTATCACTCATGACCAATAAACACTCATGTTTTGACTGTAGTGGATCCCCACACGCGCTCATGTGATCCTCCTTTACTGCCTGGTCTTTAGACTTTCGTCAGGGAATGACATGAGATCATCAGAGGTGACAGAGGTGCAAACTGCAGGATGCCCTTAGCAGGGACGACAGAGTGTTCACTTAATGCTCATTGCTTCATGAAATCCCGGAATGGGCTGGGTCGGAAGGGACCTTAAATCCCATCTCAACAGCTCTGTGTCCTCTCCCTCTGGCACAGCAGTTTCTGCCACTCGGCTGTACTTTGGACAGGGCAGGATGCTGGGAAAGGGGGAGGAGAAGCCTCCAGAAATGCAGTTCAATAAAAGCAAAGTCGAGCAGCAGAGATCCTGCTTTAACCTTTTTAATTCTTTTTCCATTCCATTATTAGTGCAAATAGCACGGCCCTGTGAGATACCACATGGGAGCTGAGCTCCAGACCTCAGCTTGCTCTCCAGGGAAATAAACCCAGCTCTCCTGCTTTACTCAGTGAGGGCTGAATGAACATCCCTACCCCAAGGAGAGGGAAAACCCCACTGAAAGGGGGATTTTCTCCATCTCCCCTTCCTGATGGTCCTGCCCGACCTCTGCCATCCCTGAACCTTTCTCCAAAGGGTATCACTATTTTTATCCCATCCAATTTTTCCAAGGGAAACTTGTACCTCCCATTGCCCTTAAGTCCTGCTTTAGTCCCCACACTGCCAGGATGGTTTATCCTGGAAAACCTGGAACTGAGGGTGCCTGAGACAAAAGAAAAGCATCCGTTCTGGCCCACGGGGACTGAGTCAATGAACTCTGGAGGGCTGGGTGGACACTGGTCAGCTGAGTGTCCACAGCTGTCCATGAGCCACTGACCCTGCTCCTCCAGGTTTGGTTCAGTCACCCAAAATTTGCAATGCACCTTCTCTCTCCCTTCAGGTAATGAGATCCTTGGCTGGTACGGGTTCAATTTTTCCATCATTCAATGAAGCAACAAAAAAATAAGTTGTGGGTCTTTTATTTTCTCAAATAAGATTTTACACCTTTGTATAAAAGCTGATGAAGAGCATCTAGATCTGTGAGAATTGGTCCCAAGGATAATTGGTCCCAGGACAACCCTGGTCAAAGACAACTTTTGAAACCAATATTTGCATGTTATCCACGTCCCATGGCCTAGTTTTGGCCAACCCAAGGCACAGCCTAAGTAAGAATCAAATGGAGAAGGGGAATAAAGATTTAAAAGAAAATTTAGGATGTCACCTGGACAAAAGCATCTTTTCAAAAGCTCAAGTTCAGGCGAGCAACAATCCCAAGGAAGAGATGGGAAGTGTGTTGCTTAAGCCCTGTGATGTCATCCCTGAGGGATGTCCTGGATAGAGCTCTTGTATGAGCTAGAACCAGGGATGGAGACCTTCCATCCCCATGGGAACACAAACTTGTTCAAACCTGGGAAAAATGACAGAAATAGTTCAAGCTTGGGAGCAACAAACAGTTGTGTCTCACTGATGCCGTAGAGCTGTGCCTACTAAAATCCATGCAACCCATGGGAACCACAACTCTTGGACTGAGAAGATTAGGAGCTCTTTTGGAGAGCAGTGGGTGGGATTTGGAGATTGCTGCTCCTCCAGGGGGTCTGGGGGTCCCAGAGAGGAGGAGAATCTTATCACTGGGAGACATGATTTCGATCTGCAAAGGGCACGGCGGACAAAAGGCATCTCTTTAACAACCCTTTTCCCTCCTTGTCCCAGTGCCACTGAGCTGTGCCTCCACCTCACCCCTACGCTGCCATGGCCACGCTAGAGACGCTGCCCGTCCTCAGTGACCCGGCCTACCCCAGCCCGGAGAACTTCCACGGCTTCGCCCCCCGCTATTCCCAGACCATCCCCAAGAGAGCCATGGGGAGCGTGGGCAGTGGAGTGGCCAACGACCAGGAGTTCGCCATGAAGAGCGTGGGCACCCGGACGCAGAGCAGCGGCCGGCAGACGGAGGGGCCCCGCAACGGCTACTCCGCGCGGGAGATCTCCAACCGCTACTCCGGCGAGGAGAAGACCTACAAGTCGGAGAAAGTCTCCAACTCCCTCTACATCAACGGCGACCTGCGCAAGAGCGAGAAGGTGAAGATGGACATCTGCGGCAACGTGACCACCAACAACGAGAAGAACCTGCCGCCGCCTCCCCAGTACCGAGAGCCCAGTAACCCACCAAAGATTTTGCCAATCTCCGGCAAACTAGACCAGGTGAGAACCTCCTGGAGCAGCTGGGTGGCCATGGCACATCTGTGGAAGCACAGACCAGGAGGCTTTGGGCAACGGTGCAATCCTGATGGTCTCGTTCTTACTTTGTATATTTTTATGTAGAGATGATATGATTCTTATGCCTTTCAGGGGGGTTGTTAATTCTTGAGGAACCCAAGAGCATGACCACAAGTCTTCCACATACATTTAAGCATGTATTTAAGTCACTGGCTAGTCCACCTTCCCTGAGATGTTGTGCCTACCTCCCTGAATGATGCGGAGGGAGCTGGAGCTGGCTCCTGTTTCAGTAGGTCCAACATCTGAGTCCCACTCTTACGTTTTGTGCCTCTTATAGGCAGTTTCCAACCACCCACTGCCACCTAAAGCTGTTGTTTGAAAGCAGCCACGAGCATCTGTCCAGAATCCCAGTGCCCCTTGTGAAGCACAAGGCTTGGGAACTACCCCTGTAAACGTTATCTCCCCACCCAGCCCAGTCCTCGTGGCTCATATTGGCTTCAGGGAGCGAAGTCGCCCAGGCCTGGAGGACTGGAGCCCCAGAGCCAGCAGTGTTTTATGTAGCCTGCTGCTCTGCTCCAGTGACTTCCATAATTTGTGTCCAGCATTATTTCTGCTGCCTTTGGTGGCCTTTTCTCTTGGGCTGTTAATCCAACAGCCCCTGCAGTCCATCTCAGTCTCACACTTGGTCTCCAACCCCTAACCTGTTCACTGGGGCTTGCTCTGTTTCTCCTAAAAGGCATTTTCAAAACACCTTTGCTTCCTCCAGTTTAATTTTCACCTAAAATCCAACCTGCAGTAGGAGACACTCATTCCCATTTTAAGGAAAATTTTGTTTCTAATGGCGCATTGATGGGGTGAGGAATGTGCAAGGCTTTAAAACCCTTTCTAAATCCCTTAGAGCTGTGGTCCATTGTCCCCCAGCATTGCTTAGGCCCACAGAAAACACAAATGAAGAGCAGCTCCAGCATGTTCTTTGCCTGGTGTCACTGCTGAGGTCACAGCTGCTCCTGTCTGAGGATAAGCAGGACACAAGGTCCCCACAGGCACAGGTCACTGCTGGCAGCAGAGAGATGTGATGCTCCTGGGGCAAAAGGGCTGCTAATCCAAGGGTTCGATTCAGCTTTCAGCAAAAGGGCAATGCAACCTCAAGGCTAGAAATAATCAGCCAAAATTAGAGTTATTTTGGTCAGGTCTGGTAAGCAAGGGTCAGCTCTCCATGTAAAGAGCACTAAGAGGACCCGAGGATTATTCTGGGCAAAAATCATGCAGGTTTGGGATAAGTTAAGATGATTTCATTTCATCTGGGGCAAGGGAGGGCAAAGTGTTGCTCTACAAGTGACCACAGGTCCCTCATGTGCAACCCCCAATGGTCCAGGGTGTAACAAGGTGGGATAAGGAGCCAGCCCAAGCTGCATCAGCCCCCACCCTGTGCCAATGTGTCTCTTTTGTGTGTTGTTACCGAGCCTCCTGCCGTGTTTGATGCGTGGTCCTTTTTCCTTTTTGCAGAGCAATGAGCCCTTAGTTAGACCCTCAGCCTTTAAACCAGTAGTTCCTAAAAACTTCCATTCCATGCAGAACCTCTGCCCGCCACAGAGCAACGGGATGGCAGAGAACAGAAAGAGCTTGAACCATGCCAACAGCAATAGCCCCTCCGCACCCAAGGGTGGGCTTGACAAGAGCAGCCTTAACAGGACTACAAACCAAGGCGGGGGGCTCTCGGATTCGGGCCGTAACTCGCTAACGAGCCTGCCCACCTACGGGACGGGCTACAGCCAGCACGTGGGCCCTATGAGCGCCTCCACGAGCCACATCAACCGCATCGGGACCACCTACGTGGAGAAGAACATCGTGGGATACAACGGGATATCTACCTCAGACAGCGGGCGGTCCTCGAGCAAGAGCACCTCGTCCTTCAACAGATTGAACCATCTCAACGAAACGATGCCTTTCCACTCGCCCTCGACCGACGACATCATCCAGGACCTGGAGGACCGGCTGTGGGAGAAGGAGCAGGAGGTGCTCCAGATGCGGAGGAACTTGGACAAGAGTGAGGCGGCCATCTTCCAGGTGTTCGAGGAGAAGCAGAAGATCTGGGAGAGGGAAATGGAGGACTTGAGGCAGAACTACGCCAACAAGTTGCAGCAGGTCTCCAAAAAGGCGCAGCGGGCTCAGCAGGCTCTGCAGCTCCAAATCTTCAAGCTCCAGCAGGAGAAAAAAAAACTCCAGGATGACATGGGACAACTCCTCCAGCAACGAGAGGAGCTGGAGAAGAAATTCGTGGCTTTCAAGAAGGAGCAGGCTGAGTTTCTCCCGAAGATTGAAGAGACCAAGTGGGAGGTAAGAGCACTGTTGTAACAGACCTTGAGTGAGGTTTCCATCGTGGGGTCTGGTGACCCAAAGTACCCCCCACGTGCCCTAAGTGGAGCCCACAGGTAACAGCCATGGGTTGGTGGCCTCCAGGTAACAGGTGACACTTGTCACCTCACTTGTCCGAGTTCCAGGCCTGTTGATTTCAATCAAGCTAAAATAAGCACAACTTTTTGTGCACACCGTCCTGTGCCGGTTAATAATTTGACTTCACAGTCTGGTCACTCCAAGTTGTGACATTCTAATCTAGTTTCAGGGAACACAGGTCTTTCCACACAGGTACTCGTGCCTGCCAAAAATGGGCTTAAGTCTATTTTAATTAAATTCTTTTACCATTTGCATTTGGGCAAACCTTGAAACTGCTTTTCAGATATTTGATTTTTTTTTAAATTGAAGATATAAAAGGAGCTGAGATAAGGATGCTATCGATAGCCTTGTCTACCTCATGCTTTCTGTTGTAACACACTGTTTTCACTTGTTAATAAGTTTATCTCTCTTAGAAAGGCAAATTCCTCTTTGTAGTTCTCCTGTTGAGTCCTACATAACTTCTTCCTACTGTTTCTATTTTTAGAATATTTTATCAAGGTCTGTTTGTATAGCCAGTGCTAACATACCTTTTTTTTCAGCTTGATCATGTGAAGAATTTTAATCCTTCCATGCACAGGCTAGAAACTTTAAATTTATTAAGAGTGCAGAGGCAAAACATAGCTCTAGAATCAAGAAGACCTTATTCTGTTAATCCTGATGGAAAATCAGTGAAGCTGGGATTAATTAGGCTCTGAAATGTGCCATTTGCAGATGTTCAGCAGAGCTTATTACAGGCTTGTTGTAAAACCTCTGCAAGATAAATCCCAGAATGAGCAGACTGCACTGTCCCTCCTCTGACCAGCAGTTCTGCCCAGGTCTTTTAAGGGACCTTAAAGCCCATCCAGTTCCACATCCCAGCCATGGGCAGGGACACCTTCCACTAGACCAGGTTATTCCAAGTCCCATCCAGCGTGGCTTTGAGCACTTCCAGGGTTCTTTAGGAGTTTTTGGGAAGGAAGGCATCATAGGATGAGTAAGCAAAATCTACTTATCTGCATCCTGTCCAATGCTCCCAGTGCTGGGGGAGAACCCAAGTAGTCTCTGGGTCTGAGATGTTTCTGTCTCAGACTTGTTCAAGGTCCAGATGCCATTGAGGTCAGTGGGAAAACTCCTGCTGAGAAGGTTTGGGGTCGAGCACCATGGATTTGTGGGTGGAGGAATAAGATGAATGCAGGAGGGAAGCATTGTTGGTGGGGACCACAGCACCGGGCTTGGCTGTTTGGGCAACTCCAGGTGGGAACAGCACCAGATCCCTGAGAGCAAGGGAAAAACACAGAGGTGGGGACAACCTCTAGGTCCGTGGCATGGTCTGGGTCCTGGTGAGGGCTGGGTCCTTGAACAGGGTCATTTCACGGGCAGTGCAGGGGACAAGCAGCTCCTCGCTGCCATCCGCCAGCCTCACGGGTGCTCTCCCCACAGGTGTGCCAGAAGGCAGGTGAGATCTCCCTGCTCAAGCAGCAGCTGAAGGACTCTCAAGCCGACGTCTCCCAGAAGCTCAATGAGATCGTGGGACTGCGGTCACAGCTCAAGGAAGGTAAGAACTTCCTACGGGAGAAAGAGGAGCAGATCCTTACCCTGAAGGACTCGTACAGCTCCAAGAGCGTCAACCTGGAGATCTGTGAGAGCGAGCTGCAGCGGAAGATGAGCGAGGTCCAGGTGCTGAGGGAAAAACTGAACCACTGTGAGCTGGAGGTCTCCGGCCTGAAGCGGACACTTGCCAGCATGGGACCTGCGGCGCCTTTTGGCGGGGACCTCGGGGAGAAGCTGCGGGACCCGCTGGCCTGCGAGAGCGACGAGGCCAAGATGCAGCGGCAGAGCGAGGACAGCGTCAACACCCTGCGCAGGGAGGTGGAGCGGCTCCAGACAGAGCTGAAGCTGGAGCGGCAGCAGCGGGAGCAGCAGGTGATGGACTTTGAGGAGGAGCGGCGCACGTGGCAGGAGGAGAAGGAGAAAGTCATCAAGTACCAGAAGCAGCTGCAGCTGAACTACGTGGAGATGTACCAGAAGAACCAGCTCCTGGAGCACAAGGTCAACGAGATGAACACGAAGACCACCAGCCCCCCGCACACCGAGGAGAAGAAGACATGGACTCCCTCCAGACTCGAGCGAATAGAGTCCACCGAGATCTGAGGAGGGACCAAGGCAACACAACGGAATTTTTTATTGCTGTGCATGTACTACCTACTCAAGCCAGTGATCTTCCGAAGGATAATGCGCTCCCGTCGGAGCGGTGTGAGCGTGCTCCCACCAGGCTCCATCACCCTCACTCTCCACTTCCGTGCTCTGTAGGTAAAATAACTGTGGATGTGCATTGGTTTTCTAACGATAATGCGACATCTCGTCTGGGTTTTTTCCTAGTACAGCTGGTACCGAGGGTCAATTGGCTCTTTTGTAATCTGCCCTGACTGTTACTTCACCAGAGGCTGCCACCCCCTCTCCTACAATTCACCCTTCTTTGGTTGGTTGTTTTGGAGGGTTGTATTCGGTTTCTTTGGTTTTCCAAGCATTTACGTGCAGCAAAACAGTTCAAAGTGGCAGGTTTGTTGTTCTTTGCGGTTTATTTTTTCCAGGACGTTTTTAGCCACATTGGCTAATGGAGCAAAGCTCTCGGGATCACGAGCATACTCAAGTGTTCTGCATCGAGCATCCTGTCTAGACGGTGGTCTTAGTGAAGTCAGTGCGAGCTTGGCCACTGATTTCAGTGAAACCAGACATATCTCTACCGGACGACTCCCTCTTGCCCTGGTTGCAAGAGGTTAGGACATCCTTGAGGAGCAGGATGAGCCTGTCCTGGTAACAGAAGCCAACAAGGAATGATGTCCCAGCAGAAGCCTCTCTGGAGGCTCAGCAGAGCTTAATATATGCTGCGTTTTCACTTCCTTGTGGTTTCCTCCTGCAGTTCCACTCCTCTCCCAGGTTGTGACCAACCCTGGGAGCAGAAATACCCTCCCACCTCTGCCTTGGCCTCCTTACACTTACTCTATACCCAAGCTGGCTACAGCAAGAAAAAAGCTTGAAAATCCAAGCTAGTTTCCCTTCCCAAGAGCCCTCTTACTTCCCAAAGTCAATGGAACCGAGGTTTGGGGAAGCCTCCAAACCCATGGGATGTTTATGCAAACTGAAGCTTTAGCAATCTCCCCAAAAGTGGGCAATTGTGCCACCCTGTCCCCAAACGAGTGACACCTTGATGCACTCTGTTGGTCCAGGGTCTGCTTAAAAACAGCACTCGAGCCTCACTCAGGAGTTGCAGGGGAGGCACAGCAGCATCACGGCTGGATTGCAATGGTCAGCCTTCAGTACAGCCATTCCAAACAGCGCCCACAGCCATCCCACGGGGCATCCTGTACTCCAGGGATGGAGATAACGCAGGCCTAGCTCAAGAAAATACTCAGCTACTAACCCTGAGCATGAAAGAAGTCGTAAGAGGGGGAAAACGCTTAAGATCACGCAAGTGCTTATGCCCTGGTGGAACCATAAACCAAATCCTACATGCACAGTCACTGAGGCAGCAAAACCCGGCATTCCACTTGAAAACGTGGGCAAAGTGAGCTCGGTTCTTCCTGTCATGGACAATTCTTTAGCACGAGTCACAATAAAGAGAAGAAAAATGTTGCAAAGTGGAGTTTGCACTGACTGGGCGGTGGCCAAAGGAGCAATAGGAGTGGGGATTTTGTCTCCTTGCCCCGGGGAACAGCTAGAAGAGAAAAGTTAGAATTAGCACTGGGACATCTTGAAATGTCCATGAGGTGACTCCAGGGAGAGTTTGGCCAGATCACATTTCATGTGCATACCAAGGAAGAACCTCAAGGCATTGAGGGGCTGAAGACCTTCCAAACAAAAGCCCTGAAGCTGCACATTTTCCATGTTCTGTCTCCCCAAAGCTGCCCTTTTCATGACCGGGTCTGACCTTCAGTTTGAGAACAAATATTGTTGTGGTGAGCTCCAGACTGAGCAAAGAGCGGAGACTGCAGTTGGTCCCACCAGCCCAGGTCATCAGGCAGTGCTACTGGCCAGGAGCTGGTGGTGGCTGCCAGAGATCCCTGGAGCCAGTGAAAATGGACATGTGCAACAAGACCAGGGCATTTCAAGATCCCAGCTGACAGTTCCTGTCTTTTCCCACCACTTCTGCCCTGTCTTTCAAGCTGGAGGAAGACACAACTCATGGAAAACACAGGGGCAGCTCAGGCTAAGCCCCCCCTTCCCAGGACCAGCCATAAAAGGGGGATTAGGTCAGGTCTGACTCCTGATGGGTGTGGGGAAGAGTCCCACTGCAAATCCTGAAGATGCTCCAGCACTCTTGGACATCAGCCCGTGCACCTCACCGAGGAAGGAGTGCAGCTGCCTGCCAGTGCCACCCAGCAGCAGACTTTGCCATTCCCAGGGGGACATCCACATGGACCTGGCCAGGGAAATTCCAGAGCTTCCTCCATGTCATACTCCAGGCCTTCGAGACAGAGTCAAACATCCCACAGTGTCAGCGTTGGAGATCTGGTGTCTTGTACCATCTCAGCTTTCTCTTCACATCAGACAAACCCACGTTGTCCTTCTTCCCAAACCAGGTGTGTGGTGTCTGTTCTTGTGAAGATTTTTCACCTCGGAGGAGGAAAGGCCACTCCCTCCACCTTCTTCACTGCATCACATCAATCCAGAGTTTCAATCCAGACGTGAGAGACCTCGACTGTGGACATTCCCTGGATGACAGAGCCTTGCAGACACCCATTAAGACACTCTGCTGCTGCTGCTGGTTTTCCTTCTCTCGGGATTCTCCCAGGATCCCCCAAACACCCAGCTGTCCTGCAGAAACCACCCCACCTGTGCTACTGTGATAGAAAATACAGATGGTTTGGGGAGCCAAGCTGCCACAAAGGATTCCTGTGCTCCAGGATTCCTCCCCACAACTGGGTGTGCTGCTCCCCATCAAGTCCTCTCCCCTGTGCCAGCCCTTTGCTCAGCAAAGACGGAGCAAAATGATGGAGGGACACCTGGATTCCCATTGTTTGTGCCCAGGTGGGAGCTCACCTGGCTCCTTCCAGATCTTAACAGTTTCACAAGTTGTTGAAACCTCCCATCAAAAGCTTCATTGAGGCTCTGGGGTCTCAGCCCTGGATTAGGACAGCCAAGGGGTGCCAGGCTGGCGTTTGGGTGACATATCATGGGAATGGCCAAGGAGGCTGGCAGCGTGTCTCTTGGAGGCTCAGGCAGGGCTGATGAATTGTTTCTGTCCCATGGAACTCCACCCACAGTTTGGGCCTGACCATCCCCCAGATGTCTGCTCCACCTTGGAGCTCGTGGAATTCAGCGTGACGTCCTGGTTCACGTGTCATTCTACAAGTCCTGCCCCCAAAATCCTCTCTAACTTGCCATTGGCCACCACCACAAGCTGTGGCCATGAGGGTCTCAGCTCAGTTGCCCACACATGGGGTCCACAGACATTAGAGATGCTCTGGGATGCCTGACACTTGCAGCTGGGCATTATGAGCCAAGATTTTTGGGAGAGCCAGGCCAGTGGTGGGAAGTCCTGGAACAGCCCTGGTGTCACAGGACCCCCACATACAGAGCCCAGTCATGCTCCAGGCACATCCACACAATAAACAGAGGGCACTGATCAGCTCCAGCAGCTTCCATCCATGAGGATATGGGCTAAGCAGGCTATCCTGGTGCCAGGGAAGGTCTTACTCTGCTGTGAGCAGGGCTGCTTTGCTCCACCACCATTCCAAGGCTGGTTGCTGCCACTGTCCCAGCAACCCAGCTGGGCTAATTCCAGCACTCCCCTCTCACCCCCAGGGTGAACACCACAACCAGGGCATGTTGTTGTGCCTCACACAGTTCTGCTTAGCTCCTGCCACTGTCTGGTGGCAGCCGGTGGCCCCAGTGCTGCTGTCACTGGTGGTGGTCACCCACCTCCAGGCTTCCACGCTCCAGAGAAGAATGGAATTGTTGCTCTTATGCTGTTGTACAGAGAGAAGTGTACTTGGATGTAAATAAGAGCCCAGCTCTGTATGTTGATGATTAAATGGAGACAAGAAGGCTCTGTGGCTTCTCTGTTGGCGAGCGGGGCCGAGCGCTGAGCGCTGCACACAGGGTGCTCAGCACCCCGACCTGTGCCTGGCTGCAGTGGGAATCGGGGCTTCAGCACCTCCCAGGAAAGCAATCCACTTGGGATTAGCTCAGCCTGGTGTCACTCTGTCCTGTTTTGATGCTTGCTGTCTCCCTGAGCCAGGTTTGCAATTGCCCCCTGGTTAAGGCTGAAGTCCCCTCTGCCTGTCTGGTGTCACACCCAGACTCCACGCAGACAGTGGCTCCCAGAGGTGTCCCCCCTGAGCTCTGCCCATGGAAAGGACCATCCTGCTCCCCTCCTGCCCCTTGCAGTGGCACTTTATAGCTCGCTCAAGGCAGCGAGCTCACGAGCAACACGACCAAAGATCTCCTGAGAGTGCTGGGCTGCATGCTTGGAGCTGTGTCCTGGCTTTCCTGGGGAGAGATGAGGCTGGTGTGGGCTGGAAAAGGGGAATGGGAGCTGGCAGGGGGCATGATTTCCCTGTGTCCCACCTGGGAATGTTTGCAGGTCCATAAGGGCCTTTCCTGTGCGAGACAGGAGAGGATAGGATAGGAAGGAGTTCCGGGGTGAGGTGATCATCCCCAGTTGGTTACACGAGTATCCTCCATAGCCATACCAATTAGCTCCACACATTTTCTGTGGGGAATGTGGACCAGGGGCTGTCCCTAGGAGCTGAGATGGATGCTATTCCCTTTCTTCTTGAGGAGAAGAGAGGATGCACACCAAGCCATGCATCCTCTTGTCTTCAGAGCAATAGGTCTCCTCTAGTTCAGCAGCAGATACCACTACAGGGTCCAGTCAATTGTTCTGGCTCAGTGGGAATTGTCCAGGAAAATGAGCATCCTGAGAGGTGGTGGTCCTGCTGGCTGCCCCCTTGGTGTCCTCTCCCCAGCTCACCCCAGGGCATCCTCAGCACCCTCTTTATCAAGGAACCAAATTCCAAGGTGAAGGCAGCGTGTTCTTCGCTTCTCCTGCTTGGGGTGCTGAAGGCATCTCTGCCCACCTTTGCTCCATGAAGGCTCTGGGACCTGGCAGGAGGCCAGTGGGAGATCTGTGCTCCTGCAGGGGGGTGTTCAGGTGGGTCTGGGCCTTGGGCAGATGCCTCTTCACTGTGCCTCTGCTCCCCAGCTGTGCTCAGCCTTCTCCACTCCATCCCTGGGATGGGAGAGAGCCCAATTCATTGTTAATTTAACCCAAACCTTCATCTTAAGCCTTGAAACCCCTTTATAAGTTACTGTTCACCAAGACCCCTTGCTAAAGATCTGTTCATGTGTTGCCTGTGCCCTGCTGATCCTCTGCTCCAGCTCTCCAGGCTCTCCTGCCTCCTTTTAGATAATTCCCATCCCGTTGGAGCAGTCAGTGCCTCTCCCAATGCTCTCCCAGATACATCTGGACAATCTGGAGCTGCAGCCCCCACTGAGAATGGGTTATCCCAACCCTGCTCTCAGGAGCTTTCCAGAACATTGATCCTCTCCTCTCTGACATTCCTACGGCAGCTCCATCAGCCCTGCTTTACCTCCAAGGACAACCTGGCTTCCTGCTGAAGGACATTCCCGTGGCCTGCAATCCTGTGGGATCATTGCACGGGGGATTCACACCATCACCACCCAGCTCTGGGGCTCCCTGCTCCTTCCACCTTCTGGAAAATCAGGGGTCTGAGGGGTCTGTGAGGTCCATAGGGACACGCAGGACCCCACAGAGTATCGAGGGGTTGGGATCACATCCAGCTGTTTGCAGGTGTTGGCTTCCCAACAGGATGTTCCACGCTGGCAGTGCAACTGCCGTCAGCACCAAGCTCCTGCATTTTCAGGATAATCCTCCTCCCTGGTTCTCCCAATGACGGGGATCATGTCAGGTCTGGAGCCTGGGACCAGGCTGTGTCTCCACAGCTCTTTCACAGATCTGTTTTCTCCAGCAGGAAGTCTCTGCTTTCTGTCCCAAAGCAATAGGTTTTCCCAGGGAGATTTAAAAGGGACTCTTCCCAACTCTGACACCTGCAGGCAAGCCAACATTCCCGTGAGTACCTTCATAGCTCCAGCCCTGGGCTCAACTCCTTCGGAAAGGGAAGCGAGGTCCAGTCTGGCTCTAAATAACCACAGTGGTCCGAGCTTGGTGGCCCCGTTTATCCTGAGAGCCCGAAGCTTCCCCCATCCCGCAGGCCACCAGCCTGGATGCCCAGGAGGTGTGACCCATCCTGTCCTGGTGCCCATCCCACGGCTGTCACTGGGTCCCTGCAGCGGGTCTTCTCCATGCGGGAGCCACTGGGGTGTCTGAGCTCACAGAGCCACATTTGGTGACAACCAGTGGGACACTGTGGCTCTGCCATTCCTGAGAGCCAGGCTCGGAGGACAAGGCTCCCTTTTCCCCCTTTCCTGTGACTGAAAGGAGCAGAACATGTGTGGGCAGAGCTCCAGCACCGGCGCAGGAGCATCCCAGCACCACCCAATGCTGCACACCCGGCCAATGTGTCTATGCAGTCCCTTCCCAGGCAGCCGTGTCCCCGCAGAGCCCAGCCCAGGGCCGGGGCTCCTCCAAGGTGTCTTCGTTTGCACTCTCCGGGACCTGGTAATCGCTGTGAGCCCAGAGGAGCCGCCCTGGCCTTTGCCTCGCTCCGGGCACCACGCTGGGGAGGGTTTTCCTCGCCCCAAAACGATGCACGTCGCTGAGTCGTCCGTTCTCCAGCAGATCCATCGCTGTCCCCCCAAAGCCCAGCTCCCCGTGGGGAGGAGGGCGGGTTGGGCGAGGCTGCTGTCCGACTTCACCAGCAATAACAGGAGCTCCACCGGCGCTGGGCCATGCCCCTCTGCAGGATCTCCTGCGTGAGACCCCCTCGTCCCATTCCGGACCTCCCCGACTGTAAATTCAACCCCAGCCTTGTGCTTTCTTCCCTCTTGTTTCCTGACGCCTCAGTGTCTCTTTCTCTCTCTTTCTCTCTCTCTCTCTCTCTCCTCTGACTGTGAATTCAAACCAGAAGTGTTCTGAACTCGACTCCGTTACTGTTCTGTTTCTGCGTCGACTGTTGCTGGTTCTCCGAACTGCGTTTAAACGAGACTTTGCAAAAAAACCCAACAAAACAANCACTTAAAAAAATAAAATAAAAATATTTAAGAAAGAACTCCATAAAGTCGGCTGTCTCTCCTGTCCACTTGGTCACTCCCCAACACCGCTGTCTTGACTTTGCCTCTGGTTTAAGTGTGTTTAAAGACAAGAGGTTGGAAAAAAAAAAAAAAAAAAAAAAAATGGAAAAAAGAGCTAACGCGCAGCATTCCAGGATTTTTGTACAGCAAAGGTGTATCCGTTTCGGAGGTTCTTGTTAAAAGTCTGCCACACTTCCCACTTCCCTGCTGATCTGTTGTATGTTCCCATTGGGTTATCCAGATGTGAAGAGCTACTGCCTTTGCCATTTTCTACGGTGAATATATAAATATATCTGTACAGAGGTATGTATATATATAAATAGACACGCAGATCTATATGTATACGTATCTCCAACTCTCCTCTCTCGACCTGACTGTGAAGGATTTTTATTGGGCAAAATAAAATGGAGAAAGGCCCCGTTTTAAAAACAGGACCTCGTGGCTTGTTTGGTTGTGTTGCAGGTGGGAGAAGGGGTCAGAACCAAGGGGATTTTGGGGATGGATCCACAGCTGGGCTGGGGAACGGGGGGGAAAGCTTCACCCTGGATGTACCAGCACCCTCCAATCCAGCTGCAGTGGTGGGAAGACAATTCCCCTTCCCTCCCATGCCAAGCCCTCACCTGGAACAGCCACATTCTCCACCGGAGCATCTCTGGGGGTTCCCTGATTTCCCCAGCACGAGCCCTTCACGTGGCTCAAGAGGTGGAAAACACTCAAAATGCATCCAATTTGTGCTGGATCCCAGATGTTTGGGGCGAGGATTTGGATGCAGCCCCCAGGCCGAGGTCCATCCACCTTCCCTTACAACCAGGGAGGTCACACCATGTCCAAAACCTCCTGCAGCTTTTTACTCCAATGAATCCCACCCAACTGCTCGGTCAGTGTCACTAAAAGCAACACATAAACGTTGATTCTCTTTAAAAACCCGACAATTCCAGCACTTTTCCCGATTGCAGCTTTATTAGAGAGGTCTCCTGCCCTCTGGTGACAAAGCTGGTGCCTCCCAGGGCAAAGTGAGTCAGGGATTCCATGAGTTCCCTCAGGTTTAAAGCCTGAGGTGCTATCAGCCAGCGTGGTTCTCTTCCAGATCCCTGTGGCCTCCTGAAAATGGGATTTCCTCACTTGCCAGGGGATAAAAGGAAGAGGTGGACAGGAATTCCACCTGGGAGAAATATTAGGGAGAAACACAAGTGCTAAGTAAGGCTCATGGCCATATTTAATTGCTGTTTGCCAGTGCTGAAAGCCTGCAGTGGATAGGAGAGAGATTCCTGAGAACAGTGGAGCCGTGATTATTGCAATTACTCAAAATCTGTGTGGACACAGCCCCGGCCAATGAGCTCTGCGTGGTCCTGCTGGAGCAGGGGCTCAGGCCAGACCTCCACAGGTCCAGGGTCACCTGAATGCCCCCTGTTGTCTTGGGACAGCTGCAGTGATGGCTGTCAGCTCAGACACGAGCCTCCCACACACCCCACTCACCACCTCAACCCACACCAGCGAGGGGGTGGTGCCTCTCCGGGGACACAAAAACCACATCCCTGGGTGTGAGGCACCCAGCGGGTTTGTCCTGTAATCACAGAGCCACGGAATGGTTTGGGATGGAAAGCACCACAAAAAACCATCTCATTCCACCCCCTGCCATGGGCAGGGACACCTTCCACTCTCCCAGGCTGCTCCAAGCCCTATCCAACCTGGCCTTGGACACTTCCAGGGGCATCCACAGCTTCTCTGGGCACCAGGAGGATGGTGAGGCATTGGCACAGGTGCCCACAGCTCCGCGTGACTGGCGGCCACCCCAGCTCCTCCTAGTGCCATCGGGGAGCCGGGTGTGGCTCTGTACCCGGCGGGTCCCGGGGCTCGGTGCTGAGGGGCGGCCCCGGCGCTTCAGAGGCACCCGCGGGATCCCCGGTACCGCCATGGCGGCGCCCACGTGACTCCGCCTGGTCACGTGACCGCGTAGTCACGTGGGGCACTCTGAGGGCGGCTGCGCCGCGCGCCGTTGGCGCCACCCGCCGGCCGCGCGCGAGCGCCCCGGGAGCCGGAAGTGGCGTCACCGCCGCGCGACCGGAAGCGGCGGGAGGAGGCGAAAGGGGCAGGAGGAGACGGCGGCGGCGGCGCCGGAGCGGCTCCGGTGAGTCCCGGCCCCTTCCCCTGCCCGCTCCCTTCCCCTTCTCATCCCTGTTCCCCTTCCTCTTTTCTTGTCCCCGTCCTCTGCCCCATGCCCGTGCCACCCCCTCAGCCGGCGGGGCCGCCCTCGTCCTGCCCTGGGCTGCATTGCCCTACATAAAAATGTATGTATATATGTGTGTCTATATTTATGTTTATGTATTGTGTGTCTGTAGGTGCAGCCATAGGGGTGAGTAGCTGGACCGGGGCTTCCAGCCCTGCCCCCGGTGCTGCCCTGGAGCCCCGGGAGAAGGGAATCGCACGGAGCTGCTCCAAGGGCTGGAGCCAGGCTGGGAGAGCTGGGGGTGTTCACCTGGAGAAGAGAAGGCTCCAGGGAGAGCTCAGAGCCCCTTTCAGTGCCTGAAGGGGCTCCAGGAGAGCTGGAGAGGGACTGGGGACAAGGGATGGAGGGACAGGACACAGGGAATGGCTTCCCACTGCCAGAGGGCAGGGATAGATGGCATATTGGGAAGGAATTGTTCCCTGTGAGGATGCTGAGGCCCTGGCACAGGGTGCCCAGAGAAGCTGTGGCTGCCCCTGGATCCCTGGAAGTGTCCAAGGCCAGGTTGGATGGGGCTTGGGATCCACCTGGGCTAGTGGAAGGTGTCCCTGCCCATGGCAGGGTTTGGAATGAGATGAACTTAAAGGTCCTTTGCAACCCAAACCATTCCGCGATTCTGTGATCTTAGAAAAGAAGGAAAAAGGACAAACAAACCAAAAAGTGACAATTCTGTGCCCTGACATCATAACCAATTGGGGGAAGAAAATCCCTTTTCTGTTGCTCTCCTCTCCAGCCCAGGCACAGGAGTTCTCTTTAGGCTGTTGGCCAAAAGGAGCTCTTCTATCCCAAATATTCCATCCCCTGTTCATTCCTCACACATCCCAAGGAGATTCCCTCTGCCCTTTGGCTGTTGGTGGAATCACAGGCTGAGGGGTTTCCAAAAGCCCCTCTGAGTATTCCAGAGTGAGCAAAAGCCCTGAGAGCATTTTGGGTTACACCAACATCCCCTTCCACAGGGCTGATCCCCTGGGGTGGGTGGCATCCCTCTGGGAATGTTCTTTTCCAGGTGTTTAGCCATGCTTAGCTCTGATACTTAAACAAGAGATGTTTCCATGCTTGAGCAGCTCCTCAGAGGGCATTCCCAGCCTTCAGGACCCAGCTCCAAAACTCTCTGGCTCCCTGGAGCTGCTGGAAGTGAAAATTCTGGAGAGACCTGCCCAGAGGTGGGAAGGATTTTGGCTGTGTTGGGATGGGAAGTGGGAGGAGGGAGGAAGGAAGGCCAATTGCTCAAGGTGAAGGGAGGCAAATCGAGCGAAGGTGTGGGTGGAGTTGGAAGAGAAATGGGGTGGAAACTGCAAAGATCACAAAGATTTAGGCCGAGGGTGGGCGAAATCATGGAAAAATCAATTACAGCAGCCCGTTGTCCTTGAGGGGTGCTTGGAACTGTCTTGTCCCATCCCAGCCTCGCTCCGCTGCGTGTGGTCTTCTCTTTTTTGCTGGATTTGGAGCAAAGGAGGAGAGAAGCAATCTCTCCACTGCCTGGATTCCCAAATGTGTCACAGCTCCACAGTCAATCCGTGCAGGATATTCTTAGCAGCACGCGGCGCTCGCCTTCGGAGCCTTCGCCGGGGCTTTGATTCCCTGACTTTGAAGTGGGGCTGTTGTTGCTGGGAGGGGTTCTGGGAGCAGCAGTGCTGGATTTCCTGGGGAGTAGCACCTTTCACAGCAGGCAGAAGTTGGTTTATATAAATAACCTGGGTTTTGTTCGTAGAAAAATAGATAAAGGCACTCAAAGTCGAGTCAGACAAGGAAATCTCTGGGAAAGCCTCGCCTGGATAAAGCTCCTCTTGTTCAAGATGGTTTTTGGAGCTTGATCCAGTCCCTCTAACAGTCCAAGCTGCGAGGTGCTGGAGGAGGAGATGTTGGAGGGGATTTCTCCTTCCCCCAGCCAGGTGCAGTCTGAGCCTTGTCCCCTGTCTCCAACATCTGTCACCTTCAGGCCGGACACCACAGCCAGGAGAGCCAGGAATGATCATTTCATCAGACATTCCTTTGAGCTAAACAGGACAGCTTTGAAATCCAGCTCTTGGCTCAGGTTTTTCTGTCCAGCTCCTGAAGGGGATTTTCCTTTCCCTGCTCCCCAGACAGGCAGGAAGGGGCAGAGTCTCTCCTGCCTGGCACAATTTGACTTCTCACGCTGGGGTGGGACAGTCCCAGCCTTGGAACAGCCTGGGGTCTGTGGGGCAGAGCCTCAGCTGCACCTGGGACTGCCTCAGGGTGTCAGATAAGGTGCACTGAGCAAAGATAAGGTGCTTAGTGGGCTGTTGAGCAGCTCACAACATTTACTGATCATCTTAAAAACACGGTGGCCTCCCTTGTACCCTCCTCCTTGGGTGGCTGTCTCCACAAATCTACATTTCAGTTTGCCTTCCCTTCCCCCCCAAACCCACCAGAGCCTCCCATTCTCCAGCCCAATTGGTTTTTTCACCTCTCTGCCAGGGTGGTTTCTGCTCCAGCAGCTTCTCCTCCCTCTCTGGCTGGTGTTTGCTGCCTGCAAGCTCTGTCCATGGAGCAGAGGGTGCTTCAGTGGAACGGGTTGCCCAGAGAAGCTGTGGCCACCCCATCCCTGGCAGTGTCTAAGACCAGGTCGGACAGGGCTTGGAGCAACCTGGGATAGTGGAAGGAGTCCCTGGATCATGGGAGACGTGGGGATCCTTATACTCAAAAAAAATCCAACTTATTCTCAGCCAGAGCTGCGTGTGAGGCCCCATCCTGCTGTCCTGCTCACACACCCCAAACCCACACTTCACCCCACTTCTTCTGCCCCAAAGTGCCCATTTTGCTGCTGCAAAACTGAGTTTGCCTGCTCTGATCCCACACCTTGCTCCATCCCTGATCAGGAAGCCGTGGATACAAGCAGAGCTCCAAGGGGGTGTCCGTGAGGATTTATTTCTCCATGTGGGGAGCACAAAGTGTGTTACAGTGGCAGCACCTCTGCCAGGCCCTGGCTTTCCTGATTGCCCAGCTCCCTGTGGTACTGAGGGATTTTAAGGGAGTGGATAACACCTGTGTGATGGATATTTGGGTGGGATAAGGATTTGCTACTCAGCGTTGACGTGGTGCTTTATTTTTTTAATCGGCATCTGAATCGTGGTAAACAGGGCTCGTTTGGCAGCCAGAGCAGGCTGGCAGCACCCAGCTGGACTCCTACGGATTTCTCATCCTCACCCTCCGAGCTGTAGCTGCTTTAGGCAGGAGTTAGGAAGGCACCAGCCATTTTTAAACCTCCCATGCCCTAAAACTCTGGGAAAGGCTCTCAAATCTGAAGCTTAAAGCTCTGTCCCCCCTGGTTCTCAGCCTGGGATGTAGCATCCCATAATGATTTGTGTTACTTCTTCCCTGCTCTTCCCCTTCTTTGCTCTGGGCCACGTTTCTTCTTTCCTCTGATCTCCATCTGCAGGTGCTGGGCCAATTTTCACTCTCTGCACTGGTTTTGTGGAGGCTTTGCTCCACATCCTGTCTCCAGGTGCGAAGGGCAGTGCAGCACCCTGGATATCTGGACAACTTCTCAGGTGGTGGTCAGTGATTCAGACCACGATGACCAAAGCAGCAGAATGCTCTGTTTGAACACAAAAAGTCTCTTGAAGCTGCAGCTCTACTGCAAAAACACCTTTTCACTGTTCAGAATGAAGGAAAAGCAGCTTGGGTCTCTTACGAATGAAAAAATGATTTTTTTCTTACCTCTCCTAGTCTATGCCAGGTTTCTTGTGTCTGCTGAGTAGCAGGTCATGCCCTGACTGCCTTCTACTCCACCCCCAGGTCACCTGGGTGCTCATCCTGAGCTGCCTTTGCATGAGGTGACGTTCCATAGTGGCTTTGCTGGGATCCAGCTGCCCTGGCCAGGGAAAGCACCGGCGCCGCCTCCCTTTGGGTAGCGTAAAGGAATGATTAAAACATGCTGCCTGTGAGGTGGAGGCCACTCACTCTCCGTCTGCCCTTTTTTCAGTACCTGGAAGCAGTTCTGAGCCCCAATAAGTTGAGATCCATGGCTACGGTGCTAATGTGCCGAAGATTCCCAAGGCTGAGCAGGGTGACAGCGTTTTCGACCACAGCCAAGCGCAAGGCCGAGCGTGGAAGCAGCAAAAGCAAGAAGGAAAAGCGAGATAAGCCAGGAGCAGCCACCACTGGGAGCGAATCCGGGGCTACAATCCAGCTGCTGAAGCCACAGGACTACAGAGTGTTGTATAATCCAGCTGCCTATGCCAAAGGCAGGGCTGGCTCCCAGCAGTGCGTGGATAGGGACAGCAGCCAGGCCCTCGGTGCCACGTTCACCGGCCCTGGCACCACGCAGGCTCTGCAGACATTCCCTACTGCCTCTCCCCAAGCTTTGCCACCCATCAGGCATGCCAAGCCCAAGTCCAACACGCTCCTGGAGCAGACCATCCTGGCCACGCTGTACAAGGAGGAAGCAGAGAAGGAGAAATGGGAGGTGCACGACTCCAAGGAGGACCCCCGCATGTTCCAGAAGGGGAGGCCTGAGTACAGATCTCTCAGCTGTGACAGCGCTGAGCCAGCACAGACCCTCCCTGCAGAGGAAGGGGACTCGATTTTACAGAGTGTGGCCGGGTGTGAGGGCAGCCCAGGAATTCTCACGGATTATTTCCACAAGCTGAGCCGTTTGCCAGCGGAGCGACGCGCGGCGCTGCTGTCCGATCCCAGGTTCAGTGCCCTGTGTCACCGTGCTGTCACGGCCATCAGGCTGTTCAGCACCCCAGATCTCATCCAGATTTTAAAGGCTTGTGTCCCTTTGGCCGTGCCAGCCTCCCACCCCCTGCTCAACGCGTGCGAGGCCGAGTTCTGCCGGCGGGCATGGGACATGGGCCTGGAGCAGCTGCTGCTGGTGGCGGATTGCTGGCGCTGCCTGGAGCGCAGCGTGCCCTCCTACCTGGGCATTCTGTTCAGCTATGCCAACCTGCACTGGAAGGACCTCACCTTGCCCCAGTTTGTGCAGCTCCTCTACATCATCGGGGAAGGCCGGAGGTCGCCCGCGGACTTGGCGCAGAAGGTGGAGAGCACGATCCTGAAGCACTTGGACGCCTTCACCTTGGAGGAGCTGGGTGCCATCTGCTTGGGGCTCTTCAAGTCCCTCAGTGGGATATCTGACCACGTCATGAGGAGGATTGCAGACAGGGTGTCCCTGCAGATGGAGGACATGAGCACTTACGCCTTGGTGAACGTGCTCAAGATGCTGCGCTACACTCGCATGGACCACGTGCCCCTCATGAGGGAGCTCGGGAAGGTGATTCCTGCTCGGATTCCTACCACAAACATCCAGGGCATCATGCACATCACTCTGACCTATTCATCCCTGCACTTCTTTGACGAGGATGTTTTGGCTGCTGTCGCCACCTCGTTGCCTTCCAAGGTGTCCTACTGCCGGAGCAAGGATGCTGCCAAATTCCTGTGGTCCTTTGGGTGCCTGGATTATGAACCTCCCAACGAGCAGGAGTTTTACTCCAGCCTGATAAAGCAGTTGCATACAAAGCTCCATGAGTTTAGCAAGTTTCCAGAGCATCTCCTTACTGCTCTGCTTGGCCTGGCATTTGTCAAACGCTTCCCAGAGGAGCTGATAGACTTTGCTTTGAGGGAGGAGTTTGTCCAGAAAACCAGAGGTAGCAAATATGAGCTCCACAAGGACCTATTTACCCTTGGTAAGAGCGTTGAAATCGAGTGCCCGACCTACCAAGGCAGCCGCCTCCCACCTCAGCTGTGTCAGGAGTTCACTGAGATGGTTTCGAGCTTTGCAGAGCGGGAAATCTACATCAGGCCTGAAATTGTGGAAGCCACATCCCTCCTCGAGAGCATGCTGGGAGGCCCTGAGTACGTGAAGAAACACATGATCCTGCCCCACACCAGGTCCAGCGACCTGGAGGTGCGTTTGGCCACGGATGGACATCCCATCCCTTTCAACTTCAAGGATCCTATGGCAGCCAAGAAGCTGAAAGACATGGGAGTTAATCTGACAGATGATTTAATTTCTCAGCTCGTAAAAGGGAGAGCTCATAGCCAGAGTCCCGTGGAAGTGGGAAATGAAGCCAGGATTCCCAGACAGGAGAGAGGGGACGCAGCAGGAACGCCGTGCTTGGGCGGAGCCCTTACTGCAGGTGCCAAATCCCAGGCTGAGCCCAAAGCAGGGCTCTGGCAGCCCCGGGAAGTGAGGCTGGCACTGCAGGTGTCCAACAGGAACCACTTCTGCTACGGCTCCAAGCGGCTGCTGGGGCTGCACTGCCTGAAGCGGCGGCAGCTGCGGCTGCTGGGCTACGTGGTGGTGGAGATTCCTTTCTGGGAGTGGTTCCCTCTGCTCAAACGCACGCGCTCCGAGAAGCTCAGTTACCTCCACTACAAAGTGTTCTGCCCTGCCCTGCTCACCAGGGCTGGCCAGTGAGGGGCAAGGGCTCGCCCAGAGCCTCCCCAGTGCATCTCCGTGGCTGGGTGCTGGTTCAAATGCTGGTTCAAATGGTCTCCGGGTGTGTATTGGATTTTTGGCAGGTGCTCTGGGTGGCCATTTCTGCTCTGGTGACATCTGTACTTCCTGTGCTCTCCTTTTGTACCCGGATCCTCAAATGCTTCCACCACAAATAAAAACCACTGACGATTCGTTTTTCTGTGTGATCGCTTCTTTGTCCGCCCTAACTGAGAGTGGTTGGATTTGGTGCCTCTGTGGGAGCAGGAACAGAGGATATTTAGTCATGAGGCTGAGCTGGGTGCCAGAAACACACACAGCTGTTTCCTTGTGTCTCCATCCCCATGGAGCTGGGGCTGTGGGCACAGCCTGGGTTTCTCCTTTAGGATCTGGATGTGAGCAGGGTGGAACGTGGATACTGAGTGGGACTGAGGGTTTGGGTGCTCTGACCTTGGGACATTCATTTTGTGCTCCAAGGACTTTATTTGGTGTCCACCATGCACATTCCTTATGGCAGCAGCTCCATAGTCCCGTGCAGGACACCAGGAAGGGACGTGGTGACAAGCTCCAGACAGCCTGGTTTGAAATTCCTTTTCCAAAACCACAGAGGATGTTTTTTCAGGTCTGTATTTCACTGCCTCAGTGTAAAGATCTTTGTTCAGCTTAGGGAAGGCACACACTGAAGAGAGAGGAAAAAAAACCACAGCCATGGGTAAAAGCAACTCAGTGACTCAACTTTTGCTGTGAGATTTGCAGCAGAAGGGAGTGCGGTGGCTTGGAAATGCAAAATAATCCATTTTCTTACTGAGGTATTGAGACTGGAAAAATTAACCTCAGTTGTTTCTCTCAGGGTCACAAACAGGTAGGAGAAAATCCTATAAAATACCCATACAGAGCTCCTCATGTTGCAGGAAAAGTTTTCAGCCCAGACAAGAGAGGAGAGACAGAACAGGGGGAGAATCTTTAGTTTTCCCAAGGAAGGGAGCAAGGAGAGTTGGTTGCTGCTTTTCATAACACCAGTGCTGAGGGCCAAGTGAATTCCCCACTTGGTAAATTCATTTTGGTTCCAGATGAGCCAAAAAGAGCAGTTTTGAGGCACAGCCTGTAGTTGAACTGTCAGTCTCCTACAAGGTGTGAGTGCCGAAAGTCAGCCCAGTTTAAACAGTTCCCCAGTGGCAGCCCAGAACTGGAAACCTCTCAGACTCAGAACGCCAGGAAAGTAGTATTGGAGGAGAGTTGGTGTGGGCTTGTCCTGCTCCTTGAGGACTAGGAATTGCTCCTGATGGCTGCCAGGCCAAATTTTGGGATAGAAGTGCTGCTCACCTGCTTGTTCCTCTTGAAAGATTCACACCTGATTTGTTCAAGGCGTTGTAACCAAGCCCTGCTCTCTGCAGCTGTGAATTCCGTGTTGGGTTGGGTTTTATCTGTGGGATCTGTGCCTTGAATTCCACCTTTCTCCTTCCAGAGGCAGCACAGGGAGCTCATTAACTCTGCCTTTCCAATGTGCCCCCAGAAGGCCAATTTCATTTGGGCTGAACCAACAGATCAGTGGAAAATCATTAAAGAGCTGCTTGTTCCTGAAGGAGGCAGCGAGTCCCTGATTTGCAAGGTTGCCCAGGGCGGTGACATTTTAAAGCTGGGGTTAACACGAGGTTAAAGCTCTCACCTCACAGATAATTTCATTCTTAAAAGGGATCTGAGAGAGCCAATTCCAGGCACATTTTTTTTTTCAATGGGAAAGAAGGTGTGTTCACTTGAGTTTCCTTAATGAACTGTGGCAGAAGAATCAGCGGTTGGTGTTCAGATCCCAGACGTCTCACTCAGAGCTATTTTGTGCCCTCTGCTCCCTTGGAGTTATTTAACACCAATTATTAATATTTGTGGGTAATCTTGGCTCAGTGTGACAGCCTCATGTGCTGTGCTGGTGCTTCACTGCACCTACAAAACTTCTGCATCTTGGATAAACCTTCCCATCTAACTGCTGGGCTGTTCATAGGTGGTTTTAGTTCAAATAGCCATTTTCTCTTTGATTTTTCTCCACAGGTTCACTAATTAATATTAATATGATTTTTTTTTTCTCTCAATCACATCTCTCCACCACATTCTTTTGGGTTTATATTGGCTTCACCTCCTGGACTCAGATCTGAGCTGCATTTTAGGAATTCCCAAGCCTGTAACTCACCCAGGCTCTGAAACACGAGAACCTTTCACTGCTCGTGAATATTCACTTCCTTTATTTTTATTTTTTTTTTTCCAAGCTGACTCTGATGCTCAGCAAGTGACCTCTCTCCAGCTGCCAAGATGGTAATAAACGTCTGTCTCCCACAGTTCAAGCCAAGAATTCACTGCAACAAGGTAAAATAGGGATGTGGGGGGTTTGAGGAGCGGGAGGGATGGAGGGATTGGGTGGAATTGTCCTGGGGGGGAATTGTTCACTGCTCTTCTGGGATAATCAGCATCACTGCTCTGATGTGGCACACACTGAATATTGGAGGGAAAAGCCCTAATTTTGCAGGATCTCATAACCAGACAACATTATGTCCTTGCAGATGTAAGTTCTTTAACTTGAGATCCCTTTTTCCCTGCAATATTCCAGCTTTCCCTCTGCCCAGTGGAACAGCTCTTGACAACGTTTGCTGAAGTTACTTTCCAGGTATTTCTGGTTTCACTCAGCACATCAGAATCTCTTAAGAAACTCAGGTTTTTTTTAACTGTACATTTCCACACCAACTCACCCCAAAATCCAGGACAGTCTTGGCTTTGTACTGTGCTGCAAAAGCAGCAGGAGTGGAATTTTTTGTGGAGAGACCCAGCCATGCCTGGGTCCCTCCCAAACGGAGGTTTGGTGTGATTGTCATGATCAAGACCATATTAAACAGGTGGCATAAACAGGTTTTCCTTGTTTTTATTTGTCCATTCAGCAAGTGCTGCAGATTTCTTAGGCCCTGGGGCTTCCAGGGAAGAGAATGAGTTGAGCCAATCTGGCCAGGAGCAGAGCAGAGGATGGGGATTGGATGTTCTGGAAGACCCAGCATGATTTGATGGATCTCTGTCAGGGAGGAGTGGGGTGGGTTTCAGAGGCTGATTAACATCCAGAGGTTCTCTGGGATCCTGGAACCGTGATTCCAAGTGCCTTTCCACGTGGCAGGATAAGTTGGCACAAAGAAAATCAGGAGACTCCCATCTGAAAAGGGAGACTGAAAGAGGAGACTCCCACCTCCCCCATGCTCACCCTCTGCTCCCAGCCACCCTCTCCCACTTGACTTATTTCACTGACCCATCCAAAACCACGAATTATCCCTAATTTTCCACTCTTCCAGCAGTTAAGTCAGGTGTGCACATGGTGACAGAGGGTGCAGGGGATGGCAGCACGTGGCTGGAGGAGGGTGGGAGTGGGTCTGCTCTGCCTGGTCCGAGCTGCACATAAACCTCAGCCTTGGCTCCTGCTTGGTGTCACCTTGAGAATCTATGGAAGTGCTCGTGAAATTCGCTTCCTTCTATTTCCTTGCTCCCAAACTGATCCCAGTTTTGTCCTGGCACGCAGATCTCTGCCGATGGCTACGAGGTGGAGAACCTGATCTCTGAAGACCTCGCCAGGAGGAACCGCGGTTTCCGCAGCGAGTACTTCATCAAACCCCCGGTGCACGTCACCATCTCCTTCCCCTTCAACATCGAGATCTGCAGGATCAACGTTGACATCTCCTCCGGGGGGTACCAGACCTTCTCCGGCCTGGAAGTTTACACCTCTACCTCATGCAACAAAACCTCTTGGCAGAGCCCTGAGGGGCAGTGCTCAGGTCTGGCCGGGCAGCCTGTGTCGGACAAGGACACCTTCACCCTGGTGGGCAAAGCTGTCTTAAAAAATCAGAGCAAAGTGACTTTTGGCCACAGAGGCTTCAAGCCGAGGCCTCCCTTCCATCAGATGGAAAATGTCTTCTCCTACCCCGGCTCAGTGTCTCAAGACCTGTGGAACAAAGGGCCGGCCTCGCTCAGCAACGTGTCCCACCTAAAAATCTGCATCACCCACGTGGCCGGGGGGGGTCTGCCCAGCATCAAGAGGCTGGAGGTGTGGGGACAACCTGCCAAGTCCTGCCCTCAGGAGGTGATCGA
The DNA here is from genome assembly GCA_013398115.1 of Falcunculus frontatus. Lineage (NCBI taxonomy): Eukaryota > Metazoa > Chordata > Aves > Passeriformes > Falcunculus > Falcunculus frontatus. The sequence goes on from VZRV01006546.1 coordinate 35,185, forward strand.
GGGCGTCTTCCAGGTGGCCTCCCAATTCCTGGCCCAGGACGTCGGCAGCCTCAAGCCGGAGCTCTGGACGCCGATGGAGAGCGACTGCGTCCCCTTCAGTGCCAACGAGCAGCAGACCCTGCACAAGCTGGTGGATGTCGTCCAAGACATCCCTGAAGAATTCCTGGACCCCATCACTCTGGAGATCATGACTTTACCCATGCTCCTGCCCTCTGGGAAGGTGATTGACCAGACCACCCTGGAAAAATGCAACCGGAGCGAGGCGTCTTGGGGCCGGGTTCCCAGCGATCCCTTCACGGGGGTGGCTTTTAGCCAGCACTCACAGCCCCTACCTCACCCCACCCTCAAGGCCAGGATAGACCACTTCCTGCTGCAGCACAGCATCCCTGGCACCAACCTGCTGGGGAGGGCTCACACCTCAGAGAGCCTGGTGCCCTCCTCCCTCACCATGTCTTCTCTGAAGAGGAAAATGGACTGCATGGATCAGGGCTCCCTGCAGCCGCCCTATTTTTCTGCTACAAACTTTCTTGTCACAGCTACCTCAGAGAACAGTGCTAAAAAAATGAAAACTGACAGTGACTCCCACTTGATCCAGATGGACTGTTCCACAGGTATCGTGGCTCCCCAGGTCACCTCTGTTCCTTGAGTGGTGTGACAGCCCCAGGCTGGGGTTTCAAATCAGGACAAATCCAGTACAGATTCCCATCCCACCTCTAGAATTTTCCAGGCTGTTTGGCTGTTGATGGGTGTGGAGGAGCTGGGTCATTTCATGCAACTCTCGTGTTCCCTGTTCAGTGTTTCACAGCCCTTGTTTGCTCAGGTCACCCTGTTCCCCTTTTAGTCTGGATTTCCTTTCTCCTCCTTCCATGTGGAGACAACGCTTTTCTCATCATCCTGGTTTGAAGTTTCTGTATCCAGGGGGATTTATTGTGTTCTACAAAAACAGGAAAAGAAACGTCTGGTGGTGGTGCAGTGCTGATGGCGTGGGGAGTCCTGGCTGTGTGGATCATCATGAGGAGGGAGGTGGGAAGGAAATCAGGAATGGGACACAGAACAAACCCCACAGTGAGGGAATTGCAGGGAGGAGGGACAGCCCAGCCTGGGAGAGACTTGCACAGAATTTGCAGGTGCTTAAAGCAGAAAACCTAAATTAGAGGTTTACCTAAACCTAAAGTAGAGGCTAAATTAGGCAAGAGGCGTGACTTGTGGCTCCAGGGGAAGGGAATGGGCACTGGTTTCCCTTTATCCAATGCTTTTCTCAGTGATGTGGTAGCAGCACTGCTGGGAATGCAAAATGTTCTCAAATCTGGAGAAAAGAAGGCTCAGATGGGACCTTGTGGCTCTGCACAACTCCCTGAAAGGAGAGTGGAGCCAGGTGAGGGTTGGGCTCTGCTCCCAGGGAGCAGGGACAGGAGGAAACAGGAGTTGCACCAGGGAAGGTTTAGCTTGGATATTGGGAACAATTTCTTCTCAGAAAGGGCTGTCCAGCCCTGGCACAGCTGCCCAGGGCAGTGTTGGAGTCCCCATCCCTGGAGGGATTTAAAAGCCACGTGGATGTGGCACCTGGGGACTGGGTGTGGGTATCCAGGTGTGTGGGTACCTTGTGGGTGGCTCTCCAGGCAGATAAGCCCAGTTTCCTGGTCTGCTCTAACCTGGTGGTCTGTGACATGTCAAAAGGTGACCCAGAGCTGCTGGGACCTGTCACTGCCTTCTCCCAAACTGCCCAAAAATGTTTTGAGGACAAAGCTCAGGCGGCCGTTTGATTTTAAACAAATTCTTTGGTCGAAAATAACTGATACCAGGTGATACCAGGAAGGGTAGGGAGAAGTCAGACTGCACATTCCCTCTCTGATCCCTCAGCCTAGAGCTCATTCCCTGTTTTAGGAGGAATCACTGGTTATTTTGGTTGTGGAGGTGTGTCACAGCTCTCACCTGGATGTGCCCCAGCCCCACAGGAGCAGGAGCTGCCCTGGGGGTCCTGGAGCTCCCGTGTCCATACATAAATAAAAGCAGAGTGCTCAGCCCACGGAGCTCGTGCTTCACTGGATCATCAGCCTTGATTGGTGGAGCAAATGTGCAGTACCAATGGCAGGCTCTTCCCTCGGGAGATGGATTTAACAGAATTAGTGATGCAGGCAACATTCTCTTAATGCTGTGTCTTAATTAGTGCTGCCAGTGCTGCACAGGGCAGCCCTGCAGGGACGGTCCAGCCCTGGCCCTGGGGCTCAGAACTGGGACAGAGAGGGAAAAACAAGTCCCACAGATTTTATTAATGGTTTCAATGTTCTCCCTGAGCTGCATGGAACAAGGCTGGGAGCACTGGGCTGGGATCTTTGGGAGCTGGCTGAGGGAGTGCCTGGGGTTTCGGGGAAAAACAGCTTTCTGGGTTATTTGGAGTTTTGGCCCTTTTTAGACCTGCAGACTTCTACAACTCCCTGAAAGGAGGGTGCAGCCAGGTGGGGGTCAGGCTCTGTCCCCAGGGAACAAGAGGAAATGGCCTCAGGGTGCACCAGGAGAGGTTTAGGTTGGATATTAGGGAAAATTCCTTCATGGAAAGGGTTCTCCAGCCCTGGCACAGGCTGCCCATCCCTGAAGGTATTTAAAAGCCTTGTGGGTGGGGCACTCGGGGACATGATTTAGTGGTGGCCTTGGCAGTGCTCGCTGAGGGTTGGACTGGATGATCTTGGAGGGCTTTTCCAACCTAAATGATTCTGATCCTGTGTGGCACTGGGACACCTCGTGAATGTCTGGTGGTAATCCACAGGGCATTCCACCTCTAGGACCCGAAGGAGACGAGGCACTCCACCCCCATCCCAGCCCCTCGCTGGGGAAAAGACACCTCTCAACAAAACAAGTGACAGGGCTCCTAAAATCTTCCAGGGTTCAGAGCCAAGGCAGTGTTTGCATCACAGATTCTTTTTCCCAGCATCTGCTTCTCCATCTTTTTCTTGTCTTTGCAGACCTGGTCTTTGTGTTTCCTTTTGCAGATCTGGGCTCTGTTTCCCTTTGCAGATCTGGTCGCTCTGTTTCCCTTTGCAGATCTGGTCCTTGTGTTTCCCTTTGCAGATCTGGTGTTTGTGTGTCCCTTTGCAGATCTGGTCCTTGTGTTCCCTTTGCAGATCTGGTGTCCCATGAGCAGAAGCTGTCGGAGAGCTTGGACACTGCCCTGACCTCGGCTCTCAGCTCCATGCCCTCCTTCACGGCCAAGCTGATGAAGAGCCAGCAGCAGGCTCCAGGAGAGGGCAGCTGCAGCAGTTCCTGGAGCGTGGGCACAGTCCTTGGTGAGCAACAGCTGCCTCTGGATCCCCTTTGGGAGCTGCAGGAGAGCTGGGGCTGGGTTAACAGGGAGCGTTTTTCACACCCCAAAGTATTACATATTCCATATAAAAATATTCCATTGTCTCCCAGCAAGCTTCACTTCACAATCCTTGCCTCTCTCTCAGCAGTTTTGATGGTTTATCCTCCCAGTGAGGCAGGTTAGATCTTGCTGACCCCCTAAAGGTGTGAGGTCTTGCCCATGCCCATGGTCAGAGCAGGCTGTGGCACCAGTCCTGGGATTTTCCCGTGTTCTTGGCTGTCACATCTGTGCTGCCCGAGGATGATCTGGGATGTTGTTGTGTTGTGCTTGGCCACGGTGCTCAGCCTGCTCCAGGTTAGTTCAGATTGTTCCCAGAGCTCTGGAATTTGGGCTGAGTGGTTCAGTGTTGCCTGTGAGCTGCGTGGAGCAAGCAGGGGAGCTGCCACGTGGGTGGGGAATGAGGCTGGTGTGGAGATGCTGCTGGAGAGGTGTAAATCCAGCAAATCCTGCAGCCTTCCAGTGCTTAAAGGGCCTTAGGAAAAAGAGAGTCATTTTTTATACAGGCAGATAATGACAGGATGAGGGGAATGTTTGTAAACTAAAAGAGTAGCTTGAGATTGGATACTGGGGAGAAATTGTTCCCTGTGAGGGAGGGGAGGCCCTGGCACAGGGTGCCCAGAGAAGCTGTGGCTGCCCCTGGATCCCTGGAAGGGTCCAAGGCCAGGTTGGATGGGGCTTGGAGCCACCTGGGCTAGTGGAAGGTGTCCCTGCCCATGGCAGGGGGTAGAATGAGATGGGATTTATGATCCCTTCCAACCCAAACCATTCCATGATTCTTTGAAGTGCCGCATGGATTCTGACCCTGAACAGGAACAGGTCACAGCAGCAGCATCCCAGGCCAGCCAGCCATGTGTGTGCCCAGAATCCCATCAGGATTGGGTGTACACAACCCAGGCTGCCAAGCCCTCTCTGTTTTAATCCCACCTGCTGCCCAGCCCCTCATCCAGCTGTGTATGCATTCCCAAAATTCCCCCTTTGGGGGGCAGGGAAGCATTGAACCTTCAGATGTCCCTTCACACGTCCTGGCTTCTCTCCCACTTGGGTGAGGCTCTGCCTGCTCATGGCTGAGAAGGGGCTTCAGAGGGACCAGGTGACCCTGGGCAAGGGCTGTGTCCGTCCATCTGTCTGTCTGTGTCTGTTTCTCCCTCTCTCCCCCTACCCAGACAGCTTTTGCTGTTTCACAGTGACATTCAGCTACGAAGCTTTTTCCTGTCCCCTCTAAAATTGCTGCTGTTTGAGAGCTGAGTAACCCTTGATGGGTTGCGTGTGACAGGAATGCAAAGAGACACCTCAACTGCTTCCCTCGGGAATCGCCGCTTTTAATCCGGTTGGGAGAGCAGGAGGGAGAGTGATTTAGTCTCAGTGAAAGTGAAAAGCCCTTTTTTACAGTCATCTGTCCTTAATTAAAAGCCTGACGGTGCAAGTGCTGATGTGATCCATCCCTTTCCAAGCACACCCTGCCCTAGAAGCTGGACCATTCTCTTTCCTTATGGTAATGGCAGGAAACTGGCACGGTCCCGAGTCACAGCCGTGCCCAAAATCTGCAGGACCTGGCACCGAAGGGGTGGCCCAGCCTGGACTTCCCACACTTCCCTTCCTAATCCACTTCTCCTCTCCCTGGGTTTTATACTCTTAAGCTGTGCCAGGGGGAATTTAGGCTGGACACGAGGAGGAATTTCTTCACAGAAAGGGTGATCAGACATCAGAAGGGGCTGCCCAGAGGGAGGTGGTGGAGTCACCAGGAAAGACTGGCCGTGGTGGTGTTGGGTCTCAGGCTGGACTCAGTGATCCCTGAAGTTTTTTCCAGCCTGCTGATTCTGTGATTCTGGATTTGCAGAGCACGGCAGGAGCAGCCAGACCCAGGGATGTGCTTCGTGTGGCAAATCCTTCTCCTGCTACTTCAAGGCAGAGCCCGTGTACCAGCTCCCCTGCGGGCACCTCGTGTGCCGGCCCTGCCTGGCCGAGCGCCAGAAGGCTCCGGCCTCCCCCATCCACTGCGGGAGCTGCAAGAGGGCAGCAGCCACTCACGACGTCAGGAGGGTTCACTTCTGACCCCCCCAGGCTGCCGGGAGGATGAGAAGGAGCTGCTGCTGTGCCCCGTGTCCGCACGGATCCGCAGGAGGAGCCGCAGACCCGCCGGGAGGAGAGCCGGAGAGCGGAGAGGACTCGTATGTGTGCTTACAGAGTAGGGGGGGTGGGGGGTTAGAGCACGGCCCGGAGCCTGAGGATGACAAAAGCCATAGCTTCTTTATCAAGGAATATGTATTTATCCAGGACTGGTCTCCACCACCGCCCCCGGGGCTCAGAGGTTTAGCACAGGTGCCTTTCGGAGCAGCTCAGCTTCCCCGCGAGTTCACGCCACGTTTGACCAGCAGCCACCCGGTTGTGGAGCAGGTAAAGTCCTTGTGAGTGACAACACACACAAAGCCCCCCCTCTGACTTCCTCCCCTTCCCCACCTCACCTTCCCCTCATCCTGCTGGGAGCCTGTCCCTCGTCCTGGAATTGACAGCGAGAGGCCGTGGTTGAGGTGTGAGGAGCTGGCAGTGATCTCAGCCTGCTCATCCAGACTCTTGTAGAAAAGCCATCCCATCCCACCCTCTCGTGTGACCGGCCCAGCTCCTGGCTGGCTGATAGACATTTAAGCCTTAATAAAATGTTTAAAGTCAGGTTCTCTCTCTGGCTCCTAAATTGATCTCATCATGGGGCTTAATTATGTCACGGAGTGAATCTCTGGGCAGAGGAGGAAGAAACGGGCTGGAAAAAGTCAAACCAACACAGGGGAGCTGCACACCAGGGGCTTGAGAGGGGTGGTGGCAGCAGCCTCCTGGATCACAGGGTTGAGACTCCCCATGGGGGTTTCAGAGAGCTGCTCAGGAAAAAGCCAGACATAAAATGACTTGGGTATGTTCCGTCCTGGATGTGATGGAGGTAAGGTGACATCAAAGGGTTTGTCACCTCTACAACCCCCTGCTGGTGCTGCTTAATTGATGTTCTGGGCCGTAAGGAGCCTCCAGCTGACTCAGCTCACCTTGGTCACACCTTTATTTGCTCTCAAAAGGCACCTGAGCATCGTTGTCGAGTTCCTGGCACGGGAAGGAGCTGCTCATCCACTGGAGCAGGGCTTTGTGCTGGCCCCACACTGCTCCTGCTCCCTGTCTGCATCAGCACGAGTTCACAGCCCGTCTCCATCCGCAGCAAAAATAGAAAATCACGCCTCTTAAAATAATAAACGCTTAGAAAACAGGCACAAAATTCCTAAAAACCCCACAATTCGGAGGCAGTAAATCTCCTTCATTGCAGTGGTGGTGTTGTGTTTGCAGTGAGCCATCCTGGGGTGATTCAGCTCTCCCACCTCCCCCAGGGAAGGGAGGAGGATGGATGGCTGCCTCTGGATCCCCAGAGCCATCACCTTCGGTGCTAACAAAGCTTCCAACCAAACCCAAAGCCCCCGGTTCTGACGAGCTGCTCCAGTGCCCAAAAGTTCCTTGTGGTGTCTTGAGGATGGGCAGGGATCCAGGTGGGAGCCATCTCCCGAATTATCTCCAGGTTCCCTTCGTTCTGCAGGGAGGGGCAGGAGCCAGCACGGAGCAGGGGTTGGAAGGAAGGGGTGGTGTTGGGACATCAGGTCCCCCTCCCTGCTCATCCCCACCTCATCACAGGTTCTCAGAGCCTTCATCCCCTAATTTCTCCTCCTCCTTAACCCTCTGTGACCCTTTGGCAGCACATTTCACCAGCTGTGTCCCCTCTTGCTGCGGATCCAGGGGTGAGGTTCCCTCTGCACCCACATCTTGGAGCTCAGGGAAGGACCCGTGCCCCAGCTGGGTGTGAGCCCCCCTGATCCCAGGGCACTGAAACCCCCGTGGGCAGCAGAACCCCCCCATCCTCTCTGCACCCCAGGGTGGTGGGCTGGAATTTGAGTGACACAGAGCCGGGAATTTCCATGGGTTCCTCTGCCTGCACCCACAACAATCCCTTCTCAGCTCCCATATGGACACCACCAGCAAATTTATTCCCCGCACCAAGCCTGTCTTCTCCCTGGGAGGTGGGGAATGGAACTGATTGCAGCCTGAGCAATTTCCTCTAATGCTGTCCTTCGAGCATTTTTTTTGGACAAATCCATCCCTTGTTGGTCAGCGATGTCCCGACGTGAGTCCACGTCCCAGCAGGATGGATTTGGCCGTGGCAGTGATCAAAGCAGTGCCCCAGCCAATCTTGACGCTGTGCAGCCTTTAAAGAGGCATCAAAGCTGTTTTCCAGCTGCCAGGGAAGCAGAGGAGCATCTTTATCCGAGATGTGAGGGGAGGAGGTGCAGGATCCCCCTCCCCAAAACCCCCCAGCCATTAACCCCCCGTCAGCCACGGGGCCACAGTGACAGTGACAGATCTGTTTGAGGAGCATTAGAGCTCCCAGGCAGGAGCAGGGAGCTCTCCCTCGCCAGCCTGACCCTCTCCATGTCCCCAGAGCATCAGTGACATCTTCAAGAAGTTTCTCCTTCCCTGCTGCATCCCTCTCCAGCCACGGCAGAGGCAGGAAAAGGCACAAATCGGTGAAATTCATCCCCTTTTCCAACATCCCCTGATTTATCCCGATTTAGTGTTGTCACTCTCATTTCTCCTGGTTACATTTTTGCACTGGGAGCTCGTCGTGCTGCAGCCAAGCAGAGTCACCTCCATCCCTTCTCCTGCCTCCCAAAGGGCTCTCACAAACCTCCGTGGGGGCTCCAGAGCTAACAAGGCTCCCACTGTTAATTAAGGAAGGTGGAGGTTCAGAGGGGAGGAAGATTTCTTCATGGAAGGGGTGGTCAGGCACTGGCACAGCTGCCCAGGGCAGTGGTGGAGTCCCCATTCCTGAAGGGATTTAAAAGCCATGTGGATGTGGCACTTGGGGACAGGGGTTATTGGTGGCCTTGGCAGTGCTGGGGGAACTCAATGATCTTGGAGAGCTTTTCCAACCTCAGAGATTCCATGATCTCCGTGGCTGAGCCTGTCTGGCAGCCCCAAGCCTTTTGCTGTGCCTACAAGAGGGGGGGCCGTATTTTGGCTGAGCAGAGGGGCAGAATTGAGGGTGCTGCCCCATTCCCAGCCCAGGTCAGGCCCTTGGGGGTTCCCTCGTTCCCGAGGGGAGCCGGGATAGGGATGGGAGCCGCTAAGGGCCCTGATGAATGCCCCACACCGGCCACACCCCGCACGTGTCCTCAGGAGACCGGCACTAACAAAGAGACATCCTCTGAGGAAGAGCCCAGGGAACAGCAGCGACGTGGCAGAGCAAATCCAGTGCTGGAGGCACAGAGAAGGGACCCTGGGGCTGGTGTTGGGGGATTTGGGGTAGGACTTTGAGTGGCCCCAAGGCTTCGGTTGGGATATGGGATATGGGATGGGGGCCCAGCAGCACCCTGGGTACCAGGGAGCATCACAGCCCAGCAGGGCTGGCTCTGCCCACCCCTATCAAACCCATCCCCCTGGCATCGCTTATCCCATGACACACCCCAGGTAACCCCAATCTTTCCCCAAACACCCCTTTTTTGTGTTTTCTACCCGTTTTCCCCTCCCCGTTCCCCCCTCATCCTCCCCTTGATTCCCATAAGTGATTCCGCCTTGCGGCTGCGGAGCCTCTGCAACTTGGAAAAACATTTTATTAACCTTCCTTGACTTTAAAGAGCATAATTACATTTTAATCTCATATTCCTGCGTTATCATTCCAGACACAGAATCATTTGAATGCAGATCGTTCCCGGCTAATGTAATTTTACGATACAGTAATGAAGAGACGGAGCAGGAGCACGTAACACCCAATTTAGAGCTGACATTTGGGGTTCTTTTAAAGAAAAGTTTTCCCAGCCGAGGGCTTTTGCGTCCTCCTCGGCCCTGCAACGTAAGTGGGTTTGGGCTCCCGCTGTGAAGGGATGGGTTTGGATGGGGAAATGAGGCTGGTGCTAATGATGTTGGTCATTAAATCCCCCACGGCTGCCCCGCGTGGGTGATTCAGCGTCACGGGGCAAATTTGGGAACTCGCCGCTCCCTCAGTCCCAGGGAGAGCTGAGTCAGGGGCTGTGGCCGCCTTCACCCTCCTCGAGGGGAGGAAATTGCCCTCATGTTACCCTGTAAAAACCCCAAACCCCAGGACTGGCACCCCCCAGGTGGATCCGTGCTCCAAAATCACACGGCAGGGGTTTGGAGCAGGCTGGGACCCCCCCAGCACTGATACATAAAATGCTCTCCCTGCGTGCCTCAGTTTCCCTTGGGGGGGGCAAGGCGATGCTCTGGGGTTCAGCCCCCACCCAGCATCGCTCCCTGCTTCCTGTGGAGCTTTTCAAAGCATTTTGGTTTTCCAGGGATCAGAGTTACCTTTGGGATACTCAAGCAGAGCAGCCCCTTCCCCACCCAGGGTACCACCACCCCCTCATTCCAACTGGGGCTGAGCCAGCCTGGGGTGTTTGTCCAGCAGAAAAAGGATGTTAAGGAGGGGGTGAAAATGAGGGAGACTCATGAGGGGTGGAGGAAAAACATGTTCAGCCACCCTAAGTGATGTCCAGGCTGATTTTTACGGTTCTCTGCCTCAATTCCCCACCTTATGTGAAGATGAGTAAAGGATAAAACCACTCCGGAAGCGGGGAAGTTGACAGCACCCCCCCATTGCCCACCTCCCCTCCCAGCACCCCCCAAAAATCCCCTCCTGATCATTGTGAGCCAGTCCCAGCATTTTTAGGGGGAAAGCAGAGGGCGGATGCTCACAGGCACCCGATTCCTCTCTGCATATCAATTTCACATCGCTGAGGTTGCCCTCGGTGTTGCTGGAAAAGGGATCTGGGACCAGCAGGAATATTCACGGCTGGATGGGGCAGGGGGTTGTTGATGGTGTTTTCCCTGTATTTTTGACAGCCCGTGGGTGACACGAGCCTGCTGGGTCTCAGCCCATTGTGACCCCTGGTTGCTGCAGGAGGGTCTGTGCCAGCCCCAAAGGTGCCCTTTCTTTTGGTCTCCCCTCTCCCACAGCTTTCCCTGCCTTCTGCTTTCTTGGAGAAGAGGGGAGAGGCAGGAGAGCCGTGGGTGGCACTGATGGGTCCCTTTGGGGACAGGGTTTGGCAGGGTCCTGCCCTGCACCCCAATGCTGCAGCCCCGCCCCTGGTTTTGGGGTGTTTTTGTGCACCCGGGGCTCTCTCCCAGCCCTGACCCTGTCACTCCCCTCCAGCAACCCTTCCCAGAGCAGCACCAGTCAAAACAGCATCACATAAACCAGCATCCCTCCCCAAAACAGCATCACATAAACCAGCATCCCTCCCCAAAACCAGCATCCCTCCCCAAACCAGCATCCCTTCCCAAACCAGCATCACATAAACCAGCATCCCTCCCCCAAACCAGCATCCCTCCCCAAACCAACATCCCTCCCCAAACCAGCATCCTTCCCCAAACCAGCATCCCCAAAACCAGCATCCCCCAAACCAGCATCCCTCCCCAAACCAGCATCCTCCAAACCAGCATCCCCCAAACCAGCATCCCTCCCCAAACCAGCATCCCCAAAACCAGCATCCTCAAAACCAGCATCCCTTCCCAAACCAGCATCCCCAAAACCAGCATCCCTCCCCAAACCAGCATGCTCCAAACAACCCTCCCCAAAACAGCACCCCTTCAGGCCAGCATCCCTTCCCAAACCAGCACCTCTCCCAAAATCTGCATCCCTCCAAATCAGCATCAATCCCAAATCAGCATCCTCCAAGTAAACAACCCTCTCTAAAGCAGCACCTTCCAAACCCTTATCCCTCCCCAAATCAGCACTGCTCCCAGAGCAGCATCCCTCTGAAATCAGCACCTCTCCCAAAATCCGCATCCATCCTAAACCAGCATCACTCCCAAAGCAGCACCCTTCCCAAAATCCACATCCTTCCCCAAACCACATCTCCTGAACGAACATCTGTCCCTAAATCTACATCCCTCCCCAGAGAGCATCTTCCAAACCCACATCCCTCCCCAAGCCAGCACCTTCTGAAGGAGCACCTCTCCCTGAATCCACCCCCCAGCCCATCCAATGCCCCTTCCCAAGCACATCCCAGGGCTGGCCCGTGCCCCTCAGAGCAGCCACGGGTGGGATTCACCAACCCTGAGTGCTGCCGCACTGAATCATCTCAATTACAGATTTGCTTGGATGTGATTTGGGGAAGAAAAACAGACAGGGATAAAAAAAAAGGAAAAACAACAAAAAAAACCCAACCCATCCCTCTTCTTCCTCCTCCTCCTCCCCTGGGAAGGGGTGATGGCAGCATAAATAGCAGCTCTCTCAGCACGGGGCCAGACGCAGCTGGAGCAGCTTCCCCTGGCACGGCCGCGGGCACCCTGCACCATGGCAGAGCCTTCGCTGCCCCTCTCCTTCCTCTGCCTCCTCGCCTTGTCCTCCGCCTGCTACATCCAGAACTGCCCCCGGGGCGGGAAGCGGGCGCTGGCCGACACAGCCCTCCGACAGGTACGGGCCGGGATGGGCGCTTCGGGACACGGCATGGGGCTTTAGCAGGGACACAGGGGCTCTGTGGGGTGCAGAGGCTCCCGGCACCTGTTGACCGTGCAGGAGTAGTGGGGTTTTTTGGGATGGCTGGGGGACACGCCCAAGGGCGCGCCATGGGGCAGTGGCAGAGGAGTGACCACTCCGAAGCGCTGTTGGCACCTCGAGAAGAGGCTCAAGCTTGGCCACAGCGGAGCGTCCTGCTGGGCTGGAGGGGAGCAGGACGGGACAGCGCATGGAGAGGGGACAGGGACATCACGGGGGGCAGTGGTGACACCCCAAATTGGGGCACGAGGTCACCATTGCTGGTGGCGGTGGCCAGCGCTGGTGGCGGTGTGGCACCTCCAAGGGCTGGAAGAGCGGCTGGCGAGGAGCTGCTTTCTGTACATAGGGGTCCATACCCACAGGGGTTTCTAACACAGAGGTATGCAAGAAGGGGTTTTGGGGTGCAAGAAGGGGTTTTGGGTTGCAAGAAGGGGTTTTGGGGGTGCGGGCACTGAGGCAGCTCCTTCTCGCAGTGCATGCCCTGCGGCCCCGGCAACAGAGGGAATTGTTTCGGGCCCGGCATCTGCTGCGGCGCAGAGCTGGGCTGTTACCTGGGCACGGCGGAGACGCGGCGCTGCTCCGAGGAGGATTTCCTGCCCTCCCCCTGCCAGGCCGGCGGGCAGCCCTGCGGAGCCGGGGGTCGCTGCGCCGCGCCCGGCATCTGCTGCACCGCCGGTAACCGGGTCACGGTGGGACCGGGAGCTCGGGGTGGGTGAGGAGCATGGGGGGAACGCAAGGGGCAGAACTCTCCAGGTAACGCTCAGCTGGAGCTGGGGTTTGGCCTTAAGGAGGGGAAACTGAGACGTGGGGTGGGAAGAGGAGTTGGCTCCATTCGGAGATAATTTGGGGGTGGTTGGATTGAGGCTGACTGTAAGGAAGGAATTCTTCCCTGTGAGGGGGGGGAGGCCCTGGAATGGATTTCCCAGAGAAGCTGTGGCTGCCTCTGGATCCCTGGAAGTGTCCAAGGCCAGGTTGGATGGGGCTTGGAGCAGCCTGGGATAGTGGAAGGTGTCCCTGCCCATGGCAGGGGGTGAAACAAGATGATCTTTAAAGATCCCTTCCAACCCAAACCATTCTGATTCTAAAGGATTGGACTCAGAGCTCCTTCTTGACCCACCATGAGCTTTTTCCTGGCCAGGCACAGCCACCCCGATGTGCCAGAAAATCCAGCCCCACTCCCTGGTTAACGGGAAAGACAAAACTGGAGCACGAGCTGTGCAGACCCCCTTGGCTGCCACCAATCCCTTCCCGAAAGCCGAAAACAACCCCCTGGTGGTCCCAAATAACCTGTTCCATGGCCACGTTTTGCTTCCTGCGGCAGAGACGTGCGCTATGGACACCGGCTGCCTGGACGAGGGCAGCGACGGCGCTCAGGAGGCGGCGGAGGAGAAGAACCCGACAGTGCTGGATGGCTCGGCCGGAGATCTGCTCCTCAAGCTCATGCACTTGGCAAACCGGCAGCAGCAGCAGCAGCAGCAGCAGGGCAAGCACCCCCTGCTCTGAGCCAGGGCGTGGGGAGTCCCCCCAGCCCTGACCAACACCCCCACCCCGGCACTGTACATACGAGACCCAATAAAAGTCCTCGTGCACTGTGGTGGCCTCGTCCCAGGCGCTGGGGATGGCTCCAGGGGATCTGGCTGGGGCTCAGGATGGGGGCATTGGAGGGTCTTCTGTCCCCAAATCCCCAGAGTGCGGGTGGTTTGGCTGGGCTGGGTGTAGGATTTGGTTCCGTCCTTGTAGCTCCCAGGGAAAGGAGCTCAGGCAGAGCTGGAATTTGGGATCTGGCCGTGGAGTCCCCCCCAGGAGCCCCAGCAGCACCCCCGGCCCCAGGAGGCTGGGGACAGCCAGGATGTGCCACCATCGCGTTACCTCGTGGCCAAGCCCTTCTTTGGGGCAGATTCGGGGCCTCGCTGCCTTCAGGAATCAGCACAGCATCTACTAAAAATGATAAAAAGGAAGGAAAACACCCCAAATCCCTCAAAGCAGTGAGGTTTGGGGTCCCAGCTCCATAGACCCCCTCCAGGGCTGATCTCATCTTTCCCCATCCCCTCTGGACACCAATGGGGAGGATCAGTCCCCGTTATCCCAGAGTCACACCCCAAAATTTGGGGTTTTGTTATCCCAACCCTCTCCCGGCTCTCTTACCCTGCGGGGTCCTTGCTCCGAGGTCTCTCTGGGCTGGGACTGGCCACGGCACAGGGGACAGCTCGTCCTTTATACTGTCCCTGAGGGAGGTGGCACCTCCAGGGAGGTGGAGCTCCCTGGCACGGCAGGATCCATCCTGCCCACGGCAGCTCCCTGCACCCCGCAGGGGATGCAGGATTGATCCAGCATCTGCTTCCCAAAGCTGGCATCTGATCCCAGCCCTGGGGAGGGGGGACAACCCCAAATCACCCTAAAAAGGGGTGACACCAGCATGGATGGGGGACTCCGAGGTGGGATGAGGGAATTGAGCTTTCAGCCCAGCCCGGACTTTTCCGAGATGCAGGATGTGAATGTGTGGCTGAGCTGGGAATGCTCCATATGATGAACACCTCAAAATCAAGCAAAAATCGAGTCCCCAAAATGCGCCAGGGGCTGATAATTGGGGTTTTTCCCCACTTGTCTTCCCAAAACACATCCTGCAGGGGTCTGGGCACCCTTGGAGCAGCCGAAGGGGCTCTGGGATGACAATTCCCTCCCTCCAGCTGGAGCTGAGCCACTGGGACAGCACACTGCAGGTGCTGAGCCCCATTCCCAACCCATTAACATGGATCCCAGTGCCTGCCTTGTCCCCAGGGACGGGGACTGACCCCGGGTGGGTGACAGGGACCCGGCTGCCCTCTCGCCGGCTGCGTAAGTGGTGGATTTCAAAGCAAACCAGAGGAACAGGAAAAGGTCACGGCTGTCCGGCTCTGGGCTGCCTAATTCCCAATTAAGGCAGCGCAGGGTAATGATCTCAGTGGACGTCGAGTTTTGTCCTCAGCAGGGAAATTAATTCAGGCTGGGAAGCTCCTAATTGGGATAAGGAAGGCGAGGGGCCGGGGTGAGCAGGACCCTGGGCGGTTGCGTCAGCCTTCGGCCTCATCCTCAGCGCCGCTTCTCGGGGAGGAGGGGGGCTTTGTCTGCTGGTGACGTGGCTCAGGGCACCACATTCCATCCCTGTGTGCAGCTCCAAGGAGAAGCAGTGGGGAAATTTGGGGTTTCTGGCCTTTGCCCAGGAGGTTTGGTGCTCTCAGGCGGCTGTGGAGCTGCTGGATGAACACGAGTGGGGAAGGCTGGGTGTCACCATCGTCCCTGAGCGGGATGAGCCTGGTGCTGAGCATCCCCCAAAGGCCAGGCACGGGTGAGTGGGCAGGGCCAACACGGCCACTCCCCACCCCAGATCCCATGGATGATCCCAGAGGATATGGGGCTGCTTCCTCCCACCCAGAGGGATTTGAAACCAAGGGAAGCACACGCCCCTCTCACCCTGCTCCTGGGTGGACACATCCCACCCACAGCTCCTTTCCTTCATCCCTACCCTCTCCATGCCAGAGGGGTTCCCAAGAGGACACACCACAGCTCGGCAGCCCTAAGTGGCTGGCAGAGACAGGCCCCAAACCCCACAAGACTCCATCCACAACCTCCACACGTTCATCCAGCTCCATCCACAGCCTCCACTCATTTCCACCGCTGCCGGACTCATCACGGAGGAGAAAACCAACACCTTGTCCTTGACCTCACGTCCTCGACCTCCAGCTATTAGCAGAGCCCTCCGCTGTGGGAAGCAATACCTTGTGGTTTTTAAGGAACACGGGTGACGCCGGCGCCAGAATCCCTAAGCAGGAGCCAGGACTATAAATACAGGGCCAGCGGTTGGGATGAGCAGCCAAAAATCTCCCCCATCCCGCCGCTATGTCCTGCAAAGCTCTGGCCCTCTGCCTCCTGGGGCTCCTGGCTCTCTCCTCTGCTTGCTACATCCAGAACTGCCCCATCGGGGGCAAACGCGCTGTGCTGGACATGGACATCAGGAAGGTACGTCCTGGAGGGCTCAGGGCACTCCGAACCCCATTCTTCTCTTCTCCCAACCTTCCTCCCCCTCTGTGCCCCGAGCAGTGCCTGCCCTGCGGTCCCCGGAACAAGGGCCACTGCTTCGGGCCCAACATCTGCTGCGGGGAGGAGCTGGGCTGCTACATCGGCACCTCGGAAACGCTGCGCTGCCAGGAGGAAAACTTCCTGCCCACCCCCTGCGAGTCGGGACGCAAACCCTGCGGCTCCGGAGGGAGCTGCGCCGCTCCCGGCATCTGCTGCAGCACCGGTGAGGGCGGCACGGGATGCTCGGATTCCTGTCACGGGATCCCGGGATTCCTGGAATGGAACCCGGGAGGGAATTCAGGGTTCTACAGAACAACGGGAGAGGGGACAATGCCCAAGGGATTGTCTTTGTCCCATCCATCGTTCTGACGGCCAGACCATGCTCCATGACCTATCCAGACCCCTGGGAAGGGATGACAGACTGGGAGGGTTTGGGGCAGGAGGAAAGCAGACAGCAACCAAATTTTGGGGGCTGAGCAAGCACAGGACTCCCGTGGGGTACAACCCACGTCCCCCTCTGCTCTCAGGAGTTTTCCCAAAATCCCACCCTCCTCCCTAAATTAAACTACCAGAGATCCTGCTGTAAATCCCGGGAAGCATCAGAGAATGGAGTGAGCACAAGGTCATTAAACCTCAGTGCTGGGGGTCCCTCTGGGCTGTTTCAGGGGGATTTGGGGTGTTTTGGGGATTTCTGGGGGCTGTTTTTGGAGGGCCCCTGTGGGCTGGTTCAGGGATGTCTGGAGGCTGTTTTGGGGGGTCTCTGAGACCTTTTTTGGGGGGGGGGTCCCTGTGGGCTGGTTCAGGGATGTCTGGAGGCTGTTTTGGGGGGTCTCTGAGACCTTTTTTGGGGGGGGGGTCCCTGTGGGCTGGTTCAGGGATGTCTGTGGGCTGTTCTGGGAGTTTCTGTGAGCTGCTTTGGGGGGTCCCTGGTGGCTGTTTCAGGGACCTCTGGGGCCCAGTTTTGGGGGGTCTCTGGGGTCTGGTTGGTGCTGTCTGGTTTTACACCACGCTGCCCCCTCTCTCTCCCCTCAGAGGGCTGTGGCACTGACTCATCCTGTGACCAGGAGATGCTGTTTGTGTAACCCACCCGGGAGAGAATCCGCAGGATCCCGGATCCATCACGGTCCCAGCCCCGCCTCGGGCTGGGAACAGCCGAGCCCGGGGCTGTGACTCAGACTGAAGTGATGAGCTTCATTAGAAATAAAACTTGTACAGAAAAACAAGCCAGACAGAAGTCTGTGGGTTTTGTGCGCTCGCCTGGTTGAGGTGCAGGCTCGGGAGGAGGGAAAAAGATGCTTTTAAGGAAAAGTGGAGGTAAAAAGTGAGGATTTCGGGTCAATTATCTGAGGGAGGGAGGGAGGGAGGGAGACCTGCAGACCACAGCTGAACCACAGCAAACTCCAGGCTCAACGCTGGGCAGCCCAAACCAGAAGTTTTAGGGCAAAGCTGAGAGCCTGCAAGACCCCAACAACTCAGAACGCCCAAAGTCATCACAATTTTATCTACACCTTCACCTCCAGGTGACGAATAAAGTAAGGTTGAAAGGAATGAGACACCAGAAATCCCAGATCATTCAGACACATTTTCTTATTCAGCCACACCAAGAGATGTGCAAAGGAGGGTTTAAAGTGTGAAATCAGGATTAAAATTAATTCCTTCCCCCAACAACAAAAAAAAGGGAAGGTTGGTGTTTCCTATAAATTCATTCAGCCCTCGTTTGCCTGCAGAAGCATCCAGAGGAGCTGAAAGCAAAGAGCTCAGAGCCAGGCTCTGCCTTGGGACCGCTCCTGCTCCTCCCCACGTGCTGTGTGTGAAGGCAGGAGGGATCCAAACATGTGGGAGGTGAGATCACAGGCACAGCAACAGGCAGAGGGCTGAGCCAGGCTGCTGAAGCCTGAAGCTTCCCCCTCACCCCCTTTCCCACAGGCGTTAACCCTCTGGAAGCAGCACAGCCAGACCTGTGGCCTTTCTCCACCACTTCTGTGGTCAATTTATACATTCAGAGGAAGAATCTGTGTTGTCTGGGGGGCCTCTGGACACCACCCAGGCTGGGAGCCCCACGCCAGGGCTGCTATGACAGCACCGTGCGCTTGACGATCCGCCCGTCCTTGTCGATGGCGAAGTTGTAATTCCGAGGGTTGTCCAGGCACTCCTCGATCCGTGCCTCCAGGTTCTCGGGGGTGATGAAGTTTTTGGCTTCCTCCTGAACCAAAAGACAAGGATTATCCCCCTCAGGATTATCCCACCCTGTTCCCAGAGCTCTGGCTCAGCCTCTCTCCTGTCCACGCGCTGTCAACACCCCTGGAAGGTGCCGACGCTTGTGTTCCCAGCTGCCAACAGAAAAATCTGTGGAAAACAAGCCCACGGCTTCCATATGGCTCCCTCACAGGGAATTCTGGCAGCCTGGTTCCCAGGAGGCACCAGGTGCTCTTACCTGAAGCTGGAGAACCTCCTTCTCCTTCTCCTCCAGGAAAACCTCCATTTTCCTGGACCGTTTCTGTGCAATCTCCAACTTCCTCCTCTTCTGCTCCTCCTCTTCTTTCCTGAGTCTCTCCTCTCTGCCAGACAGAAAGGAAAATCTGATGGATGAGGCGACACATCCATCCCCAGGAGAGCAGGAGGCTGCCCAGAGCAGCAGCCCCTTGACTTGGCCCTCAGCAGCAAAAGGTGCAGGAACCACGATCGCTGCACAGGCAGATTTATTTAAAAAGGTCACGATTTCCCAGAATCACAGAATCAGTTCTGTTGGAAAAGACTTTGTCCTCTTGTCCTGTCCCTGGCTGCCTGGAAGCAGATCTGGACCCCATCCTGGCTGCACCCTCCTGTCAGGGAGTTGTGGAGAGTGACAAGGTCTCCCCTGAGCCTCCTTTTCTCCAGGCTGAGTCCCCTCAGCTGCTCCTACCAGGATTTGTGTCCAGACCCTTCCCCAGCCTTGCTGCCTTTCCCTGGGCACACTCCAGCATCTCCACATCCCCCTTAAATTAGAGGACCCAGAACTGGACACAGCACTTGAGGTGTGGCCTCACCAGTGCCACGGAGAGGGGAAAAATCCCTTCCCTGGTCCTGCTGGCCACAGCATTCCTGATGCAGGCCAGGTGCCATTGGCCTTCTTGGCCACCTGGGCACAGCTGGCTCATGTCCAGCTGCTGTCCATCAGTCCCCCAGGTCCCGTTCTGCCTGGCCACTGTCCAGCCACTCTGTCCCCAGCCTGTAGCACTGCAAGGGGTTGTTGTGGCCAAAGTGCAGGACTTGGCACATGGTCTTGTTAAACCTCATATCCTTGGATTCAACCCATGGATCCAGCCCATCCAGGACCCTCTGCAGAGCCCTCCTCCAGCAGATCCACACTCACACCCAGCTGGGTGTCATCTGCAAATTTGCTGGTGGTGAATTTGGTCTCCTCATCCAGATCATTAACAAAGACATCAAACAGGGCTGGGCCCAGCTCTGATCCCTGGGGACACACCAGTGACTGCACGTGACACCATTCCCCACCACTCTCTGGGCCTGGCTGTGAACCAGTTCCTAACCCAGCCCAGAGTGACCCTGTCCAAGTTTCTCTGTAAACATCAGAGCAGACTCTGAGTTCATTTCTGCCTGAGCAGAAGTCAAAGCCACGAAGGGCAGTGTCTCCCTGGCCGTGCTGACCTGCGTGCCCGCTGCCGGGCGTTCTCCTCGTCGTTCCAGGCCATCAGGCGCCGGTGCTCCTCCAGCTCCTCCACGGAGCCCTCGGCAGCCAGGCGCTCCTCCCGCTTCTTCTGCAGCACCTCGGCTCTGAACTCAGCCCTGCCAGGAGGAGGGGAGGGCATTGAGCTCCCGCCCGGGGCTGGGAGCACAGCGGGTTCTCCCCAAACTGCCCCACAGCAGAGCCAGCCCCACCACCCTGTCCCACAGTGCTCCAGTCCCACCACCCTCACTCTTCAGTCCAAGCCCCACCACCTTTTTCTACCCCACACTATCCCAGGATCGACCTGCTGCTGTTACAAAGTGCCCCAGACCCAAACTTCCACTGCCCCACAACCAGCCCCCTGCCCATCCCCATCCCGTGCCGCTCACAGCGGCCCCAAACACCCACAAACCCAACACTCCCCTGCCTTACAGCCCATTTCCAGCCGCCCACCCCACAGCCAATCCCACACCCAGTCACAGCCACCCCCAACCCTCTCTTGTTCCACATCAGCCCCCCAGCCCCACACCCAGAGCCGCAGCCAAGCCCCAACCTTCCCCTGCCCCACAGCAGCCTCACAGCCCTATACCTCGTCCCCTACCGTCCAGCCAATCCTGTACCCAGTGCAGCGAGCCCCTCAGAACCCCCACACCCACTCCCCTGCCCTGTCCCCTTCAACCCTCCGCTGTCCCACAGCCAGCCCCTTCCCCAAAGCCACAGCCAGCCCCCCAACCCTCCTCTGCTCCACAGAAACCCCCCATCCCCATCCCGTGCCGGTACCGGAGGGCGCTGAGCACCAGCCGGTGCTGCCGGTACCGCTCCTGCACCACCAGCAGCTCCTCGGGGTCCACGGGCGGCGGCAGCTTCACCCGGCCCGCCTTGGACTTGGCGGGGGGGTCGTGCCGGGTTTTGCGGCCCCGCGCCGGCACCGCCCGCGGGGACCAGCCGGGACAGAGCCCCGGGAAGGGACAGAGCCCCGGGAAGGGGCCGGGCCCCAGCGCGGCCGCCAGGGCCGGGAGCGGGACGGGCCCCGGGCGGCAGCGCCTCAGCGCCGGCAGCATGGCGGGGCCCGCGGCGCTTAGTGACGTCACGGCGCCCGGAGTGACGTCACGGGGCGGACCTGCACGCGCGGCGCCACGGGACGGGAGGAGGGAGCGGGGCCTGATGGGAAATGGAGTCGGGGAGGAGAGGGGACAGGGACATCCATGGGACAGGGACACCCAGGGGACAGGGACATCCATGGGGGACAGGGACACCCTGGGGACAGGGACATCCATGAGGCAGGGACACCCTCGCGAGAAATGGACATCCATGAGACAGGGACACCCAGGGGACAGGAACATCCATGGGGCAGGGTCACCCAGGGGACAGGGACATCCCCGCGAGAAATGGACATCCCTGCGGCAGGAACGCCCCTGCACGGGACGGGGACACCCGTGGGA
>VZRV01006546.1:56372-175866 GCA_013398115.1 Falcunculus frontatus
CCCACGGGACACGGACACCCCCACGGGACATGGGACACGGAACCCTAAGGAACAGGGAAAGCACCCAGGGAACAGCCGCCCACGAGACGCGGCACCCCAAGAGACACAACCCCCTCTCACCAGACACCCCCCTCCACGGGACACGAATTCCCCACCGCTGTCCCACGGGACACGGCACCTCCCACGGGACACAGCCCCACAAGAGACACCACCACCTCACATCGGAACCCCCCCATTTCGAGCCGCAGAACCCACGGCACAGATTTTCCCCCACCCCGCGACACGAATTCCCCGCACGGGATCGCATCCCCAGGGGACATCATTATCCCCACGGGACATCATTATCCCCACGGGACACATCCCCCCCTTCCCACGAGCTCGCTCCCCATCACATCCCCACCGGGACCCCCTCCCCAGCACCATCACTGCGCACAAATCCCCCCCCCAGCCCCTTTATTCCCCTCGGGGGGGTCTCGGCTCGCTCCCGCCTGGGTCGGTGGCTCCGGTCAGGGGCGCAGCGCGGGTCGCTGCGGGAGAGGGGCAGGGGGGGGTCGGTCAGTGTCAGTCCCGGTCCTGGGGACCCCCCCCGGAACCCCCCAGGGCCCCCCAGCCCTGAGAGTTCCCGCTCACCGGCAGCGGCTCCTCCCGTCGGGGGGGACACGGGAGGGGACGGCAGCGCCCGAGAGGGGACGGGACCTGCGGGAGGGGGAAAAAGGGGGACACCCGTGGGGGAAAACACCCGGGATGGGGAGGATCAGCCCCCGGGAGGGGGAAAAAAGGGACACCCGTGGGGGAAAACACCCGGGATGGGGAGGATCAGCCCCCGGGAGGGGGAAAAAAGGGACACCCGTGGGGGAAAACACCCGGGATGGGGAGGATCAGCCCCCGGGAGGGGGAAAAAAGGGACACCCGTGGGGGAAAACACCCGGGATGGGGAGGATCAGCCCCCGGGAGGGGGAAAAAAGGGACACCCGTGGGGGAAAACACCCGGGATGGGGAGGATCAGCCCCCGGGAGGGGGAAAAAAGGGACACCCGTGGGGGAAAACACCCGGGATGGGGAGGATCAGCCCCCGGGAGGGGGAAAAAAGGGACACCCGTGGGGGAAAACACCCGGGATGGGGAGGATCAGCCCCCGGGAGGGGGAAAAAAGGGACACCCGTGGGGGAAAACACCCGGGATGGGGAGGATCAGCCCCCGGGAGGGGGAAAAAAGGGACACCCGTGGGGGAAAACACCCGGGATGGGGAGGATCAGCCCCCGGGAGGGGGAAAAAAGGGACACCCGTGGGGGAAAACACCCGGGATGGGGAGGATCAGCCCCCGGGAGGGGGAAAAAAGGGACACCCGTGGGGNTGGGGAGGGGGATAACCTGGGGGGATTATAGCCCGTGGGGGTGATAAATCCGGAGTGGGGTTTAATCTGGGGCGGGGATAAATCCAAGAACTCAGCGGGGAGATAATCGCGGGACAGGGACATAACTGCGAGGGGATATAATCCAGGGAGGATAATGTGGGGCAGTGTAACTCGGGGGGGATAATCCAGAGGGATTATAACCCCAGGAGCAGGCGGCTTTTACCCCGGAGGTGGGGCACAAACCCTGGCACAGAGCGGTAACCCCAGGGTAGGGGGACACAGCCGAGGCGGGCATCACCCTTGGGAGGGGGGGAATCACCCCGGGAGAGAAGGGAATGACCTGGAGGGGGATGATTTTTGGGGGGGACACCCTACCTGGAGGTTTGTGGGGGTGCGGAGGTCCCGCTTGCCCCCCGGGTACCAGCCATGGGACCAGTGCTGGCCGCGGCCGCGGGGCAGGGC
Source organism: Falcunculus frontatus (assembly GCA_013398115.1). NCBI lineage: Eukaryota > Metazoa > Chordata > Aves > Passeriformes > Falcunculus > Falcunculus frontatus. The sequence goes on from VZRV01006546.1 coordinate 58,187, forward strand.
ACAGCTCAGCAGCAGCAGCGCCAGAAGCAGCAGCGACCCGCGGGGTGCCATGGCCGGGGGGCTGCGGGGACACAGGGGGCCCTGTCCCACCGGCATCCGCTCCGGGGACACCCCCGGGGGGCTGCGGGAGGGTCGAGCACCCGGTGGGTGCAGTTTGGGTCCAGCAGAACCCCAGGGGTTGAGTGGGGGGATGGAGATGCAGAGGGGATGAGCACCCATGGATGCTCTGAGGTGGGTTTGGGGTGCAAATCCAGAGGGAATGAGCACCCATGGATGCTCTGAGGTGGGTTTGGGGTGCAGATCCAGAGGGAATGAGCACCCATGGATGCTCTGAGGTGGGTTTGGGGTGCAGATTCAGAGGGAATGAGCACCCCGGATGCTCTGAGGTGGGTTTGGGGTGCAGATCCAGAGGGAACGAGCACCCCTGGATGCCCTTTGGGGCTGGAGAAGCCAGAAGGGCTCAGCACCCCGGGGCTCTGCTGGGGTTTGGATCCAGCACGGACATTCCCCCCACCCCCGGGGCTGCCTTTGGGGTCAGATTTGGGACCCCCCACCCCAGCCCCACCCCGTACCGTGGCTGGGGCAGCCTCACCTGGCTGGACAGGTGCCGGTGGTGGCGGTGGCCGGTGGCTGGAGCAGTGTCCAGCTGGGGCAGGCACCGCTATTTGAAGGGCTTGGTGACAGTGACGTCGGCCTGGCCACCGTTCCCACGGGGGACCACGACCTCGCTGATGGCATCGGCTTCCCTGTGCCAGTGTCCAGCGCCTCCTTCCTCCTAAATCCCCTTGGCACTGCAGGACAGCACCCTGACACCCCTTTTTTTGGGGATTCTGCCCCGCTGGCCCTGGTGTGGCTCCGTCACCCAGGGATGGGGACCCCCAGGATGGGCTCATTTCCCAACACAGCTGCTGGCAGCTGGGAAAGGGATGGATCCTGATGGTCCCTGTGCAGCTCCAGGGATGCTCTTGTTGAAAGGAGGGGAGCAAATCCCCCGTGCCTCAGTTTCCCCACCCCACTCCAACCCCAATTTCTCTGGTTCTCGCCCCATTTCAAGTTTGTCACTCCCAAAACGGGGCTGGATGCTGGCAATGGCCATGGAGCCCGAAGCTGCCAGCTCTGGGGATGTGACAGAGCTCAGGAAGGGGATTTAGGCAGGATCTGGCCCTGGATAATCTCCAGCAGCTGCTCATCTCTCTGATATTTGCACTTGGAGGCAGAATGGGGGCAGATGCTGTGGCAGAAGGTCAAGGCAGCTCCCCAGACCCCAAAATTTCCCTAAGCCCCCTGAGATCCCAGGAATGAAGGAAAAAAGGGGGGAAACCTCATTAAGAGCACCAGGGAGCAGCCAGCACCCATGGGGCAGGGGGATGGAGGGACTTGTTGGGGTGGTCCATGTTCCTGGGTGGAGCAAGGAGGGTCCCCATTTCTTAGGGGTGATCACATTTATTTCTGAGTGTGACTGACAGCTTTGGCCCAAAGCCCCCAAAATTTAGGAGTTGGAATTTATTAGCAACAGGGCGATGCTGGGGCTTGTGAGGGGTATCAGGTGATGGGGTGGGGATGATGGCAGAAGCAAAACAACTTTTGGGGAGTGTTTTGGGGGTGTTCCCTTGCCTGTGTGCCTCTGCCAAACCCCCCTGTGAATCCTGCCTGGATGGAAAAAGCTGGAAAACTCAGATCCTCTGACTCATGGGCTAGTTTTACTCGTGATTTCCTAGATTTCAACCCCCTATCCTGAGTCCTACATCCCTGGGCAGAGCTGTCAATATTCCTGGGCCCTGCCACCCACCCTGTGCTCCCCATCAGTGTTTGGACTGTCCAGAGAAATCCTTGGGGTGAAGCCTCTGCTCCAAACCAGTTCTCCCAGTGCCTGCAGTGGGGATGGAGCTCCCCCAGTGAACCCTGACTGCAGGAGGGACAAAGAAGCTGTTTCCTCAGGCACTCCTTTCTAAGAAAGAATATATTAAAATCAACCATATTAACCTGCTTTTTTTCTAATACAGAAGTGCTGCATCCCTCATTCTCAGGATATTTCTTGACCCTTTGGATTCTTCTTGAAAAAGGGCAGACCTGGAGTAGGGATTTGGGAAGGAATTCTTCCCTGTGAGGGTGGTGAGGCCCTGGCACAGGGTGCCCAGAGAAGCTGTGGCTGCCCCTGCCCATGGCAGGGGGTGGAACTGGATGTTCTATGAGATCCCTTCCACCCCAAACCATCCCCTCATTCTGTGATCTCTCAGGATGCCAGGAAAAACCATCTGAGATCCCCTCCAGCAGCTGGGGATGGAGCTCACCTGGTCCAAGGAGGAGCAGCAGGGATGGCAGGGCCACTGTGACCACCCTCAGCTCAGGGCCACAGGGACAACCCCAACCCCTGCTCTAAAATTCAGCCCCAAATGCACAGACCTTTCCTTCAGGGAGCAGAAATCCTTCTGTTTTTCTGGGGTTTGCTTTTTTAGGGTTGAAATCCCAACATTTGGGCGCTGCTGTGTGGCAATTACAGTTTCCAAACCAGCAGCACATGGTGGCCTGACCCTGAGGGAGGAAAGTTTTTAGCTTTTGATACAAAAATGAGGGTATTTATATATAAACACACACACAGAATGAGCTTTTCTTTTTTCTCCTTATTTTTTTTTTAAGAGCTGACCAGCAGAAAAATGTGAAACCATTTCCCTGCAGGTTTGGAAAAGCTTGTGGCTGGTGGGGTTGGGGGTTTGGGTTTTGTTTTCAGATGAGATCCAAGATATCTTTCTCTTCCTTTTTTTTTTTAAATGAGAGCACACAAATTTTTTTCTTTCTTTTTTTTTTTTTAAAAAAAAGTTTTTCCCCCCAAAAAAAAAAAAAAAAAAAAAAAGAAAAAGAAAAAGAAAAAAAGATTTACAAACAAAATAACAGCCTGTATCAACTCTCCAGAAGAGAGATGGTATGACAATATTAATCCAAACATCACGCTATTTAATTCCCCAATAAAACATTGGAAAAAAAGGAGCCAACAGTATCTGCACTAACACTTTGCTACATATAAAATCTCCAGCTAATATGAAGCTTATGGTACCAACCTCTAAAACAGTTAAGATATATACACATAGGTTGTTTTTTTTTTTTTTTGTTTGGGGGGGGTATATTAACAAACAGAATATTACAAAATATTAAAGAAGGCAACTCTTCTGTCATTTGTTTCGGGGGTGGGTGTGGAATTTTTGTTCCTGTTTTTCTTCACTTGAAGTTGGCGTAGTCTGAGAAGGCGTCGATGTATTCCTGCACCACCTTGTAGCAGAATTCGTACTGTTCCTGTGGGATTTGGGGAGAGAACGGTGTTAGACCAGGAAAATCCACACCTGAGACAGCACCTGATGCTTGGTCAGGTGTCCAGAGCAGGTCCCACCTCCTTGTGACCCCCTTGCTGGGGTATCCATGGCAAAAGAAACTCTGCTTTCCCCTTCCTTCTGGGAGGTTCTGTTTGCATCCCAAAAGACTTTTCTTTTAAATCCCTGAGCATCCCTGCAAACTCCTCTTGCAAGACTTCATGCAGCCCTGCCTGCTCCAACCCTGCCTGTGTGCAGGGCTCCACAGCCACTCCAGGATGGTTTTCCAGGTGTTTCAGCCCATTAATATTTGGACTGTGGCTGAGGATGTCCCCAAGGAGGCTCCTACAACTTCTGTCAGTGCTTAAAAGGCACTTGATGCCTTAATAAGAGGAAGGGGAGACACCTCCTGGCCCACCTTCATAGGGTCATGGATCCTAGAATGGTTTGGGTTGGAAGGAACCTTAAGGATGACTTTGTTCCAACCTCCTGCCACAGGCAGGGACACCTTCCACTATCCCAGCTTGCTCCAAGCCCTGTCCAACCTGGCCTTGGACACTTCCAGGGATGAGGAATCCATAACTTCCCTCACTTCCTCTTTCATGGAGAGCAAAAACCTTGAACCAAAGAGGTTTTTGCTCAACACTGAGCTCCCAGCCCATCCTTGCTGAGGTCCTGGCGTGGCAGGAGGCACCTACCAGTGTCTGCACCATGTGTGGCCTCTGTAATCTTAAACTCTTGACCGTCTGAAAGACATCGAGGATCGCCTCTGCCTTCACCCTCTCCAGGACAGTGCTCAACGCACAGAAGGTGCCCGTTCTTCCTGCTCCAGCACTGGGAAAAGAGAAACCAGGGGGTGAGGGAAAACCCCTGTCCTGCCCCTGTTGGCTTTGCCCAGGGGACAATCCACAGGGGAAGCGCCGGAGAACTGGAGGAGCCAGTCCTGCCCCAGCCTCTCCTGATGCCTTAGGTTTTAACTTTTATATTTTCAAATTCTGTACTGCTTAGAGTGTAACTCTGAAGTTCCTTGAAGCCTGTAATTCCTGCTCTCTCGTACTGGGCAGACATAACAAAGCCTCTCCAGGCTTTGCCTTCAAGGACAACCAGGCTGTTCTAGGCCCAAAATGTGTAAACCAAAGATTCTAAGGCAGGGGGGCAAGCTGAGGGGAATTACATCGTTAAACTGGGGCTTTAATTGGAGAATTAACCCTGATATGCAAATGAACCAAACCTATCAAAGTGTGAAGAACTCGTGACCTGGGGTCCATCTTGGGGTCCATTTTTTGGAAGCAGCCCTTGGCTCCCCCAGGGTGTACCTTGAAGGCCCTTCAAATAAATACCTATCTTTATTCCCTCACTCTTGTCTAGTCTCTGTTTCTAGGTGGCTGGAGGAGGCATCACTCCCAGTTTATCCAGGACATGCTTTGGGATTCTGACCATCTCCCGAGCTCCTGGTGGAGCAGGTGCCCTCAGAGGGGTGGCCCAGCTGCTCCAGCCAGGCTTTACCTGCAGTGCACAGTGATGGGGTGGTTGCCAGACTGCTGCTGCTGCTTCTGCACCGCTGCAATGATGTTGATCATCCCCTTCCCATCCCCAGGGATCCCAACTTCTGGCCAGCCGTGGAAGTGAAACTGCCGGATCTGTCGGCTCTTGTTTTCCTGTTGGGAGGGCACAGCTCGAGGTCAGGCAGCTGGTGAGAGATCTGTACCAAGGAACCCACCGGCTCAGGGCTTTGGGATAACAATCCGTGTAGGAAAGCTGCTTGTGGGGCAGGAGGGGTGGCATTCCCGTGGCATGAAGCAGGGAAAGTGTGGGGAATGGGGAGCAGGAGGGAGGCTGGGTGGTGAGGGCAGCAGGGTAGAGGGGATGGATGAGGAATGAGCAGCAGGACAGGGACTCTCAGGGGTGGCAGGCAGGGATACAGAGATACAATCCCTCTGGGATGATGGGGAGCTGATGGAACACCAGCAAGGGCTCATGGCAGTGAAACAGGAGCACCCAGAGCTCCCCAAAGGGAGCAGCCAGGCCTTTACCCTGGTGTTGGTCACCAGCAGGTCCCGCACTGTGTAGCTCTCGCACTCCTCCTCCTTTTTCAGCTCCACCGTGATGTCTCCGTAGGACACAGAGCCGTCGGAAGGCCAGTACTGGGCACACTTCTCCTGAGGAAGCATCACAGGAGGGGACAGGGTGAGGATCCCGTGTTTTTCCCATGGGTTCGGATAGCAGAATCTTCTGGCAGCTGCCCAACACCAGGTGGGATCCCACAGGCTTCACAGACTCATGGAATCACAGACTGGTTTGCGTTGGAAAGGACCTTCAGCATCATCCCATTCCAATCCCCTGCCATTCATTCATTTATTTCCCTGGTGTTTAATGCAGCTGACCCCGGGAGCTTACCTGGCCTCTCTCCTCCAGCTCCGTCAGCATCACTATGGAGCAGGATTTCCACTCCCAGATCATCCTCCAGAAGTCCTCTATCGTGTGCTGCAGCGGCCCTTGGCTGGCGATGTAGGAGTCCTTCTGGCGATAACCCTGGAATTTGGGAACGGGGTCAGTGGAGCAGCGGGAGGAATCTCTTGGACATGGTTGGGGGTTACCAAGCTCAGTTCAATTTTGGGAGTACCATATCCCCTACACATGCCTGGCTTCATCCATTTGGGTTTCCAGCACACCTAAGCAACATTGCAAGCTCTGAGTGCTGGAGCAGAGCTTTGCCTTAGCTCCACGTACTCCAGGTACAATTTTTATTGGGGATTTTGGGAAGAAGCAAGCAAAACTAAATGGAAATAGATGATCTCTGAGGTCTCTTCTAACCCAAACCATTCCATGATCTAGGAAAACCAGCACTAAGGCTGGATGACTCTGGCTCTTCCACAGCCACAAAGAGTTTCTGTTTCCAAACCCCTCTGACGCTGGCTCCCCTGTGCCCTCTCTCCCCGCAGGCTGTGACTGCAGATGCTTCGTCATTCAGAGTTTGTCATTAAAGCAAAGTTCAGCAGAGGCAGGAAATTGAATCCTCAGCCCAAATTGCTTACGTACCATGGATGCCTTCTGATCTGGATGCACAACAAGGCAGCTGCTCCTGGCTGCTCCTGCAGCCACAGCAGGGACCCAGCAAAGGAGATTGCAGGGAGCAATTAACTGAGGATGTTAGAACTGGGAATAAACTGGTTTTATTGGACAAACCCAGTGATTGCCATTTCTAGGGGAAAAAAACCTCTGTCATTAGGAGATGAAAGCAGAAATTGGGCTGGAAAAGAGCAGGGTCTGTCACTTGGCCAGTACTGGCATCACTGCATGGAGATAAATACTCATCCGAGATGTCTCCCTGGAGTCCACAGGATTGCTCAGGAGGCAAGAATATGCAATCACTTATGTCCTCCTCGGAGTGAGGACAGCACTTAACCTCCCTGCTTCACCTCCTGCCACCACCCAGACAGGTGTAATGGGATTGACCTGGCTTCTCTCCTGGGTTTTGGGATCGTGCATTGCTCCCTCATCTAATCTGGTGGATGTTTTCTGACCAAATGGCCAGTGCTGTGTTACTGCCATGAATATGTGGATCCGTTCTCCACAGCCATCAGCAGAGGGGCAGAAGTGAGCCCAGGATTTGGAGGCTCTGCTCAGGCTCCAGCTCTCCTCTCCCACAAGGAGCTGGATATACCCAAGAGTTTCTTGGAGAAAGAAACCAGCACCATCTGGTGACATAAAGCAAAGTCAAGTGGAGGGAGCTGTACAAAACCCATAAAAGGAGGGTTTGGGACAAATTCTTCCTAAAGGAAGCAGCGTGAGGTGGTTTCCATTGGGAAAAGATGGAAAAGAAGACTTACATCAATGAAGGAAGCGTTTACATAGTCTGTGTTCTCTTCCCCTCTCTTCACTGGAATGATTACTCGGTTGAACTCATCTGGAACAGAACAAAATCATCTGAGATTTGGGATAACCATGCCTGGCCTTTAGCTGGGGAGTCACCAAGCCCTAAATGAGAGACAGAGATAAGGGAAAGGGAGCACAGTGCACCTGACTGGGACAAGGACAGTCAGCTCCACCCTCTGCCATGCCCTGGTTTGGGAGATGGCCATGCTCATTGCCCCTTGTCCTGTCCTGGGCACCACTGGGCAAGAGCCTGGCTCCATCCTCTCTGCACCCTCCCTGCAGGTGTTGATGGACAGGGATGAGACCCCCAGAGCCTCCTCTTCCCCAGGCTGAGCAGTCCCAGCTCTCCCAGCCTCTCCTCAGAGCAGAGATGCTCCAGTCCCCTCACTGGGCTCTCCCCAGTCTGTCCACGTCCCTCCTGTCCTGGGGAGGCAGAACTGGACCTGGTGCTCCAGGTGTGGCCTCAGCAGTGCTGAGCAGAGGGGCAGCATCCCCTCCCTGGACCTGCTGAAGTGTTTTGTCTCACACAGCCCAGGCCACCACCGTCCTTTTTGTCACAAGGGCACTTTGCTGGCTCAGGTTCAGGCTGGAGTCCCTCAGGACCCCCAGGTCCTTCCCTGCCAAGTTGCTCTTCTACCCAGCTGGGTGACCCCAGCACAAACTGGTCCCTCCCAGGGGCAGGACTTTGCACTTTTCCTTGTTGAACATCACGAGGCCCCTGCTGTCCCACTTCTCCAGCCCGATTCCTGTCCCCACACCCACCGGACACGCAGCCAAAACAAGCCTCACATGGAATTATCTGAAGCACCCTGTTCTTCTTCATGTTGGCTGGCAAATTGCCCGTTCTCATCTTGTCATTCTGGATTTTGATTGAAGTGAGCTTCTGCAAGGCAAGGAGCAAAGCAGAGGGAAGTTTCAGAGCCACCCATTGCCAAGCCAACACATGGTGATGCCAACAGATCCACCAGGACAACAGCCACGCTCACCTTGAACTCCTCTTCCAGCCCGTTGCTGCTGGTCCCTGGTACTTTGTTGTAGATCTTCTGGAGGTGGATCTCTAAGGAGGTCACCTCCAGCTCCGTGTCACCGTAGAGATAGTGCTCCAGCAGTGCTTGGTATATGAACACATACTGCATCTGCCAGGGGTGCAGGGAGCTGTCAGTGCCCGTTCCATGCCCAGTGAGCACGTGCTGGGGGCAAACTCATCATCCCCTGCCCACCCTCTGAGACCCCAGAAAAGTGAGCGACAACTTTCCTGCCACTAAATGGAGACTGGGACTTTATTTACCACACCAAGCAAAGCAGAAGTGACACAAAATGTTCTCCAAGCCTGGAGAAAAGGAGGCTCAGGGGGGACCTTGTGGCTCTGCACAACTCCCTGAAAGGAGGGGGCAGCTGGGGGGAGGTCGGGCTCTGCTCCCAGGGAACAGGGACAGGAGGAGAGGCAATGGCCTCAAGCTGGGCCAGGGGAAGTTTAAATTGGGATATTGGATAAAATTCTTCATGGAAAGGGTTGTCCAGCCCTGGCACAACTCCCCAGGGCAGTGTTGGAGTCCCCATCCCTGGAAGGGTTTAAAAGCCATGTGAATGTGGCACTTGGGGACATGGGTCAGTGGTGGCCTTGGCAGTGCTGGGGGAATGGTTGGACTTCATCTTAAGGATCTTTTCCAACCTAAATGATTTAATGATTCTACAAAAGGGATTAAAAACAGCAGGACCCCGTGAAGGGCTCACTTGATGCAGCATCACCCAAAATGAGGGATGACGCTCGGCCTCATAGGCTTTGACTGGGTGAAGGAAATCCGAGCCCAGGGGACAGGGGAGCACCTCACTTACATCTGTCTGTACCATCTGGCAGCGCTGAGCCCGGATCCGGCTCACGAAGCCGTAAACATCCACCTTCCTCTCCGCGTGCATCATGTCCAGCATGGCATCGATGACGATGAAAGTGCCCGTGCGTCCCACCCCAGCACTGCAAGAGAGGGGTTGGGTGGGAGATCGGGAAGGAATCCTTCCCTCTGAGGGGGCTGAGGCCCTGGCACAGGGTGCCCAGAGACGCTGTGGCTGCCCCTGGATCCCTGGAAGTGTCCAAGGCCAGGTTGGATGGGGCTTGGAGCAACCTGGGCTAGTGGAAGGTGTCCCTGCTCATGGCAGAGGGTTGGAATGAGATGAGCTTCAAGAAGAAGTATGAGACCAGCAGACATTAGGGAAAGAGAAAGCTCTTGGATCAGCTGCTTCCCAAGAAGGCCGGAGAAATGGACTTGGGATGTTGCAAATGTGACCATCTCTGCCTTTAGCCATGGGGCTTCACCTTATTGAAGTGTGGAAACCCCTGAGGCTCCCCTAGGGTTGCTGCAGTGCCTGAAACCACTCCAGGTGAGGCCAATCTCCATGGCCCTTGCTCCAGGCCATCTGTCAGCTCAGTACTGCTTTCTCCCTAAGAGGGATGTTATCTTCTCCTACCAGGGCAGAGGAAAGCCAAGGGAGATGCCAGCAGTGCTCAGCTTGGCTCATTCAGCATCCAGCCAATCCAAATGACCCCTCATGATGAGTTGTAACACCCTGACATCACTGATCCCAAGAACTTCCTTCAATTCATGCCATTTTTTGCACGTCCCCATGAGGAACATCCCCGTTTAGCACAGGAAAGTTAAATAAAGATAATAAAAAAGTCCTGACTGGAAAAAAAAAAAATTCCTTTTAAACCGAAATCCCAGGATGTGCAGAGGTTGGCTGCGAGCAGGACTCACCTGCAGTGCACCACTATGGCTCCTGCATATTGGGGATTGCAGGTCTTCACCTTCTTCAGGAATTTCAGCATCCCAATGGGGGTGAAGGGTACCCCAAAGTCGGGCCAGCTGGTGAAGTGGAACTGGGTCACCAGGCGCTGAGGCTTCTTGTTCGTGACATCACCCACCTGGAGGGGAAACGTGCACTCAGCTTAATGAGAAACACTCAGGTGTTCCCTTCTTCCCCCAAAATTAAGAGAGAGAGAGGGAGCTGCAACCCGAGATGGAGCTGGATGGCTTAAGAAGCAGAATCCACAGCTGAAAGGGCACAGATTGGGGGCTCTGGGACAAATCAGCCTCTAAAAACATGACATTTTAACCACCCAGCACCACATCCCACATCTGAGGGGTGTGAGATGCCAGCCTGTCCCTGTGTGTGGATCCAACCCGGCAGCAGCTGCCGTATTTCACCCCCAACAAGCTCAAGCAGAAGCTGTTGCTTCATCCTTTCCCACTCCTCTGCCCACACCATCCTCGGATTAAAGGCAGGGGAGGAAAACACACACGTCCAGGCCATTGGAGTGAAGGATGAGGCTCAGGAGAACCACACTCAGGGTCCAGACAGTTTTGGAGGCACCAGCTCTTCCCTGCCTGCCTCTGAGAGCAGCAGGAAAACAAACAGAGTGACTAAAACCCCCAGAGTCTCCTTGGAGGACAAGGAAATGTGGTGACAGATGGGAAAACAATCAAACCCAACGCATACGGCGCTGGATTTTTGTCTCAGCTGAGGGGATAAATCTGATTATTTTCAGGCATTAAGTGTCTGTGGGTGAGAGCAGGAACTAACACTGGTGACAGCGAGTGCTGGAGCACTGCAGGATGGGATTTCAGCCCTGGCATCCCTCAGCTTCCCTGCTCTCAGCACAGCCACACTGGTACCACTGGGAACAGGCTCTTGGGAGCAACAAATTCTTAACAGCTCTGGTTAAAAATGGCTGTTGGGGGTAATTTCATCCCAACTCTGCTCTTACAGAACCTCGGAGGAGTTGAGCCAGCACCTTTGGGATGCCCAGTGTGGAGAGGGGAGGGATGGGATGGGACAGGAAGGGATGGGAGAGGTGATCCCTGGCACCTGCTGGATGCAGAACTTGCGCACGGTGTAATCCACCAGGACGGTCACGTCCTCCACGGACACTCGGATGTTCCCGTATGTCCAGCAGCCCTGATCCGGCCAGTACTGAGCACATTTACACTGTGGAGGGAGAAAACAGGTGCAGGTGAGCTCTGGATGCCCTCACAAAGCTGGGAATGGCTCCAGGACATGCCCATAGGCACAGGATGTGCCGGATTTAGCCCAGTTTGGGTCAAATCCCAGCCTGGGAAACCTTCAGGCACCCACCTCTTTCCTCTCCTTCAGGTTGGTCACCATGACAATTGTCGCTGTGTTTTGCTCCCAAATCATCCTCCAAAAATCATTCACTGTTTCTTCCTTTGGTCCTGAGTGGAACATAAAACAAAACATCCTCTTTGGGATCAACCCCTCACCATTTGGGGCCAAACCCCAGCGTGTGGGGTCACACGTCATGGATGATCCAACACATTTGTTGCCAATAGGTCACAGGAGGTGTCTGGGCATGTCTGATCCAAGGAATAGTCCTATCACCCAGTAGCTGGAATTTCTGGATGTGTTTCATGGTCAGGAATTCCATATTTAGCCTGAGAAAGGGAAACCAGACAAACAGAGCATGGACTTGCCCAAGGTCACCCAGGGAAATTGTGGCTGTCCCAGAGTCTGCTGAAGTCCTGCCGTGGGATCTTGGGTTGTAGCCATGGGATCCCATTTCAGTGTGGCACAGGAATAGCTCCCTGCTGCCTGCCAGACACGGAGCTCACCCAGCCTCCACTCCTTGGCCAAGCCTGAGGCTCAGGGTGAGCCAAGAGAACAGCAGAGCCAAAGCTTAACCTGAGCCTGGAAGTGCTGACGGACCTGATCCAGCCTCCTTCTCCAGCCAGAGCCAAGGAAACTGGCCAGGGATACCCTGACCCACTGGCTAGTCAAGAGAGGAAATAAAAAACACCCCCATGGGCAGGTAACATCCTGCTGCTGAGATGATCCCCACCCTGTGAGTGGGAATTTTGGTTTTAGGGATGTGTTTGGACTTCTGAAGATCACAAGGGCATTTCTCTCTACCCCATCCCTGGAAGTGTTCAAGGGAGCTTGGAGCAACCTGGGATAGTGGGAGGTGGCCTTGCCCATGGCAGAGGGGTGGAATGAGATGAGCTTTGAGGTCCCTTCCAGCCCAAACCATTCTATGATTCAGTGATTTGGGGAATTTAATTGAGCAGCTCCCTGGCAGTACTTCCAGAGGTCACAACACCCTCCAGCAATGGCTATTGCACAGGTAGGACTTCTCTTCCTCCACCAACACATCCAGCACTGCTCTTTGACCGGGAAAATCATTTTGGGAACAATCTGTGGGGCAGCCAGGCCTCCTTTTGACCAGGGGAGCTCTGCAAGATGCTGTGCTGTGGTTAGAGGGGCACAGCTCTGCTGAGCAGAGGGACCCAGCCCAGCTGTCCCCAACAGAGCAACGGGAAGAATCAAAAATGTACCTTGTGCAGCAATGAACTTGTTTTTCTCTTGGTACCCCTGCAGAGAAAAGGAGAAAAAGGAAGAGAAATTAATATTTCTCTGACACAAGAGTCATGAAATGCACCTACTTCAGGAACAGAGCTGGCATCTGCTCTGCTGCCCATTCTCCTCTGTGCAGAGAAAGGGCTGCAGCCTCCGAGGGGAGAATCAGCATCAAAGATGGGCTGAAATAATTGAAAATCCTTGTGCAAAGGGCTGTTTTCCCACAGGAACACTCCCCATGCTCACATAATGCAGGAATGACCCCCCTTGCTGGCACAAGGCACTAATGAGGTGGTACCTGACAGCCCTTCCATGGGGGTCAGACCCTGCATCCAGAGCATCACATGAAAACCAGCATTAATCCTTGGAAGAGGGGCTGTAGAACTCGTGGGGATTGATTTTGTGTATTTTATTTACTGGGGAGGAAAGGAAAAAGCTCTTTTGAGTGTTGCTTTGCTTCAGGTGCCTCCATCTCTCACATGACCCTTCCTGCTGATTGGAGCCACATGGTGACAACCACAAAGGACCCATCTCCTCCCAGGGGTAGAGCAGGGCAGTGCTGCTTCCATTTTAGCTGGAGTCCTTGACTTGTTTTTCATCTCCTTCCCACATCCTGCCCTGCAAGCTGGGAAACACTGATGATCACCTGGCCACACTCTTCAGGGATTTAAATCCGTGTGGATGTGGCACTTGGGGACATGGTTTAGTGATGGCCTTGGCAGTGCTGGAGGAATGTTTGAACTTGAGGGTCTTAGAGGGCTTTTCCAACCTAAAAGATTCTAAGATTCATCAGCTGTTTGCTGATCAGAAATCCCCAGCTCCAGCAGCAGTGGTTCCCCAGCCCTTTCCAAACCAGCCCACTCGGTTTTGCTCCTTTTTTGAGGGGATTTCCCCTTCAAACCACAGAACTCACATTAATGAAGGAGGCGTTGATGTAGTCGGAGTCAGGGACCCCTTCCACGGGAGTCAGGTGAACCCTGGAATGATCATCTGGAGGGAAATTAAAACTTTGCATTAAAGACAACCCCTTCCACTCTGCTGGTACCTGGTGTAGTGAGAATCCAGGTGTCAGAGCGGAGCCCGTGCTCCTGGCTCCGCTGCAAAAACATCTTTATGCCCCCAAATTCCTCTTGCTTAAACCCAGAGAGGTCCTAGACGTTGTCCAAGGTAGTTTTCCCTCTGCAGAGTGCACATTTGAGGACACCCTGAGCCAGCCCACTGCCCAGTGCCACCAGCCAAGAGTTGTGCCTTCTGGCATTTCCCATCTGTTTCACTCTCCACGGCCTCCTGGCTGCTCAGGGCTCCAGGGAGCTTCTCCTCACAGGTATCTAAAGCTAAAGCACCCGCCTGAGAGGTGAAACGCCCTCAATGGTGCCCTTGCCCATCCCAAAGTGGGAGTCCAGGAACCCCATAATGTTTCCCCCCCAATCCAAGCAGCTCCGATACGTACAGGGCAAAATGTTCACATATCTGTTCTTCTCCTTGTTCTCCTCCTTGGAAGCAGCTTCACACGTGGCCTGTATGGGACACGCTGGGAGAGCCTGGAACAGCAGAAAAAAAGGGTTTTCCATGATGTTTTCATGGCACAGAAGAACAATGTGCTGGCAAATGCCACATCTGAGCATCCTTCCCCTCTGGACACAGTCCTCACCACCCACACCCCTCACCTCCACCCCAGCAACAGCTCCTCCTCCCCACCGAGCTCAAAGTGACCATTTAAATAGCTGGGCTGGACCACAGAGAGCCAATCCCTTTGGAAAAGAGATGTCTGGAATCTCCTGATCCATGGACACGAGGTGGCAGCAAAGCCTCCAGCTCCAAACCCATCCGGCAGCACCAACGAGCTCATTCCCGATTCCTGTCCACAGAGGCTCCTGCCGAGATCCCCTCATTAACAGTGCTGCTAATTGTGACCTGATTAAGCCCCCACCGCCCCAGCCCACCCAGTGATGGCAGGAACAGCACCAGGGAACTTTTGGCTGGGGGGTGCTGGGGTGACAGGGGACACTGTCCCTGTGTTTCTCAGTTGAGCACAGGAGGTGCTTCTCCAGTGCTGTTATTCCACATCCTCTTTGAACAGCAAAGAATGTTCTGGAGGTATCCATCATCCCTTCCTCCAGCTGACAGGATGGCAGGAAGTGTCCAGGGTAATCAGGTATTTATAACCCTAAAAAATCCCCCTCCCTGGGCACTCATTGCACCTATTTGGTTTCATCGCAGCACGGCCAGGAAAGGGATCAAGTTGTGCAGCAGCTGGACAAAGTCAAGTGGCTTTTTTTTTAATCTTCTCATCGTTCTCAGGGTGCTGTATCACGGCTTGGACCTGGGCTGGGAGCACAGGTCTGATGAGGAGCAGCTGGGGGAGCTGAGCCTGGAGAAAAGGAGGGTCAGGGGGGACCTTGTGGCTCTGCACAACTCCCTGACAGGAGGGGGCAGCTGGGGGGAGGTCGGGCTCTGCTCCCAGGGAACAGGGACAGGAGGAGAGGGAACGGCCTCAAGCTATGTCAGGGGAGGTTTAGATTGGATATTGAGGAAAATTTTTTCGCAGGAAGAGTTGTCAAGCACCGGCACAGAGTGCCAAGGGCAGTGGTGGAGTCACCATCCCTGGAAATGTTCAAAGAATGTGTAGATGTGGCACTTGGGGACATGGTTTAGTAGTGGTCTTGGAAGTGCTGGGTTAATGGTTGGATTTGACAATCTTGGAGGGCTTTTCCAACCTTAATGAATCTATCCTGTTCTATTCAATTCTATTCTAATCTATTTTTGTATTGACGAGGCAAACCAGATTTATTGTCACAAGCTGCAAAGCTCAGCAACACCAACAAGAGGCTGAAGCCATCCCTGAAGAAATGCTCTGGGCTTGTGGGACAAGCACAATACCTGAATTCCTCACAGCTGAAGGCCAGCCTTTGTCCCATACATTGTCATCATTGTGTTTCAGGGTTACCAGCTCACTGAAATAGGATGGGCTCATTCCTGTTTCTCTGCCAAAGCTGGTTTTTTTTGGCTGTTTGTGGATTTAAAGCCATTGAGGACTGGGAGGTGGGAGGCAGAGCTTAGGAGGCAACCAGCAACCAGGGAAGCTCTGGAAGACCCCAACACATCCAGGATCACTCCTGACTCCAGCAAAATGTAACTCTGAAGAGCTTTTTGCTAGAAACCATCTCTTTTCTGCAGCGAGCATGAAAGTGAACGGCTCATCCACCCTCACCGCAGACACAGGCACAGAATCAACCCTGCCACCGCTCAGCCCTTTGAGAAACCCTCAAGAACCACCTCCTAAACCCCAATCCGAGGGCAGCCCGTGGGGTCTGAGGACAGGAGCAGAGGCACTCACGTTGAACTCCTCCCGAAAGAGCTTGTTGTCGTCGGCCATGCGGCGGTTGATCTCCTCCTCCAGCTTGTCCACGGGCAGCGGGGGGTACTTGCGGTTGGTGCTGGGGGAGCGGGCGAGCAGGGGCATGCTCTGAGGCTCTGCAATGACACCCAGGGGTCACAGGGGCCACCAGCTGTCCCCTATGCCCAGCACTGCCCACCCATGCCCAGCTGGGCACACAGGGACCCCGCGTGCTGCCGCTTTTAGGGTTGTTCTCGTGTTCGCACAGAATGGTTCAGGTTGGAGGGGATGTTAAAGGATTGTCTCGTTCCAACAGCTTCCACCAGACAAGGTTGCTGTGAGCACAGTGGCACCTGGCTTGTGGCAGCACTGGGGTGGCAGCAGGGCCAGGGCAGTGCCTGTCCCCTGTGCTGGCACTGCTGGGGCACCTCCAGTCCTGGAAGCAGTTTTTGAGCCCCTCCCAACATGAGACATTGCAGGGCTGGAGCGTGTTCAGGGAAGGGAACGGAGCTGGGGAAGGGGCTGGAGCCCCAGGAGAGGCTGAGGGAGCTGGGAAAGGGGCTCCGCCTGGGGAAAAGGAGGCTCAGGGGGGGCCTTGTGGCTCTGCACAACTCCCTGACAGGAGGGGGCAGCCGGGGGGGGTCGGGCTCTGCTCCCAGGGAACAGGGACAGGAGGAGAGGGAACGGCCTCAGGCTGGGCCAGGGGAGGTTTAGATTGGGATATTATGGAAAATTTCTTCATAGAAATGGCTGTCCAACTGTGGCACAGATGCCCAGGGCAGGGATGGAGTCCCCAACCCTGGAGAGATTTAAAAGCCATGTGGATGTGGCACTTGGGGACATGGGTCAGTGGTGGCCTTGGCAGTGCTGGGGGAATGGATGGATTGGATGATCTTAAAGGGCTTTTCCAACCCTAAAAAATCAGTGATTCTACAATGATGAACACTCTGGGATCTACACTCTGGCAGAGGCAGGACAGGGCACCGAGGACCAAGCCATCAATACTGGGGTTGGAGACCACCTCGCTTTGAATTCCAGCTTCTCCCTCTCTCACATGGAAAGTCTGGCACCACCACGGTGGCACAACTCCCAGGAGGGCACAGCAAAGGCAGCTGCTGCTTGTGCTGCTCAGCAAAGCCAGGAAAGGCCGTGTGAGGGTTACACCAACACAGCTGAGGGTTTATGAAGTTCACACCTCCTTTTACAGTGATGTAAGACGGGCAGGGAAAGTCTTAGCAGCCAACATAAAATAAAAAAGGTGCTGAATTTCAGTTAGTGCTTCTCGGAAGGTGTTTGGTTTATGTGGAAGGAGTGCTGAAAAATATCTGAACTGAGCTTAAGAGGTCTCTTCAGATCTTAATTTGGTGCCTACATATGGATGGAGATGCCCAATTTCAGAGCCTCAGTGTCAGCTCTGGCTCAAAGCTCAGGGGCAGAAGAATTTAGACATTACACAAGGTTTTAAAATGGCATCTGTGCATGTTTAGGAGGCACAACAATGTTTTTATAATGAAAATAAATGCATTCCCTGCTTTCTCCTGGAAATGTTAATTTGGTGTCTACAGTTAGCGTGAAGATCTGAGTTTTAGTCAGAGACCATCCTAAACTGAAAGAGAGGAGGAATGTTCAATTACTCCCCAAAGATGTGTTTTTTCAAAAAAAGGCTCTCATTTGAGTCAGAGAAATACTGTGAAAACTCAAGAGGAATTGTGAGGAGCTTGATTTTGGAAGTGATCACCCCTTTTAACATCAACCACTTGAGGGCAAACATTTAGTCACTGGAACGAAAGCTGGGAAATAAACCTTCATCCTATATAAAAGCACGCCAAAACCACGGAAAACGTGGAACAAGGAGATGAGGAAATAACAAAAAAAATCATAAATTAAAAAAATATTTGCCTACAAAGACACGAGGTGGGAGAGACCCTGTGTGGCACCATGTGGACTCACCTGTATCGTCTGTCCGGCCGTTGGACAGACGGAAGGAGTTGGAGTGGCTCCCTGCCTGCTTGTATTTCTTGAACCTGCCAAAGAGAGTTGGAGTGGAAAAGTCAATAAATATCCACCAGGAAGCCCAGGTCCCCTCCCAGATGAGAGATGCCAGGGTGTCCCACACTTTTTCCTCAAGGCTTCATGAATAAACCGATGGGGTCCAGGAGGCTGTGGGCCCTCTAAAATCCTGCCTGTGGGCAGAGCTTCTCACTGAGCACATCTGGAACAGCTGCAGGAGCCCAGAGCGAGGTGGGAGCCAGGAGAAGCTTTAAGGGTGCTCACCATGGAGGACACCCCAAGGAGTTGCTGCTCCCCGGGCTGATCCTGCAGAGCATGTAAAGCCCCATCCTGCAGCACAACCCTGCTCCATGGGCTTTTAACTTGGAGCAGCTGCTCAAGCTCCCTTTGCCTGAAATTTGGAATTTTGCTGAATCACTGGGCAGTGAACACAAACCCTTTTTTTTTCAGGGCTGGAAGCCAGGTGGGAAGGACTCAAACTCTGCTGCTGCCGAACTCCTGAGGCTAAAGTCTCCTCAGGTTCACTGCTGTGAGGGCAGGCCTGGAGCCAGGAGAATGAGGGAAGTTTTCCACTGCTAAGGAAATTGTTTTTTTCTTTTTTTTTTTTTTAACTTAATCACCAAACTGGTGAGTAAATTGAAATGTTTACTGCAGGTGAATAAAGACCCTCTTAGTTATGCTTTCAGGAGCTGGGAATGCTTCATTTTGAGCAGGGCAGATGCTTGGGTTTTAAAAAATGGACCTAAGAAGGCTTTATTGTGCTTTAATTCCAATTATAGCATCACCTAACACTCCTCACAAGCTCCTGCCATTCACAGTGAAAGAGGCACAGGCACAATGTGTGTTGGATCCTGCTTGATATCCATATGGGAATCAAGGAATAACACATGGAAAGCACTTTGTGGCTGTGTTCAGCCTCTCTGGATTACTCATTCCATCATTTGCAGCCTCGCAAGGAAACCTCACCTGCTTTTCCCCACACTGACAGGGCTTCAGTTCATTCTACCCCACTAAATGTGACATTTTGAGAGGCAGAACAGGAATTCCCCACACGAGGAACAGCTTTGCAGAGAAAGGAATAAGCATCATTCACCAGATAACCCCAAACATGATTTTCATTCATTGCCCTTACAGGTTTCTTTTCAAAGCACCAGCTGTGTCAGCCTTTAGCTTGGGAGGCAGCACAAAAGGCTCATTCCTGTTCATTCAGGAATTGTTTCTGTCAAACAAGGGAATCCAGCATTAAAGCAGCTCTTACCTCAACATGTACAGAACAATAATAATAAATACTATGACTAGGAGGGAGGACAGGGCCACCATCACAGCTATAATTGGAGTCTCATCTGCAAGAGGAAAAGAAAGGTGTGGTTATAGACACTGAAAAACATCTACAGTCCTCATTTAACAGGGCAGAGTTCTACAATTTCTGCTTGAAAACCAATTCTGTTGATGATATTAGTAATAAAAACATAATAAATAATAAATAGTATTGAGTGATGTTGCATTTTTTCAGTCTGAGAGTGAAGAGAGCAAAGGACCTGAGCGAGCACCACGTGCCTCAGACACTCCCAGGTCAGAATAAAACCTGAAACCACCACTCAGAGCACCTCAATCTTCTCCAGGGGTTGGTCACTGTGAAGTTGTGACTTTGCAGATGGAAACAGTGATGGAGAAAGTTGGGACTGGGCTGTTTTGGGGGTTTCTTTTGCACAACTGAATGTGCACATGGTGGCCCAGCAGCCACCAGTAGAAATTTCCTCTGTCAGCTGGTGATCCACAAAATTTTCTGCCTGAGACTGAAAGGTCCAGAAAAGTTCCTAACAGGCCCATGAGTTTGGTATAATATAATAAGGAACTCTGTATTAAAATGGGTGAAAACTGTGGCCTCTGTAAGATCCCACAGACACTACATTTGTACCACCACCACGATTCTGCTTCCAGTTCCTTGTCAAACACAAAAGGGTAAAGCTTCCTGCTGCAGCTGGGATCTGAACACCTCCAGGGTGAGATTTGGTGTGGACCAGGCTGCCCAGAGAAGCTGGGGCTGCCCCTGGATTCCTGGAAGTGTCCAAGACCAGGTTGGATGGGGTTTGGAGCACCCTGGGATAGTGGAAGGTTCCCTACCCATGGCAGGGGGTGGAACTGGATGAGCTTTAAGATCCATTCCAACCCACCCATCCTGTGATTCTGTAATTAGAGAATAATTTGAGTTGGAAGTGATCTCCAAAGACCATCTAGTCCCACCCCCTACTCTTTCCTCCCTGGAAATACAGAGCTTAGAGAGCAGGAGATGTCAGACACTGCTAGGCTACTGAGTGGGACCCAATTTGGCTCCCTTGCAGAAGCTCCTCAAGGGCAGCTACCTCACAATTCCCTTGCAAAACCACTCAGATGAGTCTGAAACACTCCCATTCTCCAGACCCACAACAGATTTCTTCCTTTAAATAAGCCATTTGTATCTTGTGCTGGAGGTCAGTGAATCAGTGATCGGTGCTGGCAAATTACCCAGCTGGGTTGGAAGCCAAGCAGTTCCAACCAGGGAGGAGAATGGCCCTGAAGGGCATTTTTTCAGATAAAAGTAGATGCCAGCCATGCCAGCTGGGGTTATTTCCATTTTTCATCAGCTCCCTCCATCTGAGGGGGCCACCACACCGTGTCTGCACAGCCCCAAGAGGCTGAAGGCCACAACCCCTCTTCCCATCTTCTGTGCATCCATTTCCCTGCAGATTCCTGCTCCATGTGTCTCACCAATTTCAGCCAGCAGATTTCCTTAGGTGGGGTTTATTTTGTCCATCTCTGAGCTACCCAGGGGCACTCTGGTTGTATTTCCGTGTTTGTCCCTCTGTGATGTGAAGTCTGGGAATGTTATTTCTATTAAAACACATGATTTTTGTGTCATGATTTCAAGGCAATGACCCGGTGTGGCAAATAAATTTAATGATCCTGGTTTTGCATATCTTCGTCCTTTTCATCTACTGCCCTAAAGCAGCAGCACCTCCCACAGCCCAAAAGGAATTTATTGGGAATTCTGCCTCCTGCACACCTCAAAAGGTGCCTGAGCCTTGGCATTCCCCACCCTGATGCTTTCCAAAAGCAAGAACAGGTTGGTCTTGGCCCAACCACAGCCAGCCCTGGCCTCTCAGGGAGACTTCTGAGCACAGCCACCACCTCCATCCTGGCTGCAGGAGCAGAAGGAGAGCTGCCTTGCCAAAACCTGGGGTGTTAAGTCACCGCTGGACCATTTTTTTCCTGCCTTGGCTGGAGTTAAGCTCAGCCTAACCAGGGCTGAGCCAGGCTGGAGCTGCCAGGGGCAGCGGTGGCTGGTGATTTGTGAGAGGTGTGATTTGTGGGCAGGGGAGGCTCTGGCAGCAGGGTGCAGATTTGGGGCAGGGGAGGCTCTGGAAGCAGGGTACAGATTTGGGGCAGGGGAGGCTCTGGAAGCAGGGTACAGGGAATCTGGAGGGTTTGGGGTTTTTTTGCAGCCGTTCTTTGGACACATCTGGAGGGATGAAGAGTCGGAGCTCTCCCACTGCTAATGGCTCACCCAGCAAAGCTCGGGCAGGAAAGGAGCTGGAGGGTCCCCAGCTGCTCCCTCCCTGCCCTGCCAGCCCTGCTGAGCTGTGCCAACCCCCCCACAGCTCCTGCCCTGCTCCAGCCTCAGCCTGAGGGTTTCATGCTGGAAATTCACTAGGAAAAGGGACAAGGACTCAACCTTCAGCTCCTCCAGCGCTCAAGCACCCACTGCAGTACAGAGCTTGGAAGGCATCAGGATGATTAAATCTTGTCCTGGCCCCTCTGAGGAGACACTAAACCCTCCTCTGGTGCTGGGGACCATGTCCCAGCTGGAGGCAGAGGTGCTCTATAGGCTGTTCCCTGCACATCACACAGACCTGGGTGCAGTTATGGCAGAGGGTCAGGGTTGAGCAGCCCATCCCTGCTCACAGCTCACAACATCAGCCCACAAAACCAGTCACAGAATGGTTTTGGTTGGAAGGGACCTTAAAGATCATCCCATTCCACTCCTTGCCATGGGCAGGGACCCCTTCCACTAGACCAGGTTGCTCCAAGCCCTGTCCAACCTCACCTTAAACACTTTCCAGGGATGGTGTAGCCAAAAATCTCTGGGCAATCTGTGCCAGGGCCTCACCACCCTCACAGGGAAGTTTCTTCCCAATATCTAATCTAAAGCTACTCTCACTTTAGAAGCCATTCCCCCCTTGTCCCGTCACTCAATGCTCTTGTAAAAAGTCCCTTATTAATATTAGCAATACTAATATAAATCTTGTGAGGAAATCAGATGTATTCCCATTTTTTGTTTCTTTGCTCTCAGGAGCAGGGATGAACGATGGCACAGAGAGCACAAAATCAGACCTAAGCCAGGTCAGATCCGAGGGAATTACACTGAGCATTTCTGCAGAGGCTTAGCCACAATTTCAAACGAGTTCCCTCAGACCTGCATCCCTTTCATTCCCTCTGCTGAATGTGTGCTGCCAGTCAGAGCTGCAGAGCATCTGGCTGTTCCCTGGACCATCAGTGGGCTGGGTGAGGCAGGCACAGCGAGCAGCACAAGGCAGAGTTTGCAAAGCTGCAACACCCATCAGAGCCAGGATGCAAACACCCAGTGGCAGCTCCTTCCTCCAGGTGGGAGCCAGCCCGGCTCTGCCCGCTCCTGGAGTGCTAAAGGCATGAGTAATTGCAAATTTTCTGGTAGAGATGCCAGTTCTCAGAGCTGAGAGATGGAAAAATGTCCCTAAAGTGCTGTTCTCTTACAAGAAATGGATTTGTGTTACTGCTTGCCAACAGAATGAAGGAGAATAATAATTATTCCCATCATCTGCAGGATGGGTTTGGATCAAATCACATAAGTCACAGTCAATAAAGACAATTCAGGAGCAAAAAAAAAAAGAAAACCAAAAGGAAATTTCCTGAATGGCTTCTTAGACTTTGGTCATCCAGCTCTAGGGACGTGCTGACATTCTCAGAGCAGGAACAATTTGTATCTAATAGGACATGTACAAATTGGAATGGGATTGTTTCTTTCTAAAAAGAAAAGCCCAACAGAAATTAAGACATCAGCGTGTCACCAGCTCTACTAAAGAGCTTGAGAGGCCTCGTAAAAGCACATTTGGAAGTCCTAAGGAGAGCTCTCTAATAGCAGAACGCTTCTGGAAATGTTTTTACTGACTAAAGAGCAATGAAATATAAAATTCTTACCTCTTCTGTCAGAGTTACCTGCAGGAAAAGAAAACAAAAGTCTCTTAGCAACAAAGGAACAAGACATTTTAATAAGTCAGGAAGGATCAAAGACCAAGACAGGAACAAATTTAGTAACTCTCATCATCTGCCTGTAAATCTTTCCTTTAAAACACCAGCTCTAAAGCCAAGACGTTAAAATGAATTTCTGAGTAAGGGAAAAGGAACAAATCCTGAGTTTTTATCAGCAGAACAGGGAGCTGAAGCCAAGCTTTAACATCAATAAACACAACTTACTGTTTAAACCCATAACCAGCAAGTCACTGGTGTAATTCATTAGCACTTAAATACCAACACATAACACTGGTGAATAATTTTAAGAGAGTGGCTGAGCCAAGAGTTCAATTAAGAGCAGCTGGGCTCAGGGATGGGGGCGAGGAGCATCCAAGGGAAGTCTCTACCTGCTGGGTTGGATGTCTCATCCAGAGGACACTGGAACAAACCTGTGCCAGGGAGAGCAGAGCCTGGCTCTCCTGGGGCAGTGCTGCTGGCACGGGCACCCCGTGGCCATGATCTGTGTGTGAAGAGCTGCAGCACAGGGCTGAGGACAATCCCGGTGGGTTTGGACAAGGAGGAACTGCCTGTAAACGTGTGACCTTCTGCCCCACTCCCCTTCTCAAGCACCACTTAATTCTTCCATCACTAACAGCCACATTTCCTGTTAAATCTAATGGCAAGGGCGGCCCTAAAACTGATTTTGCTCCTTGACAAATTACTTGAGATAAAGAAAAAATTAGGTTTGCTCATTTGTTCTCGGGACTGACATCGAGTGAGAAGCCACTTCTAGCCAATGTGTCATGGCACACACCAGGTAACCCAAGTCACAAAAAGGCAGTGGAGACACAAAAATGATAAATTCAGCCTCCCCGCAGCAGACATCTGATTACAAAATCCAGGTATTAGCTGCACTTAAGGCTTTTGCCTCCATCTCTCCCATTTGAAGGCCACATTCATTCCAAACTTGCCCCACGAGTGTGTCTAAGGCTATGCTGGACTCCTCCACTCTGCAGAAAAGGATTTGTGTTGGGAAGGAAGCTGGATGAGCTCAGGGGTGGCAGAGCACTACGAAAGCTGGATTGTGAACTTCCTTCCACATCCCCTCCTCTGCTGGTAGCAAAGACAACTTCACTGCAGCTTCACAGGCTGTGGCTTCCAAAGATTCCCAGAGGAAGAGGGCACACACATCTCACTGATGTGCAGAGGTACCCAACACCCCCTGAGAAATTGGTTCTTAAGGAATATACACTTGACACCTCCCTGCATTAACTCCACCATTATCTTGTTTCAGTGTTTGCTACCCCACCACCAAGTTATCAGTCCCGTTTTTCCACTAAATCCCAAGGTCCAGCAGGCACTGCCATCTTCCTGCTGCAACCTGGAGACATGCAGGACCAAAACTGGGTCTCGAACAATACAATGAGCAAACCATGGCTGAAGATTCACAGCTCAGCAAAGATTTCTGGTCAACTCAGCCTCTTTTTGCCTGATTTTTCACTCTTACCCTGCACTGAGCAGCCAAACTACACTTTATGGGGTCACTTTCCTGATGTGCCAGGAGGGGGCTGAGATCAGGATGGCAAGAGAGACAACTCTCGCTCATCTGGACTTTTCAAAGATTAAAATCATCCAAGTCATGGGGAAAATTGGTAATGTAAGGAGAGAATCACAGAATACCTTGGGTTGGAAGCAAAGATTATCTGGTGCATCCGTGGACATCTTTCACTTGATAATCTTGGCCTAAACCTTTGGTCAGATAAATCTCTTCTGATCTGGGCCATTCAGGAAGTCATGCTGTTGCCTATCACCATGGAATTGGCCCCAAAGTGGTTTTTCGCTCCATTTTGCTCAGCAAAACAAAAATTAGAACAAAGAAACAAACCCAGAGGCAGGGTGGCCTGGAGAAGAAGAGGTGGGGGAGGTGCCTACCATTGTGGGAAGCAGAAGAGGTCTCCTGTGTTGTCACCACCATGCTGAAATTCCTCTCCGTCGTCTCCGCCTCTGTGCTGGGGACAGTGGTGCGTGGAGCCGACGGCGTCACGCTGGGGAGCAGGGACAGGGCTGGAGGCACAGGCACGGTTGTCCCCAGGGTGGAGGAGATGTTGAGGCTGCCAGTGGTGGCATTGGGGGAGATCCTGGCGGCTGTGGTTGGAGGAGGCTTTGGCGCCGTGGTAGAAACAGTCCCTGGAGTGCTCATGTTGAGCCTGTTCGTGCTCGGCGTGGTCCCATCCTCAGGACCTGGTGTGGGAGCTTTGGTGGGGCTCCTGGGGGAGGTGGACACTGTTGTGGGTGGCTCTGAGAAGGGAAAAGCACAGGGGAACCTCTGTGAGATTCTTTTTGGTGACTGAGGGGTTTCGATGCTGAAGATTCAAGTGACTGTAACTATAAGGATAAAACAACCAACGAATCCCGAGGGAATTGTTGGAGGATAGGGAATGCTCTGCACAGCAGGTGATGCAAATGTCATAAAAATGTAACCTGAACAGGTGCTATTTATGGGGAGGTACAAACATTAGAGTCCCTGGAGGTGAGGATCAATATAAGTCAGGGGTAAAACCTGTGGGTCCCATTTATGAGCACCTGAAGCTCACCACCCTCTTTCCAACACTTTATGTTACAGTTATGTGGAGGGCAGAAGGAAAAAGACACTGAGCACGTTCACACTCACTCCTTTGATCCTAAAGATGGGCTAAAGGAGAGATGAGGAGCACAGCTTACCTGTTGTAATGTTGTTAGCACCTACACTTATCAGGCCACTTCCGAGCAAAAGGAGAAAGAGCCACAAATCCATGTTGACCTGGGGAGAAAAGCACAGAACACTTATTCAAACCCTCGTGCAACACCATCCCAAAATAATCCAAGGTGGGGAGGTCGCCATGCATCTTGTAGAGCTGGGAGGGAGGAGTGGAAGTGTGGCTGGAGTCCCTGCAGGCATCTGGATGGGAAGGATTTATGGCTGGGTTCATGTGACCCCAGTGGGAGAGCACATGGAGAGATCCCAGTCTGGTGGAGCAGCAAAAGTGTCCATGGATGAAGCAGGGAACGGGTGAACTGTGGGAGAGCATGAGAGGAACAAGCTGAGCACTAAGGACAAGTACCTGGTCTTAAAGGAGATTAATAAATTCTTCAGATAGTGGTCTGCAAATGACTGCACTTTGAGCAATCTCAAATGCAATTTAGGTGAAGACCACGGCAAAGAGCCTTGATCCCAAATACCCCAGAACTGGAGGCAGGAATGAAGGATAGATCAGCTCTCCCTGGCTCACTGACACCTGAAATGTTACTGGGCAGGGCCAGAACACCCAGCTCCATTGGATTCCCTGTGCATGTGGACAGAACAAATGCCCACAAATAATCCAAGAACATCAGCAAGCTCAGGCTGCACACCCGTACTGTATGTACTTCCCAGGAAATATCCAGCAAAATTACAGGACGATGACATCAGTAAAATCATTTCCCCCAGCCCTTTTAAATACAAGATTTTTATGCTGATTTCTTTTCTCTGGAGACCTCAGAAAGCTCCTGAGAAATGGCTATCATTATCTCCTCCCAAACACCTACGGATCCAGAGGCCCAGAGCTGTGAGATATCATCGTGCTGGCCAGAACAGAGCCCAGAGCTGCCAAGCCCAGACCAGCACGTGGCCACGGGGCCTTCCAAGGATGGGCCAACACCTCTCCTCTGCTCCGAGCCCAGAGAGGGCTCGGAGGGAGCTCTGCTCCGTGCCATGGGCCGGCAGCTGCCACACGACTCCTGTCCTTCAGGCTTTTGTCCCGTGTCCAGTTGCACCTCCAGGATCTCCCGGGAGAGAGCTGTGAGATTTCGCTGCCAAGTCAACCTGAGGCGCTGCCAAGAACGGGTTTTATTCCCTCCCCCTCTAATACATCTTGTGTTGTTTGTGCTTCTTCTATTTATTTAAATCTGCTTCATCTAGACCCATCCCAAACTCCGGGCAGAAGGACAACACTGAAGTCATCCACGCGCTGGGAACGGTATCAGCAATTCAAGATCCTCCCACCCCACCCGCGAGTATCCTCCCACCAGAACCACCTACTTACATGTTTTTCCTCCCCCTCCAAAAGAAAACCTGGCAAAAATCGACCTTACTCAGTGACCAAAAGGTCAGACAAACCCTGAACCAGAAGGAAACCAAGCTCCGGAGATAAGAGCTTTCCGTAGGCTCCGTCCACGGCCAGCCCTGCTGCTGCAAGCAGGGCAGGGCTTTCTCCAAGGGTCCCGCCGGTGTGAGCAGTCAGCATTCCAGAGGGTTTCATCACCAGTTAAAATATCTGTCTGCATGAATCTGAACTGATTCAGTCCTCCTGTCACTGGTGAGAGCAGCACTGGTCCTGCAATGCCTCCCCCAGGCTACGCTCCGGGGTGGGATGTCGGGAAAAACCCACAACCAGTAGTTGGTTTGATGACACGTTCCACTCTTGGGGATTAACACACCCCACTCAGCCTGGTCAGCTGCCTGCCAGAGTCTGAGATGAGCCTGGTCTACACAGGTTCGGCTTTGGGGACAAAATCCAGTATTTATAAGGAATAAATTTTTCCCCATGAGGGTGGTAAAGGCCTGGCACAGAGAAGCTGTGGCTGCCCCTGGATCCCTGGAAGTGTCCAAGAACAGGTTGGACAGGGCTTGGAGCAACCTGGGATAGTGGAAGGTGTCCCTGCCCATGGCAGGGGTTGCAACTGGATGGTTTTTAAGGTCCTTTCCTACCCAACCATTCCATAATTCTATGATCTTCGTAACTTGCTGCAGGAGACAGATTGTCGAAGCATCCCACTGTGAAATCCTACAGAAATAAGGTGCTCATCCTGACGGGACCTGCCTGCAAAAGCAGGAGGAAGTTAAGCCCACACTGAAACTCCAGATAATGGAAACGATGGCACGGATATGCTCTGAAAACCTCACAAGAGCTGATGAAAGCACCAAGGTCTCCTCATCGCAACCACTTCCCTCGCTGGGAGCCCATCACTGCCTCAGCAAGGACACAATGGCGAGGGCAAGGGAAAGACTTGGATCTTCTGGAAGCACCGCCAGGAAAAAAGTGACCATTTGCTGTGTTCTGATGAATATTTGCAGAGAAATACCACTCACGTAGGTGGATGTGGCTCCTTTCTTTTCCCCCAACTTGTTTCTCAAAACAAGAGTTCCCTTTAATTTGGGATTCCCATTCATTTGGGATCCTGTTCACTTGAGATTCCCATTCATTTTGAATTCTGTTCATTTGGGGTCCCATTCACTTGGGATCCCCAATCATTTGGGATTCCCATTCATTCGTGGTTCTGTTCATTCGTGATCCTGCTCATTTGAAATCCCATTTGTTTGGCACTCCCATTCATTTAGTATCCCATTAATTTAGGGTCCCTATTCACTTGGGGTCCTCGTTCATTTGGGATCCCATTCATTTAGGATCCCCATTTATCTGGGATCCCACTCATCCCATTTCTGCTCCCATTCCTGGCAAGCTGTGCCAGAGCCTCCCCACATCCTCACCACACTTTTCCTCGGTATCAAAGCAAGACATGGAGGGTGGGAGGAAAGAAGGAAAAGCTGTGAATCTTTTCTCTGCTCTCCATTATAGGGAAATAACCCACAAAGCATAAAAGAGCTTGGGCTTATTTCCATGACCGTGACTGCTACATGGATGAAAGCTACAGGAGATTCCTGGACTGGCTGCAAAGCCCCTTTGGGATGGTGGGATGATCACAGAATCATTCAGGTTGGAAAAGACCCTTAAGCTCATCAAGTCCAGCCATCGATGAGGGTCCCTCCTTCGCTGAGCCGGCAGCACAGCTCCGATGCCCCGGGATTACATCAGCGGGCAGGGAGCTCTAAACCCCCCTTGATTCTACATTTAATCAGTTCATTGATCCACGAGTGGACTGCAGGAGGAGGAAAGGCTTGGCAAGGGGAGATAACGCTGGATTTCCCCGAGCCTTGCTCTGCTTTCGTGAAGAAAGCTGGATGCGGGCGGTCTGTGCAGAACCTGAGTTTTTATGGCTTTATTACTGTGACTGTCAGAAGGAACGGGATGCTGGGAGCACCCCAGCTTGCCGTGCACATCATTACCCAAAAATCCAAATCCCGGGAGCTGCTCCTGTGACCGGCAATCAGCTGCCAGAGCTGCTTTATCACCTTAAAACCGGATCCGGAGCAGGGAGCAGGCAAAGAGCCCTGCGCCAGGGGAGGGCTGTGCCAGCCCAGCTCCCAGTTCCCAGCCCCTGCTCTTAAACACTCCCTATTCCCAAAAGCAGCATAAATAAATGCCAGTGGTTCGCCGTTCCCCCGCTCCTTAACATAAAAGGCCTCGACAGTCCTACCCCAAAGCTGGAGAAACCCGAGTCTCCCTTCCCCCTCGGCTCCCTCCCTGCTGGTTTCGGAAACGGAGAGGAAATACTTGTAATGTTATCAACATAAACACAGCTCTTGGCCGGCTGCAACATCCTGCGAGCTCTGCAGAAAAACACCCTGACGTCAGGGCGCCAGCTCTGCCCAGGAGAAAGGAGCCGGCTCCGGCACCGCTGCTCCAGAGGGTCGGGATGCTCGGCATCGTGGCTTCGTTTGAGACCTTCTTTTTCAAAGATCAGGGCTGGAAATCTCGATAATTGCCACTGGTGTGCCCATAAATATTGTATATATATATGTGTTTTTGTGTATATATAAATATATAGATATAGATAGATAGTGTATGTGCGCTGCACTCTTCCATAAACTGCTCGGGCTCTTCCTTATAGGAAAGGCTGGATTTTAAGCTGCAGAATGTACGTTTTAAAAGAAGCAGATCTTGTCGAGATGATTGATGCCGGAGGGGGCAAAAAATAAAGGAAATAATCTCTTTATAAAGCAATAAATGGCTTCAAAATGCCTGCGCTGGTGCTACAGTGGGGGTCAGGCTGCACGATCACCCCGCCGCGCTTCCAGAATGCAAAGAATTAGTGTTTATAGCTGCAAAAACTGCCCAGATCCAACCCGGATACAGCCGTCCACAGTCAAAGGCAGGATTTACCCCCACCTCTGACATATTCCTAATTCCTGGAAAATGAGGCAATCTTTTTCTGTGTGCAGTGAGGAGACACAACCTGAATTCTAACCAGCTTTCGCAGGACCCCAGAAATCCCTGCTGCCATCAGGAGGATGCTGAAAGGCAGTGGCTCAACTGAGACTGCCTGACTGCCTCGTGCTGGCTCCAACTGCAGTGAAAAATAAAAATAATATTCAGTTTTCCCTTTTTTTTGTTGGCAGGGGGAGAGGGCGCAGAGCTGGGAGCAAGGTTGGCTCTTTGAAGCAGCTCACAGTAGGGCGAGAACAAGCACGAGCATAAAGAAAGGGGAAAAAGGTCATTTTTTTATTCTTTTTGGTGGCAGCAAGCCATCAGTATGGCTCAGCCACCCTGGAAAACAAACCTGCCATTCCCTCTCCCCCTCCCTGCTCCTTTTAAATCCTGTTTGTGGATTTCCAGCCTCTCACTGGAGCTGTGATCCACGGCAGAGGAGTTTGTCCGATAGTAGGGCGACTTCATCATAACCCCAAACCTCTCGGATGAGATGAAAATGATGTAAAAACACACATGGAATAGCCGAGGGCTGTGGCGAGTTGGCCGTCACAGGGAGAGAAGAATTGAATTTAGGGAGGAAAAAGGGTTTTGTTGCAGTAAAACGCAGTGACTAATTCCTCGCATGTGTCTCCGAAGCTGAAGCGAGGCCTTTGATGTGTCACTGAACATTATTCCCCCACCCTCTGCTTTTCCACTCTTCACCAGAAAAGATGAATCACAGCAGCCATTCACCCTTTCTGAAAATCCATTTAGTTTTCTTCTTTTTTTTTTTTTTTCTTCTTTTAAATAAACAGGCAGCTTCCACATGAGCGACAGCCCCTGTACGGAACGGGGCAGGAGGAGGAGGATGAGCCTGGGGGAAGGACCTGGAGCTTGGCTTTCTCCACCTGCTCAACCTTCCACAAATCACTGCTTTCCTGCACATCAGGATTTGCTCATGGCATGGTTTGAAAGGCACCTTAAAGACCATCCGGTTCCAACCTCCTGCCATGGGCAGGGACACCTTCTGCTATCCCAGGTTGCTCCAAGCCCCGTCCAACCTGGCCTTGGACGCTTCCAGGGATGGGGCATCCACAGCTTCTCTGGGCAACCTGTGCCAGGGCTTTAACAACCTCACATTAATGAATTTCTCCACCTAATTCTGCTTTCTGGCAGTGTGAAGCCATGTCACCCCGTCCCATCACTCCAGGTCCTTATCCAAAGTCCCTCTCCGGCTCTCCTGGAGCCACTTTAGGCCCTGGAAGGTGTTGAAGGCTTCCCTGGAACCTTCTCTTCTCCAGGTGAACACCCCCAGCTCTCCCATCTGTCTCCAGAGCAGAGGGGCTCCAGTCCTTGGAGCATTTTCACGTCCTTCAGTCCAACAGGTGAACACACACTCATCTTACCAAGAGCAACATCATGATATGCGCAAGGAGAGAAACCAACCCTATTCCCACCTGGATTTCTGGGCTCCTAGAAATATCTATCACTGTTAGGATAATGTTAAAAACTGCTGGTCTGAACCAGGATGAGCCTTTCCCGTGGATATGAACTTCAGTGAGATGTTAACCCATCCCATGGTGGTCCTCTCTCAAAGCCCCCCTGGCAGCAGCAACGTGTGCGAAGCCATCGTTGGGGGATGGAGGGGATCAGATGTTCACCAGCCAGAACATGGAAGGAGGTTCCCCAAGCAGGTCCAGGGAGGGATTCCTGCGCCTCTGCTCAGCACTGCTGAGGCCACACCTGGAGCACCAGGTCCAGTTCTGCCTCCCCAGGACAGGAGGGACACAGACAGACTGGGGAGAGCCCAGTGAGGGTACTGGAGCATCTCTGCTCTGAGGAGAGGCTGGGCGAGCTGGGACTGCTCAGCCTGGGGAAGAGGAGGCTCTGGGGGTCTCATCCCTGTCCATCAACACCTGCAGGGAGGGTGCAGAGAGGATGGAGCCAGGCTCTTGCCAGTACTGCCCAGGGACAGGACAAGGGGCCATGAGCACACACTGACCACAGGAGGGTCCCTCTGAACATATGGGAACACGTTTTGGCTGTGGGGGTGACCAAGTGCTGGCACAGGTTGTCCAGGGATGTTGTGGAGTCTCCTTCCTTTGAAATATTCAAAATTTGTCTGGACATCATCCTGTGCAACTGGATCTGGCAGCTCTGCTGGTGCAGAAGGCTGGATCAGGTGACTTCCAGAGGTTCCTTCCAAAGTCCATCACTGTGATTCTGTAACTGACTGTCCTGCAAACTTTTCAAAAAGCAAAGCTGCTGGGATTGAAGCTCATAGTGGAGTAAGAAAGCACCCAGCACTGAGCAGGAGATCCCTACACTGAGCAGGCCATTGGAAGGAATGCACAAAGATCACCAAGTCCAACTCCTGATCTCACACAGGACAAACCCAAAAATCGCACCATGTGCCTGAGAAAAATCACACCATGTGCCTGAGAAAAATCACACCATGTGCCTAAGAAAAATCACACCATGTGCCTGAGAGCATTGTCCAAACACTTCTGGAACTGAAAAATAAACTGATGAGATTTTCAGCAAAAAACCCAGAGAAAAACAATAAATGTGGGTGGTTTTGGGACATGATATAGTTCAATTTCCTACAAAGATGCAGAAATTTTGACAGTGGGTACCAGTCATTGAACCAGAGAATGGTTTGGGTCGGAAAGGACCCTAAGGATCATCCAGCTCCAACCCCCACAATTATTCCTCTGTAACTGGCATGTCAGACCTTACTCTTCTGTATTATCTTGCTTTTAAGAAAGAAATTTGTCCCTGTATATTTAAAAAGCAAATACTAACAAAAAGCCTACAGACTTGATGGTCTCATCCTAAAATTATGGACATAAAAGCCAGGGGATGAGGCTCCATCCCTGGATGGAGCCAGGAGAAGATTTGCAGCACATCTAAGACCAAGGCCCTCGAGGATCCCTGTCCATGGAGCTGCATGGAAGGGCACCCCTGGCACAGCCACCGCCTGGAAGCTGCCCGAGGTGCCTCGGAGGGGAAGAACTACAAATACATATTATTTTCCTAATAATAATTTTCCTAATAACTCTCCTAATTAGGACAGGTTTAATTTGCCCTCAGCCACTCTTTTCTCCTGGCGCCACGGATGTGTGATCGTGGGAATATGTGCCAGTTGATACTGCAGAATAAACTGGGATGGCTTGGGGAATAAATTATGGAAGACATAGAGGGGATGAAAAGCTTCCTGGGCCTGTAGCAATGGAGAATGACCAGCTGGAGAGGGTTTCCCAAAGGACAGAGCATTGAGGTGGGACAGGTGAGAGCAAGAGAAGGGGAAGTTTTGAGAAAGAGAGCAGTGAGCTAAGCCTGAGCGAGCTGTCAGAGCAGGGAGGAGGAAGGTGAAGGACCAACTCCAAGCCTTCACCAGGAGGAAGGTACTGGGATGGAGGGTTTTTGCTGCAGGTGAGGGATGGGGGGCAGCAGGAGCTGTGCTGCAAAAGAGAGAGGGAGGTGAGACCTCCTCTGGGATGATTAACACAGATCTGCTGAAGAAACACCCTGAGAGCTTGTAAAAACCCCTGGCTAGTCCAAGACCACTCTTCTGGAGTGCTTTCCCCATGGGATCAGCACTGCAGCTGCAGCACGGCACCGGGAAGCGGAGAACAACCGCCGGAGAGGCACGGGAGAAGCTGGCTCAACTCATTATTCAAAATCATTAATTAATAATCAAAACAAAAAAAGTCAAGGCACATAGGAACATATTTCCTTAAATATCCCATTCTAGGGTGTCCCTTCCTAAGTCCCAGGCATGTACAAAGGAAACACGAGCACAGTTCACATTCCAGCTATGAAAAGGACCGGTTGCTTTTGATGGAGGAGTCAGGATGAAGGATGGCCATTATTCAGCATGACAACATCCCTACCTAGCGAGGTGCCTCTCGGAGAGAGAGAACGGTGCGTGGGGAGGAGAAACGAGCCTTAAAATAAAAGAAACCCCCACAAAAAAAAAAAAAAAAAAAAAGCCCAGTGTTTGTGCTCAGCCCCTTCTGCAGGACCGGGATGAAGTCCCAGCTCCACACCAAGACTGAGCCGGGAGCATTCAGGCAGCGAGGGCTCGGAGCATCCTACTCAAAACAAAGGTGTCGGAGGGGATCACTCGCATGACAGCCTTAAAATCTCATTACAGAGGCTCAGCCCCAATTAAAACGCATGCGTTCGGTCATGCAGCTTAATCTCCGTGGTTGTGCTTACCCTGAAATCCACCCGGGACACCTGTAGGTGCGGGGAGCAGCCAGCCCGTCCCACGGAGCAGCCCCCGGGGCTAAGAAAGTGCCGCGGAGCCGTGAAATCACCGCTTTACCTGCGGTAATTCTGCACCGCTGCTCAGTTCAGCCCTGTTGCCACAGTAACACTTGTGGTGTAGCCGAGATCACTGATTATGAAACTAGGAAAAAAATCAGAGGCTGCTAATTAGGATATACTCCAGTTCTCCAAAAGCTCCATATTAATGACATTACGATTGCGAGCGCAGGGAAAACAGACGCCAGGAAGAATCACCTCGGTCAGCACCCGCGGCCAACAGCTGCTTTTTGGGGCTTTTTTTATATGCAGGTCTTAAAAATTCAGCCTGCAAATTCCCTGTAAAATCGACTTGTTTTCCTCCTCTTTGAACAAACGTGCAAGACTTGGTGGAACAGTCTTTAGTCTTTACATATATTTGCATGTATTAGACTGGGAAAAAATAAAAAGGGTTGAGGATGAGGTACAAATGGTGACAGCCGGAGCGGGGCCAGGGATGCATCCCCTGCATCTCTCATTAACTGTGTTCCTCTGTTTTCCAGAGAAACCAAAATCATGATTTTACCAGGCTGCGAGGGTTTATAAACAAGGTTTGCAAACGAGGGGAACTGGATTTGAAGCGTTTTCCTCCCTGACTTTCGTGAGTGCCAAAAGCATTGTGAGGCACGTCTTCTGCTGAAGGCTTCAAGCTGAAAAGTCTGACTGGAGCAGTTGTGCTGCCAGACACAACTGTTTTTCAGCACAATCCACAAATAAGACATCGGGAGCGTGTTTCCAGGTGAAAGGAAAATTGCCTGACAGGTATTTCTGGAGCTGCAAGCTGCCTTAGACAGTCAGCTCATCAAAATAACTTGATTTTTCCATTTTCTTGGATGACCAATCTAGCGAGTGGATGAAATGGTGCTGAACATGTGGGGCCAGGGAAAAGTGAGTTCATGGATTTTATAGGATTTTAAGAGCTTCTTATCCTGGCAGTGTCCAAGGCCAGATTGGACAGGGCTTGGAGCAACCTGGGCTAGTGGAAGGTGTCCTTGCCCATGACAGGGGGTGGAATGAGATGGACTTGAAGGTCCTGTCCAACCTGGCCTTGAGCACTTCCAGGCATGGGGCAGCCACAGCTTCTCTGGGCAGCCTGTGCCAGAGTTTTACCACTCTCATTGTAAAAAACTTGTTCCTTACATCCAGAACCCACCTTTTTTTCCCCGCTTTGAGGCAGGAGAATAAGTGAGATTAATTTTTTTCTCCAGCAGCATCACCTAAAGCCTTGAAAGCACAGTCCCCCCCACTCACAACTGCATGAAGAAGCAATTTCTTCTCCCACTCACCAGCAATACTGGGGAAGTGTTAGATGGAGTGTTAATTACCTATAAATGTAATTTATGAGCTGGAAACAATACAAGACACCCACCAACCACCACATACAAGCAACTGGCCAAGCACGAGGGCACCTGGTCCTGGGTGGACTGGGATTGGCACATTGCAGATAACACATGAATACAACCAGTGGGATTTGGCTGCATTTGATAGTTTAGTTGGAGGCATTATTTCCAACCTTTTAATAGGCTTATTTACAGGAATTAGTCCTTTAATGCCGTGTGCTTGTGTACCCAGTGCAGTATAAGCTGGCTGAGTGCGACCACAGAGAGAACATCTGCTTTTGTGAGCATTTAGGGAAATTATTGCCAATTACAGGGATGGCAGGTGAGGGCAGCTGGGGAGGGAGGATCTGCCAGGAGGGATGAGGAGCCTTGCTAAAAGCTGATGTGAGCAGGAAGTTCTCTGGGAACATAAATATCTCGGCAAAAAGGAGCTGTTGCGCAGAGTGCCACCAAAATATCCTCAGCAAGGAAAGGATTTCCAAGGCCTGTGGAGTTTTGGGGTGACCCCTGTTATCATTCACACTGTCAGCATTTTGAGCAGGTCAGTTTCCCAAATATTTCTTCTCATCAGCCCACGCTCCTGAAAAACGACCACACCCTGCTTGCCTCCAGTGGCTATATTTCCACTTTTATCTTTCATTTTCTTTTTTTTTCCATCTGTTTTCTATCGATTTTTGTAATCTGCCTTGTTTTCACCCGTTTCCCTTTCCATCTTCCATGCCCAAGAGGGGTGTCCTTATTTAAAGCAAAGTGATGCTGGAGGCACAAGTCATGGAGCCAAACCAAGACGGGCACCTTCCATCATTGCTACTGCTATAAACACATAATATAAAAATGTATTTATGGATGTGCCCAGAAGGTCAAGGGAGGGGATTCTGCCTCCAGTGCTGTGTCCAGCTCTGAGATCCCCAATATCAGAAGGATGTGGAGCTGCTGGAGAAAATCCAGAGGAGGCCACAGAGATGCTCCAAGGGCTGGAGCCCCTCTGCTCTGGAGCCAGCCTGGGAGAGCTGGGGGTGTTCACCTGGAGAAGAGAAGGCTCCAGGGAGAGCTCAGAGCCCCTTCCAGTGCCTGAAGGGGCTCCAGGAGAGCTGGAGAGGGACTTGAGGTAAGGGATGGAGGGACAGGACACAGGGAATGGCTTCCCACTGCCAGAGGGCGGGGTTAGATGGGATATTGGGAAGAAATCCTTCCCTGTGAGAGTGGTGAGGCCCTGGCACAGGGGGCCCAGAGAAGCTGTGGCTGCCCCTGGATCCCTGGAAGTGTCCAAGGCCAGGTTGGACGGGGCTGGGAGCAACCTGGAATAGTGGAAGGTGTCCCTGCCCATGGCAGGGGTGGGAACTGGATGAACTTAAAGGTTCCTTCCAACCCAAACCATCCTGTGATCCTATGATTCTGTGATTTATATACCTATAAACCCATTAAAAACCTAATACAATATAGCCACTACAAATTATATACATATTTTGCTATAAACCCACCATAAACCCAATATTACTGCAATAAACGTATTTCCTGCTGACACAGGATTGTAAGAACCAGTCCTAAACACCACGGTGGGTACAAGCCCCTGCTGATACCGACACAAAACCTAATGTTCAGTAGTTCTGAAAAATATATAATTAAAATGCAGCTTCTTATCTTTGAAGTGATTAACCAACATCCTGGGACGACTGACTTTTAGCCCTCCCATGTTATTCACAATTCATCCTCTATTTTCATCTCCCCAACAAAAGGCTGAACTCAACTGTATTATTGTCAGCCTGGGCTTTTATCTCCAGCCTTCGAAGCGGTCAAGGCATGGGACAGAACAATGGCTCTCACAGGAGAACAAATACAATCTGAACAAAAATACCCTGTTGCTAAGGTCTAAACCAGCCTTTTTTTTGGGCACAGCCGGGTAGCTGGGAATTCCAGAGCACCCTATATATAAAAAAGGGAAGAATTAGTACTCAGATAGGGAGGGTAACCTGACACTCAGTACTGCTGTGTTCTTCCCTCCAGGATGGCATTTAAAAGAGGAGTATCACATAAAACCAAAGCCCATGTTGGGAGGAAAGCTGAAGTTGGAGGAGCGAGAGGTCCATGGAGATGTTGGCCCAAACAGCCACAGAGCAGATGTTGGGCAGATCCAGCTGGGACCTCTTCTCCAGGAAAGCCCCGGCCCCAACCGCAACGATTTCTCTTGTGAAATCCACCCCAAAAGCAACCGCAGAGCAGCTCTGTGTGGTTTCTGCATCCTCAGCCAAGGGAGCAGCACCTGCTTCTGCTTTTGGGGTTCAGTAGAGAAATGGTCCTCCCCAGCAGCGTCTGGGCAAGGAACTGAGGCTGGCTGTGGTGTCCTCCCCACTAAACACAAGGGTTTCCAGCAGCAATATGGTTCTGCGGTCAGGAGGGACCCCAAGATCAGGAAAAGCACCACTGACAGCCCTGGCAAGGTGCTGTAGGGTGGGATATTGGGTGAGGGGACAGCAGAGCCATGGTGGTCCACAGAGGCCACCAGCACCAGCCCATCTTCCTCCCCTCTAGATGGAGCTGCAGGAGAAGCCTGAGGTCCCTCCCTGAAGTGAAGGTGGATGCACCCCATCATCTCCAAGAACAGAATCACAGAATCATGGAATGGGTTGGGTTGGAAGGGACCTTAAAGATCGTCCTGTTCCACCCCCTGCTATGGGCAGGGACACCTTCCACTATCCCTGATTGCTCCCAAGCCCCGTCCAACCTGGCCTTGGACACTTCCAGGGATCCAGGAGCAGCCACAGCTTCCCTGGGAAATCCATTCCAGGGCCTCCTCACCCTCACAGGGAAGAATTCCTTCCCAGTATCCAACCCCACCCTTTGT
The DNA here is from genome assembly GCA_013398115.1 of Falcunculus frontatus. Taxonomy (NCBI): domain Eukaryota; kingdom Metazoa; phylum Chordata; class Aves; order Passeriformes; genus Falcunculus; species Falcunculus frontatus. Next base: position 96,862 of record VZRV01006546.1, read on the forward strand.
CAGTTTGCAGCCATTCCCCCTTGTCCTGTCACCTGCAGCTCGGTGCTAGAAAAGACAACAAGTTCCTGAGGCAATTACATGAAAAGCAGCAAATTACCAGTTTAATTATTCTGTCCTGCCACGTACCAGTAAAACGCCCATCACGGCAAACAAAAAAATACAGAGCCCCCCTAAAATAATGCTCCTGTCCTTTGGTGAGGCAATTCTGTGCTGAAAACCTGCTCAAAAGCCTGGAAGAGCTGCTGTGCTCAGGGCCACCACAGCGGCAGCAGCTGCCGGAAGGAACAGCTTCTCTGAAGTGTTTGGAGATTGTGTTTGCACTGGGACCACAAATATTTTTGGACACACGTAGGCAGCGGTGAAGAGATGAATCCTGGCCGTTTCACGTGCAAAACAAAACACAAAGAGGGAATTTCAAGTTTCCTTGATGACAGCAGAACTTGGACTCATATGAAAGAGACAATAGAGTCAAGGTAACGCTGGAATTCAGTTTTTATGACCCATTTTGCTTTTTTCCCCAATAAACAAGGTCTCCCTGAGCAGCCATTAAACATCACCATTCGTCACTTAGATTTTAGTGATATGAAAATAAACACTAAGAGGCTATGACAGAGCTCAAATCCCCCTGCATTAGGCACCTAAGCCAAACAAAATTATGCTGAATTAAATTCATTTCAATCCCATCCGGAAGGACAGAGCCCTCCACTCAGGTTAAATCATTCCAACAGCAATGAAGACGACAGCACCCGAGACATCCCCATTCTTGAAAGTCTTTGCTGCTCCTTTGAAAAGGCTTTGAAAAGCAGCTTTCCTACAAAAACACCCATTTCCATCACGCCCTGGAGAGCAGCATAATACACAGAAGACTCCTCAGTGTTGCTGTTAAATAAGAGACCCCCCAAACCAGGCATTAAATGGTACAGGAGCTCCCACACAACAGAGAGGGCTTTCTGTGCCTGCACGGACACAACACAAAGTCTGTTGCTCGAGACCAGGACAGAGTTTGATGGAGCGAGGGCCCGGCCTGACAAACTCATCTTGTTTTTACAGAGTCATGGCATGGTTTGGGTTGGAAGGGCCATAAAGACCATTCAGTTTCACCTTCCACTAGGCCAAGTTGCTCCAAGCTGGTCTTTAAAACTTCCAGGGATGGGGCAGCCACAGCTTCTCTGGGCACCCTGTGCCAGGGCCATCCCCACCCTCACAAGCTGTTGCCTCACAAGGAAGAATTCCTTCCCAATATCCGATCTAACCCTGCCCTCTGGCAGTGGGAAGCCATTCCCTGTGTCCTGTCACTCCATCCCTTGTCCCCAGTCTCTCTCCAGCTCTCCTGGAGCCCCTTTAGGCACTGGAAGGGGCTCTGAGCTCTCCCTGGAGCCTTCTCTTCTCCAGATGAACACCCCCAGCTCTCCCAGCCTGGCTCCAGAGCAGAGGGGCTCCAGCCCTTGGAGCATCTCTGTGGCCTTCTCTGGATTTTCTCCAGCAGCTCCACATCTTTCCCGTACTGAGTATCCCAGACCTGGACACAGCACTGGAGGTGGAGCATCTTGAGAGCAGAGTAGAGAACAGAATCCCCTCCCTTGACCTTCTGGCCACCCTTCTTTGGACATAGCCCAGGATATGATTCTGTGAAATGGCTGTGAGCTGGCTCATTTTTCATCCACCAACACCCCCAAATCCTTCTGGGCAGGGCTGCTCTCAATCCATTCATCCCTCAGTCTGTTCTGATCCTGGGAATGCCCCGATCCAGGCACAGGACCTTGCACTTGGCCTTGTTTAACCTCATGAGAATCACGAGGCCCCTCTTCCCCAGCCTGCCAAGGTCCCTCAGGATGGCATCCTGTCCCTCAAGTGAATCACCTGCACCCCTCAGCTTGGTGCCATCACTTTTGACTCCATGCCATGCACCCTGAGGCCATCCTGGCTCAAATCCTCCTTGTTGCCCTTAGTCTAAACCAAATCCAGTCCAATCCTTCAGTGACACACATCCATCTCTGAGCTGTGCCCTGTCCCAAATCAGACACACTCCTGGATGATGATCTATGGGATTGGTTCATCCCAAATGGGTGATGTTGCACCCCAAGCCATCCTGTGCTTGTACAGCACTGGGGAGGACACGAGTGCTCAGCTGAAGAACCCCTGCAATCCTTCCGTAGCCAAATGCAGGGATGTACCAAAGAGGAGGGAGAAAAGGAGATGATGTCATTTTGGGAGGTGCACAAGGCTTAAAACCAAAATCCTACAGATGGAAAAGGGGCAACATCTAATACACAGACAAAGCAAAAGGGATGTTACAAGCAGTCAGCTCATTACAGGGTTATTTTTGGACACAGCAGTGCTGGGTTAATGGTTGGACTCAATGATCTGAGAGGTCTTTTCCAACCTAAATCAGCCTATGATTCTATTTCTACCTTAATAACACCCTCACGTTGGGGCACTGTTCTCAAAGGAACCATCTCCAAACAATTTCAGAGACCTAGACGTGATTTCCAGAAGTGCCTTAACTTAAATATGAACCAATATTTAATTGCTTCAGCTTCTACTCCTCTGTGGAGTACTTTCCTCTACTCCTCTCCCCCACAGCTTTACAGGCATCCCATGGGTTCTGGGTGTGATTTGCCTGGTTTTAAAACCCAAGTTCTCCAGATGTTATGGGATCTCTTCATATCCTCTGTACATCCCTGATGCTCTGATGTACAAATGCTTGTACAATTACACGTTTGGATGCTGAATGCTCCCCGTCTCCCACTCTGGAAGCTGTAGGAAAGGCAGACGTGGAGACTTTGGAAAACGTGGTGGCATCTTTGTTCTCAATTAGTGAATTATCCCATCAGCAGTGCAAGGAAGGGATTAGCTCTGAAGTGTCCCTTTGCTGAAGGAAAGCCCCATATCTCCACTACCTCTTTGCAGAGGATGGCAATGAAGACAAAGGATTCCTGAGTGGAATTCTGACCCCCTCCCAGCTCCAAAGCAGTGAAGATGACGGGCACAGCTCAGCCTCTAAAGCACATTTTGCACCATTGGAAAAGACTGGAAAGGGAGAGCACAGGGCAAAGCAGGGCAGCCCCTGGTCTCTCCAAGTGGCCTTTCCCGGCAGCAGAAGGGCATTTCAGGTGTGGGATACCCTTAAACCACCTGGAGGAACCAGTTATTCATGGCAGATGCTGAGATAGTTATTAAGAGTCCAGGAAGGAACATCAGCAGTGGGGTGACTTTTAATCCTTGCTGGCGTGGACTGGAATTAAAATTAATGAGTTTGAAATGAATGGCCACTCATCCCAACTCACACCCCAACACATCTCTGGCTGTGACATTAATGTAGAGATAGAATTAATCCAACACCATCCTCCCCCTGACCTATTTGGGCACAGAAATAAGACCCCCCCAAAACACCTCACAATATCCAGCCTGGTGGCACTGCCATGGCCTGGTTTTTATCCCCACTGCTGATTCTCCCCCTGCTCCAGAGGACACTCTGAGGGACAGAAGAAGCTGTAACATCTCTGAAAGCTGATTTAGTACAAAGGGAAAGATCTGGAGGGAAGGGAAGGGAAGGAAAGTTTCAGATTTGGTTGAAGGATGCAGCTGTTGCTGAGCAGCTTTAACTCCTCTCATCCCAGTTTAGCTCCTCGGAACTCACCAGGAACTTCCCAGCTGTTTCACTTGCTGGAAGGATGCCACATTTGTGTGTCAGACTAAACATCTGTGCTTTTAAGCCCGGGATTTTCAGATCAGATCTATGTGTTTGGAGGGGGAAAATAACAACACAAACTGTCTGCTAGGGGAGTTCCATTGAACAGAGCCACCATTATTTCTTCCTCCCCATCCCCCACATGACCCCTCCTTTTCTCCCTCCACAGGCAAAGCGGTTCAACAGATTTCAGGAAAATGCAGAGAAAAACAATATTGTACATTTTCTGTGGTCAGTCTTTTCCTGTTAAATCAGAGAGGAGCTACCAGAACCACAGCCTGCAGTTGGCATCTTCCCCTCCTGCCTCACTGCTTCAGGGGAGCACCCGACTTGAGATCTGGGGTTTGAGGACCAGCTGGGGATTCCAGTATGAACTGGAAAGGGTGCTGGTTTACCCCATGGGTGTGTGCACTCACGACTCCATTCCTGCTCTTACAAGGGCACCCACTGGACGAGATGACAGGATCCCTCCAGTTTTTGGCTTCTGGGCCTCCATGAGTCTCCACAAGCTCCACGTCATGCCCTTTTCCACCCTTCCAGCTCTCCGTCAGCCCTCACTGCTGGAGCAGCCTTTGGCCCCTGCTGACACCCATCCCCACCCTCACCTGAAGATAAGAGTTAAGTATTTCTGTGTTGACAGATGGCTCTTATGTATCTCAGATGGTCAGGACAGCTGTGGGGACCACGATCTGTGCTTCTGGTCCGATCCCCCACCATCAGCATCATCTCGTGCCTCAGCATCTTTGTTCTTCCCTTCACCTCCCTCATAGGGAAGAATTTTTTCCCAGTATCCATCTAAACCTGTCACTGCTGCCCAGCACCACTCCAGGCTTTTCTCTGTGTCCCACAAGATCTTCGAGGCCCAACAGCATTTTTGTGTGGGGCTTTTGCTTCTTTTCCATTTCAAAAGACCTGAGATATTACAAGAGCTGGGACATGGAACACCAAAATTGGGGGTTTTACAGCCCGGCAGGTAAAAACCATGAGTCACAAAGCACAGGAGCACTCAGGGACATGGAATTGCACAAGCCCTGCAGTAACTTCAGGACTCGGTGGGGCGGGAGAAGGGAAATCTGGCGCCTCTTGTTCACACTGAGTGGGTCCCTGGAGCAAAGTATTCCCAGAACCACACCCATGGTACAAGGATCTGCTCACCTGCCATGAGCCAGGGAGCCAGCCTGGAAGCAGGTGACAAGCTGGGCAGCCAAGGACAGCGAGGTGTCCCAAATCTTTGCCATCATCTCCAACTTTCCTCACTGTGCAGAAGCTTTGGCATCAGAGAGCCAGATGTTGTTTCAGCATGACAGAATAATGGCATCAGGATTTTGTGTGTGTCTCACTGTGCACCCACCTCCCCTCTCCCAGCCTAAGGGAGCTGCCACTCGGGCTCTTTCCACCCTTTTTATAGAGGAAACCAGCATCAGGATCAAAGGAGGCTCCTGGGTGAAAGGCTGATGCAAAAGGGCAGGAACCAGAGAGGCGACAGTGAGGAGGCGGGGGCTGAGCAAAGTGAGGAGCTGCTCCTTTGTGCCACAGCCTCTGGCCATGGAAGCTGAGTGGCAGCACAGACGATGCTGGGAAGCAGAGGAAGGAGAGAGAAAAACACCTGTGTTCGGGTTGATGAAAATACTGGGTGACTACATGAAAGGGAGAGCTCCTGCTTCTGCTGCTCCTGAGTGTCGCTGCTCTGGGTCATCCTCAGATGACCCCAGGTTTTACTGGGAGAGGAAAATTTGATTTAAAGTCTTAACCCTGGAAGTCCTTTGGTTGCACTAGATGGAAGAAACTCTATTGGGAAGTGAAGCAAACACAACGAGGTCTTAATTCCCTGCTGAACCGAGCCCTGGCATTCCCACAGAATGGACTAACTGAAGTGGCCTTTTTCCTTCCTTTTCCCCAGCAAAATGAGAAGCATCTCCAACATTTGGCTATCCCATGCCTACCAGGACATCTGTGGTTTGGGTAGAAGAACAACTAAAGGTTTCCACGCAACTCCTCAGTCTCCCCACACATCCATCTATCTCCTGCGTGGTTTGGGAACAAAATCCACATTAAGGCAGAGAGAAGTGGATTTTTAATTTTTTTTTTAATGGATCCTTTGCAGTGCTCTGATCCTAAGTGCTCTTAGCAGCTCTGGGAGGACAGATCCCAGGCTGCTGCTTGTTCCTGTACTGAGGGAGAGAGGAAGCCTCTCGTGAGCCACCTGCTCAAGGATGTTCAAAGCCTTCTGTTCACCTCAGACCATGTCACCCCAGCTCTTTTCAAGGAGGACTCCTCATGAAAGTCAGTTAAAGGCAGGGCCAGGCTGTATTTACCTTGGCACCTCATCGCCTTCCAGAGTCCTCCCATTTCCTCCCTGAGTAATTAATTAATAGCTTGTCAGTGAGGAGAGGAGGAATAAGGAACTTCACCCCTTTTTTCCAAGTCTTTTGCCACTGTGGCCAAACCTTTGACCATGCCCAACACCTGCAGTTTGTCGCAGTACTGCAAAATACAGAAGCTACCAACAAAAACCCTGAAATCCTTCTTTCGGGATGTTATAGGGATTAAGCTGCTTCCAAAGATGAGATGCAAGGTCACCCAGAAGTGCTGGAGCTGACAAACAGCCCCACGACTGCATTATAATTTGTGCCAAACAAGTCCAGTAGATCAGAATAATGTTCAGAAAGCTGGAACACCTGTTATGTATCATTTCCAATGTTCCTGTTGAGGAAAAAAAAAAGACATCACTCCTTGCTGCTGCTGCAGAAAGCGTCAATTCCAGGCTCCATGAACTTTCCATCCCAAACGCAGCACACCGAAACACGCCGCTGGCGCGAGCCGTTGCCCAACTGACCCATTTTTGGGTGAATAAGGACAAAACCGTCTCATTTTCATTGAGAAAACATAATTCCCTCTAAGCAAGGTGCGATGCCGGCCTCGCTCTCCCGACGGCGAGTCCCCTCCTGACCTATTTACGGAAGTGCTGCAGCGAGGATTTCTGCGTGATCCGCCGCGTAAAAGCCTAAAATTACACTGCCCTACAAAGAGCTGGGATAAATTGACCCCTCTAAGCAAACGGGTTGCCAGGCTTTTATCTTCCCCCCATTGTCGGCTGACGCTGGAGCGGAATAATGAGACGATGCGGGGCTCTACGGGGCACGACTGGAAAACTCTGCCTTAGCAACTCAATTGTATCCCTGATGCCTGCGCTGGCTTTTATACACAGCTACTGGTTTGGAAAGCTGCTTCTGATTTCACACTCACTCAATAAAGCTGCATTTATGATTTTCGTCCACGTATTTCTGCCTGGTGTTATGGTAAAGAGAATAAATTAGGGGGTTTGGGGTTGGGAAGGAGAAGTGATTTTAAAAAACGGCTGGTGGGGGGATTGCTCTGGTTGCATTTTTGTGCCCTTTATCCAGTCTAGACATGAAAGTCTCAGGACACAGATGATTTCCGCCTCTCTGCAGAGGTTGTGCCATGGTATTAAAGAAAGGGGATGAAGGGAACAATAAGCACCAAGATGTGTCTAAAATTAGAGGTTTACAAAACAGTCTGAGTTTACAATATCCCCAGTACAATAAAAGCCAAGAGCGAGCGGGCCAATTATTTAAAAACTGCGGGATAAAAGGAAACCTTGATCAAAACTGTTATCAGGGGAACAAATCTATCTTTATTGTGTTGCAGTTTCGCTGCCGACTGAAATAACTTTTCTAAAATTGCCATTATGCTGCTAAGAATTAGCTAAATGGAAACAACACGCCAAAATCCCACTGCCTTGCCCAAACAATCAACATGACAGCAGCCCACAGTTCTTCCCTATTTTCTGCCAAGGTTTAAATTCCAGTATGGTTTTCCCTTCATGCACCTTTGCTCATCACACAGAAGATGGATGAGTTGATTTCCATGTGATCTTCAGTTAAATTTGCATTTTGGGTCTCAAGTGGTAGCAAAGCTGCAGTTCCAGGACTTTAAGTGAATGGGTAAATTAAGAGGAAAACACCAAAATTGCGTTTGTTCTGGTGGTGTTATTATTTTTAATATTAATCTTAAACGAGGAGCAAAATTGATACAACAGCAGTGCCAGAAATATCCTCCTCCTTCTGCTAGGGGAGATGAAAATGTCCTCTAAAATACTAGGGGGAAAATAATATTTACAAATCACTGCTGAGAGGAGGGATGCAAAGCCAGCAGGGGATCGGAGATTATGCAGCATCCAACTTCTGCAGTCCCTGACCACTGGGAGAACTCAGAAGGAATTAAGAGTTGTCAAGGGGATAAAGTCCCTGTCAAGGAGAACGGACTTTTCCTTTGAAAAGCCATCTCTTCTTCTGAGGGAAAACCAGATCCTTCAGAAATCTGACCTTGTGCTCGTGTAAGGGAGGGAACGTGCTCTGAGCACAGATCCAGGGGAGATCTCCACAGGCTTTTCCTTAGGAGAGGACAGCGGAGCCAAGGTTCAGCTCTTGCACATGGAATAAGAAAATACGAGCCCTGAAGTACAGAACCAAATAAAGATGGGCACTGCAGTCCCCATGGCCTCAAAACCAGGCACGTGTGGACTGTGTTCACATCCACCCCCACGTCTCCAGAACAAACATAACCATGGAGTTGTATTTGCTCAGAATTCCTCTGCTCAGTTGCACCACACAAGTTGCTCCTTTATCCAATGCTCTACAATCCTCATCCTCACTGCTCCAGCTCTGTCTATCCCAAGAATTCCCATTCAGCACTAAACCAAACTCAATCCATCTCCTTCCTAAATGCTACACACAGCCACTTTCTCATCTTTCTCCTCCTCCCACGTCCTACAGCTGTTTCCTCCATCACAACCATCTTTCCCAGGTAAGAAACGATTCTCAGATCTCTCCATTCCTCCATGGAAATCCATCCCAAGTCATATTAACCTTGCTTTTCTTCCCATCAACAGGCACAGCACCCACCCTGGTAGATAAACAAGGTTGGTAGCAAATCACTCGTGACCTTCAAGCCGTGATTCAGCCACGATGCCACCAACAGCCAGCAGCCACATAATTTAATGTTGCAACTGGGTCAAATCCTAACCTGCTTCACAAGGTTTTCTCATCACCATCCTGCACGACAACCAAGGGGATAAAAGAGGAGAAATAAAAAGTTCATGGCCAGCTACAGGTTGCCCAGAGAAGCTGTGGCTGCCCCTGGATCCCTGGAACTGTCCAAGGCCAGGTTGGACAGGGCTTGGAGCCACCTGGGCTAGTGGGAGGTGTCCCTGCCCATGGCAGGGGGTGGAAGGAGCTGAGCTTTAAGGTCCCTTCCCACCCAAACCATTTTGTGATTCGACGATGACACGTTCTGCCCCAAATTATTCCCCATTCTCAGAGTTCTGTCCCATGGAGCAAATAGGAAACAGGATTTTTTGTGGGTGAAAGCAAAGAAGAAGCTGTTCAAATCTCAGCAGAACAATTTTCAGTTCACAAGCTCCAGAGATGACACCCCATGGACACCAGGCAGTTTTGGGAGATGCCTCAGCTGCAGCTTCAGGGAAGGTGAAGAGCAACTCCCTGCAAAGAGGGTTACACCCTCCTAAGCCTAGAAAGAGTCACAGCAGGGGATAAAAAGTCTATTTGAATTGAAAATATTTCAGAGTAGCAGAATCACAGCCCAGGAAAACAGCAACCCTGGAAGCAGTGACCAATCCCTAAGGCCACCACACTCCCCAGTCCAGCTCCTCTCCCCACCTCTCAGCAGGAGGAAATGAAAACCACATGGACTGGCCAGGAAAATGATTGATTAGATCATCTGGTCCTACCCACCACGCAGCAAAAAACTGCTCCCTACAAGAAATTTCCCCAATTGCTCCATCCAGTTTCACTTAGAAAAGTCCAAAGCGATGGAGTTTCCAGCTTTTCTCCTGGGATATGATTTCTCCCTGCAGGAAGCCTTTCCTAGCAAGACTTTCCTTTTGAAAATATCTTCATTTCAATTTGCAGCCCCCCTCTCTTCCCCTCCCTGTGTGCATTGGTGAACTACACTAATGAAACAGATTAATACCAAAAAGGAATTACAATTTAGGAATACATTAGTTTATTTTCCTTTTATCCTCTACCAAAAACCCCTCAACATGTCAAAGGAAGTCTGAGTCCCTCTGAAATCTTCCCCATCAAATTGGTCCCACTGCTCATAATTACACCTCCCCTCTCTCCATACAAGTTACTTTGCTTTTCTTTCCCCTGCTCCTTTTTTAGGGAGGAGGGAAGGAAGGCAGAGAAAAGAGTAAGAAAGGGTGGGATAAGGGGAGAGAGGAGAGGGACCCATCCCATCTGATCAGCCTTAATTGCTTGCAACACTCCCCAAGTGTATGAAAATGAAGGTTATGATACTGGTGTTGCCTGACGAATATTCCCAACTTCATTCCAGATGCAGGATCTGAGTTTATCCCATGATTGGCCTTTCTGCACCAGGAAACAGCTTCCACTTCCCAGAAATACCATGGAGGAGAAAGGCTGAGATGGGGTCAGATTGTGGGCAGCAGCTGGGAGGAAAAAGGACCAAGGGCTCAAATGCTGCTCCAAAGAAATATTATTTGTTCATGAAAATTGGAAGGGCTGCAAGAGATAAACAAACCCCCAAATATCCACCAGGCTGGAGGTTAAGCACATGCTGATAAAGGGCATCAAAAATGCAATGACTTTTCCACCGAAAAAGTCCTAAAAACCACTAGATTGGAAAACTCTACTCCAATCCCCATCCTATTTCCCTGTAGCATTTTACACCCACATCTGGTGGTAAAAGCTATTCTAATTCATGACAAAAAATGGTTATTTTGGGCTTGATCATCACTTCAGCAAATAATGACCCACTGGATCCAAGAGCCTCCTGCTACTCCAAGCTCCTCCCTCTGGGACAGGGACACCTTCCACTAGCCCAGGTTACTCCAAGCCCCATCCAAGCTGGTCTTAAACACTTCCAGGGATGGGGAATTACAGTCATTAAAGGCTGTTCTCACCCCACAGGTGTTCCTGCTCCCATCAGCTGGTGTCCAGCTCAGCTCAGCTTCACTTTTAAAGGTCTCCACTCCTGTCAGGAGTTCTGCTGGATATCTTCATTCCCTCTTGTTCAAAAACATTTAACCATGTGTCTAAGTCCTTGCTACACAAGGATCTGAAGGCCAATGGGAATTTTTTGGGTGGGAGGGCTGCTCCAGGTAGGAAAATCCACTGAGGAGGATGTGAGGGAAGCCTGCACTGCAGAGGAACTCTCTGGATTCCCACCCTTGTACAGCATGTTCTAATATTTAAAAATATTCAGTTGACTTCCACATCTCCTGTGCCCTTTATTTTTCTGACGGCTTCTCCCGGACGGGAAGTACGGGAAAATCCAAACTGCAGCAGCGGAGCAAAGAGCCAGGAACCACTGCAGCCACTGAGCCGGGGCCAACTTTGGGGTGGTTTTGGTTAAAACACAACTTTTAGAGAGCTGTAAGAATAAATATATATTCTAAACCTTCTAACGCTTATTAGAGGTCTAAAAGAAAGCAGTCTTGGAAATAGGAAATGCATATCCAAAGGGAAAGCCGGAGCACAGGGAGGCAGCCTGCCCTTCCCTGGCTGCACGTCTCCCTTTCTTGGCTGCAAGGAGCAGCGAGGAAGTGATTATAGAGCATTTATTTGCAAAATCACAGCCAATAAATCCAAGAGCAACAACACCCTCCCTCACACCGCTCGGTCCTTGGGTGGGGGGGGAATGAAGGAGAGCTGTAGGTCTGAACAGCAGGCAGGTGCATGGCAGGAGATCTTCATTCCAAAGCTTTTTGGGAAGAGTTCAAGCCTATAAAGTGGAATATTCGCCCAGGCTGCCCCTCACCTCTGCTGTTTTGAAGCCCTAGAAAATAAAAAGCCTTAGAAAGGCAATGACGGTTGTGAAACGAAAACGCCTGAAAAGGTTAAAAAGAGAAAAAAGGACTGGGCTGTTGAATGAGGAAATGAGTAAGGGAGAGCAAGAGAAAATAAAATGGTACAGAAAAAGCCATCTAAATTCTCCTCCCCTTTCCTGGATACAAATACCATCACAAGAAAACCGTAGGAAGCGAATCTGACTGCTTTGAAAATCACTGAGGTCAAAAGCCCGACAGAAGAAAGGCAAAAGGATTAAACAAAGGGATGATATAATCTATCCAGCTATAATTCAAACCTTCGAGGTATAAATAGCTCCACTACAGGGCTCGAGTCAACCACTAATTTACAGTGCAATCAGGAGGGGGAGGCAGATACCCATCCCCACAAGCAGATTAATCCTTAATTGCTCATTTTTGCATTTCTGACACCTTTCTTTGAAGTACCAAAGCTGGTACCATCTCACAAAAGGCGCTGGCGAGCCTGAAAATTGGAGAAATGAGCCTGGCTGCTGCTTTTTCGGGGCCCGTGCACAGTCCCAGATGCTTTTGTGGGTCCTCTGTGCAAAGAAGAAAGGAGATGGCTCGAATCCATGGGGATAAGAGAGGATCAAAGCCAGCATTTGCCAGTTTGACACAAAGGGAAGCAGGACTCGCATGATGGCTCGTGTTTCACAATGTTTTTCCAAGACCTTAATTGCAGATAAATACTTACTGGGATATTCAAATACTTGTGAGCACTTCAATCGCTTCAGAGGCTCTGTAAATCCCTCCAGGAATATTGGTAAGGATGGGGTGTATGATGTGAGATAAGAGGAGCAGGATCATCAGGATCATCAGCTGGTGGGGATGGTGGCTTTCAGAAAGGGACACCCAACCCCTTCTCCAGTGTTGTGTCCTTCCCACTTGATTTATCTCAATCCATGGGAGGAAGGCAAAGGTAACTGTAGGGGGGTTTCTTCAGTCCCTGCACACATCCTCTATGCAACTGCATCAATTCTTAGGGAGAAATGCCTTCATTCTTCACCACATTGTTAATTTCTGAAGCTTGGTTCGAGAGCACGTCTCTGGATGTGCCTTTGAGAGCCCTGCTCTTCCTGTTCTCCTGTGAATCTCAAGTTTCCCAGTGGAATGACTGTGTTTGGTGCTTTCCAAGTGATACTGGATCCATCCAGACAGCCCCTGCACGGCCTCACGTGTCCCATGGGTTAATTAACCACCCTGCCCCTGCTAATGACCCTCACTGCATCCCAGCCCATCCGAATTGAATGAAAATATCATCCTAGAATCAGAATCACAGAACAGTTTGGGTTGGAAGGGACCTTAAAGCTCATCTCATTGCACCCCCTGCCATGGCAGGGACACCTTCCACCATCCCAGGGACACCTTCCACCATCCCAGGTTTCTCCAAGCTCCATCCAACTTGGCCTTGGACACTCCCAGGGATCCAGAGGCAGCCACAGCTTCTCTGGGCACCCTGTGCCAGGGCCCCACCACCCTCCCAGGGAAGAATTCCTTCACAATATCCCATCTATCCCTGCCCTTGGTCAGTGGGAAGCCATTCCCTGTGTCCTGTCACTCCATCCTTTGTCCCAAGTCCCTCTCCAGCTCTCTTGGAGCCTCTTCAGGCACCGACGCCCCCCCTCCCCTGCTGCCCACGCTGTGGGATCAGCCCAGGGAATGGCCAGGGCACGGCCAGGGCACGTCCAGCCTCTCATCCACCAATACCCCCAAAACTTTCAGGGCTGCCAGATCCCATATCCCTGCTATTTTCTGCTGCTGAGATACAGCATCCAATATAAAAATTCCTACCCTGTAACACATCAGACTTTGTTTAGCCAATAACTTCCTCCTTACACCATCTCATCAGTCACTAACCTCGATTGTGCCCAACCTCTGCTACACAAGACATTGACTTATTCCTTTTGGGAAGCATCCAGCTTGATCCCACTATCAGGAGCGCGGGTTTTTTTGTGTCCCAGTGGGTTATTTCATTAGGATGTGCCCCTGGAAATTGTATTCCAGGCTGAGTGTGCAGCTAGTGGGAAGAAAGACTTCTTGATGATGCATTTTCCTACCAAAATAGAAGCAGCATCTTTAAACACAAACAGATTTCAGCTTCCAGCATGACAGTCCCGGGGCAGGAGACTGCACCAGCTTTAACTACTGAAGTCACACAGGGAAGAATTTGTGAAAAAAAAGAGTGTGGTTTCTGTATTACGGCAGCCACGTGCTCCAGATGGATTAAATGCCATGTAGGCTGGTGAGAAAAAAAACCAACTTTGCTCCTCCCCCGAAACAGAAGTTGGACAATTCACATCAAAACTGGATCAAGCACAAAGCAAAATGCTTCAAAAGCAGCGAATTGTACCAAATTCAGATGTTAAAGCATCGCTGGGAAAAAAACCCCACAACACCCCGTGGTATGAAACTGTGAAAATGTATGTTAAAAATTGTGTAACAGAGAATTTTTCCATATTTTTGTTCCCAAGAATAAAGACTGGGATAAATCAACAGCTGAAAGGGCTGAAAGTCATCTTGCTGTGAGCCTTTGTTAATAAAAATCAGAGTATGGATGAAATCATTCAAGCTGAAAGGCAGAGCAAATGTTTTAAAAGGTATTTTCCTTTGAAAAGGAAAAAGCTGCCTCACGGTGAAGAGAAGCAGCAAATCAGTTCACGAGATTTCTTTCCTTTTGTGACAGGGAAAATTTATTAAAATTACGACTGCTGCACAAAAAAAAATAAAGTCATTTCATTACAAGCAAGACATGAAGCACTGAGGAAGAATTTCTTCCCCTGCTAAGGCTCAAAGCCCAGGGCTGTCCCCATGAGATTCCACAGCAGGGATGCCCAGAGCACAGTGTGTGGACCAGAGGTGAGGCTGAGCATCCTGGTGATCACCTGCATCCCATCACCTAATGAGCATCTCCAATTAAGCACCTCTTACAGGTCAATCATGGACTTCAGCAAGCTGACAGCCCTTCCAAAAGCCCAGAAACAGCCACTTTAAAAACACTAAAAACTCCTGAACGCCTGCCTGAGGGATGAACAAAGCGGTGTCCAGCAGATATTATCTATTTTTTTATTTAAGGGCAAATAAAATTGAAGCGAGGAGTAGATGTTTTAAAGCAGTTAATGCAGAGCTGGGTTGCCAGCCAACATTCACTAAAACATCTTCCCAAATGGAACATTTCAGGCCCTCTTCAAAGCACATAAAAATAAAGAAATAGATATTAAATAGGTTTTGATCGAGCCTCTGGCTGCTTGGGAAAAAGACTTTTAACAGATTCAGCTGTGAAGTAGAACAGTAGCTGGGAAGCATCCTCCTGCAAAGCTGACCTTGCATTGATCAACTGGCTCAAAACCAGTGCCATACTGGGCTTCCCAGTTTGTTTTCATGCTATGGACACCTGTTAGCATCCCTGGTGAAATATTTGAGGGTGGTTTCAATGCTCCTGTGGCACCCGGGCTGGGTAGACCACAGCAGCAGCTGAGGAGCAGAAAATTCATTTCCTGTGAGCTGTCATTTGAGGAAACAAATCTCCATCCTGCCCAAGGGGTGTCTGAGCTCCAGGACAGCCCAACTGAGCCTCTGGGAGCTCTGGAAGGAAGTGGAGCAGCACCACAGAGTGGGTGTTGAGGTTTTCTTGCCCCCCAGCACCCGCAGGGAGCTGCAGGACCACGGCTCTGCAGGACCAGGGCTCTGCTTTTCTTCCCCAGCAGCATTTGGAGATGTGGGGACCTGGCAGTGGCGGGGCCTGAGGCAGCTGGAGGCACTGACCCACTGCAGCTGGAGTTTCAGATTGGTTTTTTGACAGTAACCGGTGTTTTTAGTGGACACCTGCTCTGGCAGCGTGCGAACAAAATCCTCATCCTCTCCGCTGTGTGTTCATTCCAAAACTGGGAAGATAAAAATGCAGCCAACACCACCCCTTCATGGGGATCCCGAGGTGTTTCAGCCATTCCTGGGGCTCCTGGAATGTTCCAGTTTGGGGAAACATTAAAGGGCAGAGCTCCAGCCCTTCCAAATAATTTGATTTTTGCTCAGGTTTAACTCTTTCCATCCAGACCCTTCACACTGCTCTTGGTCACCACCTATAATTTTGAGTTCATCTTTGGGATGAAGGCAGGGAGACACTGAACATCCCAAAGATCCCAGCAGGTGCCTGCTGAGCTCCCATCGCTTCCTCCCACACATCTGAGTCTTCTTGCGTGGATTAAAACATCAACACAACGTGAATCCCGACCAACTTCTCTCCTGAAAAACCCAACCCAGCTTCCACATTACTCCACCACCGTGCTGCTGCTTAATCCCTTAGACCATTTCCCCCTCTCACAGAGCTCTCACCTCCCCACGAGTTTCCTCTGCAAGGAAGAACCTTAAATAACTAAACCCAAATGGGATGCAGCTGCAGAGACCCTCCTGCTCAGTCCCACCTGTACCTCAGAAGCTCAGATGTCAGTTTAGATGCCATAACATCCACTCATTTTGGGGGAGAAACAGCAACATTTCATCCTCAAAACTAATTTGTCTCAAATACAAAGTTTTTTGCAAAATCACGGTCTTGTTCACATGATCTTGTTGATTTAGCAAGCTGGTCTGGTGGAAGGTGTCCCTGCCCAAGGAAGGAGGTTGGATTAGAGGGTCTTCAAGGTCTCTTTCAACCCAAAGCATTTTATGGTTCTGTGATTCTGTGATTCTGTGACTTCTCCATCCCCTTGTACAAGACTGGAAGCATCCCATACTAAACAAAACAAAACAATCCCATACAAACAAAAATATTTTTTGTTTGCTTGCTTTTAAGTTTTTTGGGGGTTTTTTATTATTAAGGACCAGGTCTAGTTGAATTTTGGACCTACAAACTTCCTCTAGAGCCACGGCAGTCTGACCTTGTGCTTCCTCAAAGCTCAGCCCAAGGTAAGACCTGAGGTTGCCAAGAACATCTGCTGAGTGAGGTGCAGCCAAGCTGGGCACCTTCCACAGAGGAAAAAGAGCCATGAAGAGGTAAAACACAGCTTTATTGTAGGATAAATTCCATCTGTATCTCAAGTGTTTCACTTAAAAGAGCTTCTCCCCTCCCTCCAGCTCCCCAAAGAGAGAATTGCTCACCAAGGCACACGAACCACATCAAATGGAAGCAGAACCCGGCCAAGCAGCTCAGATGCAGCCCCCATCCCACAAATGCTCTCTGCAGCACCAAAGCTATGCATTATAGTATTTCCTTCCCTAAATATTGTACATTTCACCAGGTACACCCCCCACTTCCTGCACTACAACTTAAACGCTGGGCAGAAGCCCCTGGGTAAGGGAGGACAGGAGAGAAAGGGAAAATGTCTTGCATGTGGATGGGCATCTCTAAAATGCATTAAAAATCAAGTCTGGGAATTTAATTCCCTCAGCAATGGTCAACCAAAATCTAGTTTCTCTCTAAAGCTGTCCTCCTTCTTGGTCCCCAGATGACCCTTCCATGTTCCCCAAGCAATAATTTACCTCCTTCCTCAGCGAGCTCAGTCCTCGGCTCCACAGGTGCCAACTGTGCCCTCTCTCACCTCAAGTGTTGTTATATTTCGATGAAGCTCAGAGCAACTGGTGGAGTTTGTAAGACAAATATCACATTTTGTGTCAGAACTGGAGGATTTACGCATCAAAAGCTTGTCTGGCTTCTCCCCACCTGCAGCCGTTTACCTGCTGCCAGCTATCACTTCCCATAAAATGCACCCACCTTAGGCCACCCCAGGTAAAGGATCACAGCCCTTGGAAATACACAGAATAATTAAATTTTCCAGCCTGCCTTATCTCCCCGTGTACATGCACATACAAAAATCCCCAACCCAAATATCTGCTTGCCCTCAGAATGACTCTGTGTGAAAAGGGAACAGGTCCCTGACCAAGCACCAGCGGTTCTGCACCACAAGGAGATCGCCCATGTGTTTAATGCAGCCTAAATCCATCCAACCACCAGCTGGAGCTGTGAGAGGTCCACGTGTCCCTTGCCAAATTCCTGTGTAATTTTTCATTCTTTCTTCTTAATCATTGCATAATCCAGGGAAGATTTGTACAGCAATATTAAAGGAAAAGTCGCTGGTGGAGAGAGAGGAAAACACCGGTGACAGTGCCAGCCTGACAGGGGATTTCCACGCTTTGCTCTTGGAAAGACCTGATAAGATGGATAGATTTGTTTTAGCTTTCAGCAAGGAACCTCAAGGATTTGGATTACAAAATCCTTAAATAACATCACGAGAACTGAGTTCTGGAAAAGGAGATAGGAGAAGTTAATGGTGTTAGCAACCACTGACCTGGCTAATCCCATTGCCGACCTGCGTCTGGCTGGGCAAACGTGTTCCTGAAACCTGGATGTGGTTTATAGCACATGGTCTTGGGGCAAGACATTGCAGTTCCAACTGTACCACCGTTGGGTGCAATTCCAGAATTTCATGGCTTTGGGTTTGTATCAGCTGGGACCTGACGTTCTCCTCTGGCCCCTCCACCTCCAGTGGCCTCTGCTCTTGGTACTGTGAAAAAAATGTCACCAAAGCAGCTGCATTTGTGTTTTACCAACAAACCCAAAGCACATCTGATTGAATTCTTCTTCCTTCTCTGTTGGAAGGGATCTTAAAGACAGTTTAGTTCCACACTGCTGCCATGGGCAGGGACACCTTCAGCTAAACCAGGTCACTCCAAACCCCATCCAACCTTGAGCACTTCCAGGGATGGGGCAGCCAATCTGCCCAAAATGAAGGATCTGTTTTTTTGAAGATGTGGATCAGCTCAACCCTCTCACAGGACCAAATAGAATCAAAGCAGAGATGTGTCTGGAGACATCAACAGGAAAAAGAATTGTTCCTATAGGTGCAGGCCCACCAGTGTCAGCAGTAGCTGTGCTTAGCTGCAATTAACTAAATTAGCACGGCTTGATCTCCGTGGAGACAAGTTGTTGAGGAAGCCCTTAAACTTAGCAAGCAAACACCACTAAAAACCTAAACTGACTGCAGCTGCAACCCTCCTGAAAGCTGAACCTGTGGTTGCTACACCCTGGCAACGTATTTTTGAGGCAGTTTCCCATCTGTTCAGGCAACAGGTACATCAGTTGCTGGTATCGGTTTTTCAGGACTGAATTTCAATAAAAATTGCACGTCTCAGAAGGATGTGAGAGCAGTTGATGGCTGTGCACTGATAGTTATGCCTAATTAACATAAAAATGAGGTTTTCCTAATCACCTGCAAGAGGAAACCTGCTTGCAGAACAAGCTACTGGGAAAAAAAAAATAAATTACTCCTCAGGGAGGCAGTTGTCAGAAATAAGATGGAGGGTGGATGTGTTTATTTATACCCAGCAGCTCCAGGTAGGGGCTGCAGGTCCTGACACGCTGCCTGGTGTGGTTTCTGCAAGGAGTTTTCTCTTTCCTGTCCCCATTCCATGCTCAGCTCCAACCGCCCAGCGCTGGAGGTGTGTGCTGGGAATGATGGTTTGCACTCTGTGCAGCAGTCCCTACAAATCCCAGGGTATTTTTTAGGATGCAGCAGGCCAGGTCAGCTCACCTCAGCGGTATCAAATTTCATGTAGAAGTTTGAAGCTTCACAGGAAAGAGGTCGGGAGAAGCGTGGATGGGATTTAGGAGCACCACTTACTCGTGATTTCTGGTCTCTGGGCAAACCCTGTGTTTCCAAAATGTACTCCAAGGATCAGCCTGCACATCAGCAAGTCCCAAAACGTCAGAGCAATCCTTAAAGAGCTCAGGAGCACTGCAGTTGGCGGTGGCTTTGACCAAAACTGCAAACCCACGTGGGGGAAAAACCACTTTATGCTTTCGCCAATCAAAGCAAAATCCACCAGGACAAAGCAGTGCAGGGCTGGGATGAGTCCTGACCCACCAGCTCCTGTCTCATCTCATGAAATCTGGTCACAACTGCACGTGCTTGGGGAGAAGATGAAGCTGTGGCACTTCTTTGAGGAGCAATCCTTGAGGGAGAGGCTTGAGGGTACCCCCGGAGGGGAGCAGCAGCAGCACCCCGGTGATAAATGAAATTTCAAGTTGCTGCGAGAACAAACACCAGAGGAAGGAGCCGACCACAATTACTGACTTATCTTGCAGGAAAGACGTTTCAGTTATTGTGGGTAGCACCGAAAACAACAGCTTGGTGACGGGCGCTGCTGGAACCGGTGGAGGAAACCACACGTGTCGAGCTCTTCTGCAAATCCACAGGGCACGTCAGGGTGGCTCCCACCTCCCAAAAGCTGCTGGCAGCGCAGCTGGAGGAGGATATGGATGGTGCAGAGGTTGTGGATGGTTTTGGATGGGCTTTGTTGAAACCAGATCTGTGGTTTTAGCGCTCCCCCTCTCAAAAACAGGGCACTCGGCACTGCAGTGGTGTCAGTGGGACTGTCCCCTCCACACCCCGATGGTTTCTGCCCTTTTGAGCAGCTCTGGCAGGGTTTTGCACACTCAAATACAGCTCCACACGACGCCACAGCCCCAGCACATTGAGCACCGTGCTCTGACTGCTTTTAACACGCACTGGTGCTCTTCCCAACCCAGGACATCACAAACGGTGGGACCACTGATGCTCCACCTGTCCCATCACCCACACCTGCCCCCGCTGCTCTGGGGGGCAGAGATTGCCCCAGTTTTCCCCACCAAAGCCAATTTTTCAGAAAATAAATGCATGACACGAAGTATTGTAGATGAACATCCCAACACGTTTGCCTTAACCTTTTCTACTCTCTACGAAAAGGAAATAAGAGAATTACAAGCAGATTTTTTAATACCACCGGGTTTAGTCAACTTTAGTGAAGACACCAGATTCAGCATCAATGTAGAATTTAGAGTTAAATAAAAAGCTTAATTTTGTACATGAAACCTGATGTCACCCAAAACTCAAGTCATTCTTTCCTCGCTCTTCCTATTCCTATGAGACACCACAATTTCAAATATTGGATAATTTGAGTCTGCAGCTTGAAGGTTTCTCCAAAACACCAGCTCTTTTTGGAAACAGACTGATGTCACTGTAGCTCATTTGCTTAATTAGTGACTTACAGAAAGATCTCTCTAGGAGAAGGGGGAAACCCTTCAAATGAAAAGCTCCAAGTGCAGAATCAAAAGACCATCCCCCATGATTACTCCCATCTTGTATATAATTTTGGGCCACGTTGTATCAATCAGCAGCTGTGACTGGTGGCATCACACTTCCTAAACACAAAAGTGAGCTCTGCAAGAAGCCAAGCACAACTGCCCCGAGTTTTTCCTAACAGGAGGATGTTGCTTTTGCAAAATCGCGCTGGGATGAGAAGCGAGCGCACAGAATAAACACACAAATCCCCACGCTGCTGCGCAGCCCTGAAGGAGTTTCCCCCTTATTTCAGCAGCTTTGTTTTTTATCACTGCAGCCTTCCTTCCCCCAAGCACTCAGCTTTTGCTGACCGCTGCACCCCAGCACACGGATCCTTGTCCAGAGGGGTGCTCGGGTACCGTGGAGGATGGGGAGAGGGATTGCACAGATGTGCTCGCTGCGAGAAACAATAATTCATGCAAATCCCTGCTCCAAGCAAATTCCACAGCAGCGCATCTTATCGCGAGCCAAACAAAAAGCACGACTACGCCGGAGAACGGAAAACCTGCGTGCAAAGAATTTGCTCTTGTTGCAGCTTGAATTTCCCCCTCTCCTTCCAACAACTCTCCACCGACACCGAAAACCAACCAGCCATTAGCTGCACCCATGAATCAGAAGTGAAAACCCCAATTGTGAGAGAAGGCAAAGACTCTGTTACAGGAGATACTGGGGAGTCTCTGGTGGCTCCTAAAGGGGTGAAGACCGTCTTTGCTACTGGAAGAGGAGGCAGAGATCAGCAGTGACCATCTCATCCTCCTGATGATGCCTCTGAGCACAACAACCACGGCAGCAACGACCCAGCAAGGCAAGAATTCAGATATTAAAGCAGCATAAAAGCTACTTATAAATCCATTTAGCTCTGCTCTCATTTGTACGTTCTTCTCCAAGTTTGTACAATAGTTTACTGCTTTTAAATCAGGGATTTTCCTCTGTTTCATCAATCCAGAACTGAGCACTCTCTTGCCACATTTGGAGATAGACCAGCTTTCCACAGAAGCTCAAGATGATGAAAATAAACGAATAAAATGTATTTTTAGTTTGAGTTTTTTTTTTTTTTTGAGATGGCAAGTTAGAACCTGAATTCCAACCCAACCACTGGGTTTCAGCAGAACAAAAAAATCCCTGTGCTGAGTGCTCTCAAATAGGAGTCATGTCCCTTCCAACTCCGCACCAACAGAGACCTTATTATCCTTTGGGGGAGGAAGTCAGATTTTTTCCACTTAGTTACGTTCCCAGGTAGTTCCTAAATAAAATTTCCCTTCCCTCTGTGTTTAAAGGGACACTTTAGCACAAGTTGCTGCTTGGCCATAGTGCCACAGTTGTGTACTGAACCCCAAAATAGAGCAATGATCATCGGGCCACTGGCCAGCACCATTTTAATTCAAGGACAGGACAAATGAGAAGATGCCAAAATTAACAGCACCTCTTCCTACCTTAATTATCATCAGTCAATCATCCACCTGCACGTCATTAGGAGCCCATAAAGGTTCTTCCAGCGCTGCCCCCTGGAAACAAACAAACAAACAAAAAAAGCTTTTAAAACCAAAGAGTTAAAATCCAGCAACATCTTAGGGAAACAGCATTTTTACTGCTGCCAGCAAGGCAATTCCACTTCATTTTTCCAGATGCAAAATGCAGTTTTTCATTATCACTCAAGCTACAGACACACTCAAAAAAATGAAAATAACGTTTAAATACAGAAAGAAAAATTGTGGGAGTTCCCAGGGTTAAAAGTGCTTTTGGGAAGAGGTGGCAGGAGGGAATTACATGGCAGCAACAGTTACAGATGAAGAGACTGATATTCCCAGTTTGGCCTGATGCATGCACTGCTGTTTGGGTAAAAGTAAATAAAGTTTAGGAGGATCCAGAGATACAGGAAATAGATAATTTCTATTGTAGTGAGGGCACCATGATCACTTTGGGCTCCTCTGAGGGTGTATTTCCCCAGACAGAAGTTTGGGCATTGGGAAAAGCAGTTCTGTGTGTGTTCATTTCCTCCCCCCCCAAGGGAAAGGGACAGAAAGCCACACGGGGGTCATCAGGATTTCTGGTGGGACGGCCACCAGCGCCTTCCCCAAGCCCAAACCTCTCTGGATAAAGACCTTGGCTGTAGGATCAAGTGTGATCCCATAAGGAAGAGGCTGGAGACCTGCAGGGATGTTTATGATGTTTTGCACAAACCACCTCCCTCCCCAGCAGCTCTCGGGTTTGGATTCCCAGCTCCATCAGCACAGCTCACGGTTCACTCGCCACGTCCAGACTGTTCCTGCTTGTTCCCCAGTTTTACATGACCAGCCAAGTTGTCTCCACTCCCTGCATCTCAGTTCCCCTTCCCAAAATATTTTTTACCCATGGCAGCTTCGAGGCAGCAGTGGGGCTCCTTGCAGGAGTCTGCAGAGCCAACCCCCAGCTAATCCCATCTCCTGGGCTGCTGCTATGAAGTACAGAATTAGAGACCTGAGGCACTTCTAGATTTCGAGTTGAATACATTTGAACCAAATTAATATTTTTTTTTCCTATCGACATCTTTCCTGCCCAGCCCTGGGCAGGATGCGACCCAGCCATCTGCTCCATCCGTGCCAGGAGCTGTGGAGCTCAGACATAATCCCTGGGTGATCTCCTCATTGTTTTTCATCCTGCTCAAGTGTTGACTCGAGCACTTGTTCAATTAGACAAGTCTCAGCACTGCAATCAGATGGGCGCACAGAGCTGATTTTCTACCTCCACAGAGAAGAAAAAGTCTGATTTAGTTGAGTGTGATAGAACTGGGAGCTTCAAAGCAACGAGACCTGGAGATCACGTCTGCTCTGAAGGCTGCCAGAATTGCTGCTTAACCCGAGCAGACCACCAGCAACTTCCATTGTAAGAGAAGCTGTGAGACAGAGCAGATTAAAAGACATTGGATCTGCCAGGGAGGAGGAGAGCTGGGTTATTTTCCTGATATTTCTTTTTTAAGGGAACTGGAGAACAGCTGAGGCATCTGCTTTCTCTTGTCTCTGGCTCTAAATGAACGACCCCAGATGTGCCAGACTCGCTGGTATTCCCACACACCACTTGCATTTTCTTTCTTATGATCCAGTGTTTCCCAATACCTCCCAGGAACGCTGCTGTCCTGGGGCAGAGGGCTCTGAGGGCTGCAGGAATTCAGTCCAGCCTTCAGCCTGTCCCCTCCTCCCTGTGCAGGGAGGGTGAAGCCCTTCCATCCTCTGGTTAGCGCCGTGCATTTAAACAAAAAGGCAAATTTATGGGACCGAGTCAGGAAGTTAGCACAAGCAAATGTGCTGTCAATATTTTCATGGTCAATTTATTCCTTCATTCACGAGGCTGACAGATTCCAAACACAGCCTCTGATGGTGCTAAGTGAAAGAGAATCACAGAATCATGAAATGGTTTGGGTTGGAAGGGATCTCTGGAGATGATCTCAAGTCCAGCGTCACTGCCATGGGCAGGGACACCTTCCACCAGAGCAGGTTGCTCCAAGCCCCGTCCAGCCTGACACTTTCAAGGATGGGAAGTCCACAGCCTCTCCGGGTAACCTGTGCCAGGGCCTCACCACCCTCACAGCCAAGAATTTCTTCCTAATATCCCATCTAAATTCTACTCTCCTACAGCTTAAGCTCATTCCCCCTTGTCCCATCACTCCATGCCCTTGTCCAAAGTCCCTCTCCAGCACTGTTTTAGCCTCTCTAAGCACTGGAAGGTCTCCCCAAAGCCTCCTCTTCTCCAGCACCCCTGCTGCTACTCCCACCAGCTGAGAGTTCAAAGGGAATCAGCAATGAAGCCGAGTTTTTCCAAAGCTTGGAGCGAGATCATGCAGCGCACGCTCGCAGCTCCTTGCAAGACAAGGACAACATCTCCCGAAAGACGAGTGTACGCTGGGAGATAACAAAAAACAGCAAATGCAAAGGCAGAGTGAACACAGGAGAGCTTATAAATGTCAATGGCACGCGTGTGAACGGGGTGTGGAGCCGGCTGTGCCTTCAGATGGCTGCAGAAAGGGATCAGTGGCAGGAGCAGAGGGGAATTGGGGATGCGTGACTTGCAGCGGCTCCCAGCCCTCATTCCTTTGACAGGTACGGAGCGCGGCGCAGGCGGGCGCTCGAGTATGTCAGAGCACAAACATCTCGCGTCGTACACGCTCACAGGAGCGTCTTACATCCACAGCTGTTCTTAGAAATCACTCACTGGCCTCAGAAATCAGCTTCTGCACAGAGAGGAAGCGTGACTGCCAAGGTGCAAGTGTGGCACGGAGCTGAGAGGAGGCGGCGGGTGCCACATTCGGCTCCTGCAGCCCCACACAATCCTTTCCGCTCCTCTGCCTTGTCCTGACCCCACTCCTGCCCTGATGTGCCAGCAGTGGAATCCTCTTGCCAGATAATCCTCCCAAAACGCCGTTTCCGGAGGATCCGGTGCGGTCAGCTGAGTGTGGAAAGACATCCCTGCAACCCACTGACCTCGGGAATACCATAATAATTCATAATTAGTATTTGTATATCTTAGTTGTGTATTTTTGGATGAAAGCAATTTAACTTGGTGAATGCACACGCTGTTACAGCACACCAATGGTAAGGAAGACACGCTGGAAATAGGAAGGAACTTCCATTCTCTACCACCAAAATTCAGTTTTCCAAG
Organism: Falcunculus frontatus; assembly: GCA_013398115.1. Lineage (NCBI taxonomy): Eukaryota > Metazoa > Chordata > Aves > Passeriformes > Falcunculus > Falcunculus frontatus. Next base: position 122,147 of record VZRV01006546.1, read on the forward strand.
CCTGGCAGCATCAGGAAACACAACACTGACCTGATCCAGGTATTTCTGACAATGCTGTTACACAAAGTTGCTTCAGAAAGAGATTCAGTTATGAAAAAGACCATTGGACTCAGCGTCAAGTGTCTCTCAGGGTGATTAGAATCATGGAATATCCTGAGCTGGAAGGACCCATCAGGGTCATTGAGTCCAACTTCTAGCCCTGTGCAGAACACCCCAAGAATCCCACCCTGTCCCTAAGAGCATTGTCCAAACACTTCTCAAACTCAGACAGGCTTGGTGCTGTGACCAGGTTGTCCTGGTTTTGAGACAGAGTTAATTTTTGGGATAGAGTTAATTTTCTTCCCAGTAGCTGGTACAGTGTTTTGGATTTAGGATGGGAGTAATGTGATGGAGACCACGTCAGATTAAGTTGGAAGGAGATGATCTTTAAGGTCACTTCTGACCCAAACCAGTTTGTGACTCTATGGAACAATTTTACCTATTTCTTTTATTAAAATGAGAAATACAAGTTTACAATCTGAGAGGGTTTTTTTGGAAGAACCCTACTGAGAAAGTGCTCTGGGAATTCAGATAATGACAGCAGTTTTGTTAATCGAGAATATTAATGGTATAAAACATTACACACAAAAATGCTCAAGATCAGGGGTTGGCAAAGGTGGCCCACAGTTCCAGGAGTCCTCCATCCCTTGTTAAAATAATTAAAATAAAAGGAAGGCAGGTATTAGTTGGCTAGACAGCCCCAAATCCCACCGCCTGTTAATCCACCTGAAACCCAAGTGTATCAAGGCAAATTAAAGCTGCCTTTAATCCATGCAAATCTCAGCCCAGGAATCCTTTATTCTCTTACCTCCTGCCACGAGTTTAGCCCTGCCCTGCACCCCATTCGTGCTGCCAGAGCAAAACAACACAAACCTCCATATTTTAGTAAGAGGAAGAAGGAATTTTGGACCTTTCACACATTTTGGGGTGGATGCAGCTCTGTGCTTCATTGGCTGGGTGAGACCAAACCCTGTTCCACCTGTGCTTGCTTTAATCATATGTATCGACACACATAAATTAGGGCAATTTGTGCATAAATTAGGCAGCATCATTATGCTAATTGGGATGGTATGATTGTGCTGAGAGTGTTTGCAATCTGCCACAGTCCTCTGGGACAGTGCTGCGAGGGAGCTGCTGCCTCTGAAAAGGCTGGAGCTCCTCCAGGATCCCACTGGGGCAGGCACGGCCCCACAGTGACCCAAAACAAGCCTAAATATCTGAGGAGAAGGGGTGAGGAGAGCTGGTGTGATCTGCTTCCTCTGGAATGCTGGTTTCTGTTCTCTGGTTCCTAAATATCACATCCTAAGCTCCCCCTGATGCACGAAACACATCAAGTTATAGGAGGCTGCAGAGGGAGGCTGCTAGAAAAACAAACCCCTGAGGTGTGCATAAACCAAGGAAAGGGCAGGAGACTCAAATCCCCTGCACTTTGCTTCATCAAATTTATGTAAAGAAACAAGTCATCCTCACAACAATCACTGCACTGTATCCCTTCCAATCCCACCTGAATTGCAGAGATAGGAATGGTTGCTGGGATCAGGGAGGTATCATAGAGTTATCATAGAGTATCCTGATGATCCCTGTCCTAGAAGAAAAAAAACAACCCTAAATCTTTCCAACTGAATGAGCAAGGATAAGGGAGGAACAAATAAACTGCAAAGTGACAGCTTTTCCTTTTGGAATCGTGGAACACCCAAAGCTGGAGGGGACTCACATGGATCATCAAAGTCCACCTCCTGGCCCTGCACGAGACACCCCAAGAATCCCAGCAGAGACTTGGTTAAATCATTAAATCACCACACACAGGTAGGTCTACCTGGAGTAGAGAATTATCAAGGGATTTTTATTAAGACCTTCAGGGGCTTTTACCAAAACATGGATTTTTTTAGCTATCCCACAGGTGTCCTGTAGCCTGAGCCCCCAACACCTGCAGGGCTGTGGTTGGTGTCCCTGTGCAGACAGTGGCTGTGCTGCTGCTGGTGATGCTCAGCTCCAGCTCCAGGGGCTGGTGTTGCACCACATCTCCCTCCTCCTTACGGCTACCAGGAGATGCTCCCAAAGTCATCCAGTTTTCCTTTCAAAACTGGTCACCAATTTACCGAATGGGACCATTATGATGAAAAATCCTCCCTGTGGGACTTGAGTTCTGTCCCTTCAGAGGGAATTCGAGCTCGGTTTATTCTCCAGGATCCAGCCAGGAGTTTTTCCTGTGACAGACGTGCTGGCACTTTGCCTGGTTAAAAAACATACAGCAGAAGAGCTGCAAGCACTAAACTACTACTACTAGAAGTGTTAAAAAAAAATCAACTTTGAGTAAACCATCTGGTAACACTCACTGCGCCACAGGTGAGAGCAAACACAATAAGCTCTGTACAGCACCAAAAAAATCATCAGTGCTCAGAGAATAAGGGTGTGAAAACACCAAAGCAGCCCAGGGGCAACCTGGAACAAGTTGCACAGAGAAGCTGTGGCTGCCCCTGGATCCTTGGAAGTGTCCAAGGCCAGGTTGGACAGGGCTTGGAGCAGCCTGGAATAGTGGAAGATGTCCTTGCCCACGGCAAGGGGTGGAACTGGATGGTCTTCAATAAAGGTGAAAGGATGAAACACTAAAAGGGTAGGGGCACATGGGAATTGGGGGATGCTCCATAACCAGCAAGAGCAGGGAGCAGAACTGAGCTGCTCCAGCTGCAGGGCCAAAGGAATTAGTGAAACACAAAGGGAAAAAATCTGCAGCCAGCTTCCTTCTGCTCTTCTGCTGCTCCCCTTGAGCACGAGTGGCTGGGTGGTGGCTTTTTCCCCCATCTTCAAGCAGAACCTTCTCTAAGTAGTTTAGCAGTAAAAGCAAACTTATCTCTCCCTCTCTGTGATGGAATATGAGTACTGGCACGGGCCAACATCAGCGTCTTATATACCCAGTAATTCCCAAGCCTCTCTGAACACCCACCCTCTTATCAAAACAACAGCTTTAAAACCTCTTCTCTGCACTCTGGTGATAATTAGTTTAAGTCTGTCACCAGCAGATCAGTTAAGGATTGCAACTAAGCCAAAGGGATATGAAAAGGTTTTGTCCAAAGCCTCTCCACACCAAATCAGTTCAAAAAAGGGAAAGACAAAACATGAGCTGGCTGCACCAGCAGCTCCAACAGTTTCTGCTGCTCAGAAGGGAACATAGCAAGATTTAATAAACAAGCTCAATAAAGTTATTCTTCCCTGTTTTATTTCCCCTTAAAGCATCAGCCCAATTTGGTTTTGTTTCCATCACAAACAGCTCCTTTAATCGTTCCTGACGGGAGCACAACGCGGGGCCCCGGCGTGCGAAGCCTCCCCCAGCCCCTGCCAGCTCCCAGTTAATGGAGCTGCTCTGCCTCACTACAGCAATTCCTGTAATTCAAGTCTGGCAAACAATTCCTAGGCTGAAAATGGGACAGCATCCAGTCGTTATCTCCTTTCTTGTAGAAAAAAACTAAAAAAAAAAGCAGTGTTATTTACTCTACCTGCCTGTTTGCCGTGCTGGCAGTGCCACCACGCAGGTGTGACAGCAACAAACGCCGGCAGCTCTCGCAGTTTTGCCTGTTGATGTCTCTCCTTTCATCCCAGCAAACAGCCTGTCAGAGCTAAAGGAGCAGCTGAGAGCAAGGAAAGCATCCGGCTCTCTCCTGACAGCTGAACAAGCTGGCAGTTTGCAGGAGGAAAAGCTTTCCTACGCTTCTAAACCATGGCAACTCCTTCTTTTCCAACCTAAATGATTCTATAATTCTAATATTCTGTAATTCTAATCGAATTAATTTTGGTGCTGGTGCTTCCATACAGCCTCACTGGTGTTTCTAACCTCATTCATCTGTACCAATCCACTCTACGATTTCCATCCCCAAAAAGAATGCATTCAAGACCAAAAAAACCCACCAGTTTTCTTGCAGGCACATTAATCGTGGATCAATCCCACCCTGGTGCAGACACCAACCCCTGGCCAAGCACAGGAACTGTGCACAAATGGAGGTGAAAGGCTTTTGTTGGAATGGTTTCGCTCACCAGGACACACCTGATAAGAGCCTGCAGCAACGCCACACCCTGAGATAAACCCGTCGGGCTCAGTCTCCCGAACCCAACTCTGCATCCCGGGCGAGGGGTGGGAAACAAACACCCAAAGAAAACACTCTGTGCGTAACAGGACCATTTCCCTTGGCAAATCTCTCTGCTTTCCTTTCCTCGCCCTCTCTGCGTGCACGGAGAAGCCGTTCCCTGGCATTTTCCAAGCTACAGTCTGGGTCTGCTCCCGTGGATGGGATGTAGGGTTGATGTCTGACCCCGGAGCAGGAGCACCCCACGATCTCCTGGTGCCCGTAAAATTTAGTTCTTGCTGGTTTTTAGATTGGAATGTGCACAGGGACAGGGCAAAGCTGTTTGAAAAGAGGCATCCTTTACAAATTGAAGTAATAGAGTCAGGAAGAAAAGAAATCCCGGGATGCAGAGATGGCCACTGGCTTTAAGAGCCATGTTCTGGGAAGCCAGTGGATGCACAACTGTACATGAGAGGCTTTCATTAGTGAAGATTTGACAGTCAAACACTGGCATACAGAATCATGGAATGGTTTGGGTTGGAAGGAACCTTAAAAATTATCCTGTCCCATGCCCTGCCATAGGCAGGGACACCTTTCACCATACCAGGTTGCTCCAAGCCCTGTCCAACCTGGCCTGGGACACTTCCAGTGATCCAGGGGCAGCCACAGCTTCTCTGGGCACCCTGTGCCAGGGCCTCACCACCCTCAGAGTAAAGTGCTTTTTCCCAATATCCAGTCTAAACCTACTCTGTGTCAGTGTAAAGATCATTCCCCCTTGTCCTGTCACTCCAGTCCCTTGTCCAAAGTCCTTCTCCAGCTCTCCTGGAGCCTCTTCAGGCACTGGAAGGTGCTGAAAGGTCTCCCTGGAGCCTTCTCTTCTCCAGGCTGAACAACCCCAGCTCTCCCAGCCTGGCTCCATAGGAACTCTGGGCCATAAGGATGTAAGCAGATACACAAACAAGCTGTGACCCTACCTGAGCACACCTTGGGAGGGCACCTTGGTCTTCCTGAGTTCCCACTGAGGACACTGGAGCTGCCCAACGTGTTTCACACGGGGCAACGTGCAGCCCAGTCACTGAGGTCTCGTTTCTAAGCAAAACATGTGCAACCTTTCTATTCCTCTTCCTCTTTTGACTTCCTTAATGAATAAACAAACTTATGAAGGGGGGAAAAAACCCACTCGCACGACCAGTCGTCCTCTGCACAGCCCAGGTTTGCTGGGAGCAGCTGGGAAGGGGGAATGGACACGAGGTTTTGAGCAGTGCACTGGGGACATGAGTGGCCACGGGACAGAACTGGGGCAGAACCTCACAAAACGCTTCACAGGCAACTTCTGCTGGTGACTCAGGGCTGGTTTTGTTTTTGGGAAGGCGTCTTAATCTGACCCACTCCATGAACAGAGCAGGTGGAACACACCCCAAGAGTTTGCAAGAGGCTGGGCTGTATCCTGTACATTTTGGGAGTGAATGAATGCAGTGGAACAGGTTGTCCAGAGAAGCTGTGGCTGCCCCTGGATCCCTGGAAGTGTCCAAGGCCAGGCTGGATAGGGTTTGGAGCAACCTGGGCTAGTGGAAGGTGTCCCTGCCCATGGCAGGGTGTTGGAATGAGATGGTCTTCAAGGTCCTTCCAACCCAAACCATTCTAGGATTCTATGATTTGTGCTTCCCTAAAAGTTTTGGGAAATAAATCCCATTTCCCACCATGCTTTTTGCTTGCCAAATGTCAAATTCAAGCATTTTGATGTCTGACCAAGGGACATGTGGGCTGTGTCCCATATCCCACCTGTATTGCCACTCCCTGCTTCGCTCACCAGTGCAAATCACTGCGACGGAAACATCCTTGTTCCTGATGGGACGGGTTTCACTTGGGTTTTCCTGCCCATCATTCCACCAGATCCCAGCCCACAGCCTGCCAAGCCCCAGGCAGAGATTTATCCACTTGAAGGCAAGCAGGATCTGGTTTAAAGGCAGACTCACATGATGCAGGAGTCAAGTGGTGGTTTTGGCTGGGATTTCTGTGCATGAAGGAGTTGGGACAGGGATAGGGACAGGGAGTGACCCTTCAGGAAGCAACCCAAGGATCAAACTCCAGCAAGTTACAGCATCGGACAGCAACAGGATATTCTTCATTCCTCCCACGGATGGATTTCTGAGCTGTGGATATAAATACAACATTGTTGTAGCCAGGATATTGTGCCTCTCTCCTCTGAGATGCAAATCAGAGTTAAAGTAGCTCGAAAAGGAACGGCTCCTTTCTGCCTGTCACTGACACTTGGATGTCATTGACACTTCCTCAGAACCCTTTTTGGTGGCCCCTTTGTGAGGGCCAGGTGTCTGCATCACTAGATCTGTTATCAGTGCTGAGCAGGACACCCCGTTACACACCTACACACCCCTGTGGCACCTCAACCCCGTCCTGCTCCAGCTGAACCTCAGACAAACCCTCAGCAGATGACGACAGTGCAGAGTAAGGCTTTCAACAAAGCTAAACATGGCCAAAAAACATTAAGCCAGAGCAGCAGAGACCAAAGGAAAATGGGTTTCATTTCTGTCACTGTCCCACTTCAGTGTGTTCATAAAAGAGCTTTACCTCCAGGCTTGACCATCAGGCTCTAAATTCACTGTCAAAGTAAAGTTTGTGAATAAATCCACTCGATTTTATAGAATCATAGAATCATTTAGGTTGGAAAAGGCCTCTAAGAACATCGAGTTCAACCACTCCCCCAGCACTGCCAAGGCCACCACTGACCCACGTCCCCAAGTGCCACATCCACATGGCTTTTAAATTGCTCCAGGGATGGGGACTCTAGGGCTGTGCCAGGGCTGGACAACCTTTTCTGTGAAGATATTTTCCCTAAAATCCAACCTAAACTCGGACACAACTCCCCCCACACATGACAGGGGTGTGTCCCTGTGGTAACTCCCAAGAGGGAAGGGATGGACACGCTGCAGAACCAGGCTGTTCTCTGCTGTGGATTGCTCAGCACTTTGCACCAAACAATAATGTTTGCAGCTTTTAGGCTGGAGGAAATTCAGAGTTTGGACAATCCCCCTGCCCCCCAAACACCACTGAAGTCCGTGGGGACTCGGAAGACATAAGGATCAGGAGAATTGTGGCACAAACCCTACTGTGCATCAGCTCTGGAAGCATTCAGGGTGTCGTTGCAATACAAAGGGGCTACAGGGCAAATTTCTGGAGGTGCAGCTCTGGAGGAGCCACCTCCTGGTCTATTCCACCCAAATTTCCAAAACCAGCAAAAGCTCCAGGACCTGATTTTTTTCCTGCCAGAGGTTTTGATGTTTCTTTTGGGGGGGGGATACAGTGGACAGCAGCACGAAACCTGCAGGACTCATCACAGTGGCAGCGGGATCCTTCCACCTCTGCAGGAGGAGTCCTACCGTGGGAATTCTGTAACCTTTGGACATATTGGAGATGGAAAGTGGAGCCAAAAGTCATGGATGAGACCTCCTCATGGATGGGAAAGCTCTGACTGAGCTGTGGTGGCAGGTGTTGTGTGCAGCTGTGGAGCTTCCCTTTAATCCATCACGGTGATCTCCTGCAGGCTTCAGGTGACCACAGGTCTCGGTTCCCTTTGGGGGTTTCAGTTTTGTTTCACCAGTAAAGACCCTGCTCCAACAATAAAATAAGTTTTTTGCCTCTCTGGAAGTTCTCCCATAGCTCTGTATTCTTTGTTGAAAACACAAAATGCTGCTTTAAAATAGTTAAGTTTGGGTTTTTTTCTAAAATTTAAACCCATACATTTTTGGTTCAAATTCACTCAGGTCCTTCCCTCAAGCAAAAGCCAAGTGTCCAACCAGGACTGACTTCCCACATGGACATCATGTCCTACCTCAGCTACCAGGACTTGTTTGAGATGATTAATTACCTAAACTTAAAAAAATAATTAACAGCGAAGGTGCCAAGTACTCAGACCCCCAACAACACAGGATCACAGAATGGTTTGGGTTGGAAGGGACCTTAAAGACCATCCCAGCTGCCACAGAGCCCAGGATGGCATCAGAAGATCCTGCATGTGACAGGTCCACCCTACCAGGAGCAGCAGCTGGAATACGCCAGGCTACAAGGAGACATCTCAATCTAACTCTTGAGGTACACAGCTGCTCCTCCAAAAATCCTGGATGCTTCACAAGCCTGAAGAAAAACAAAGAAATCCATCTGCCACCACTTAGGGAAGGTACATGCTCCAGGTAAGGCAGTATCCTGGGAAAAAGGAGGTTAATTTTCTTTTTCTTTTCCCACTGTTGTGTCGCAGCAAGAACAAACCCAAATGGTTTTGCCCTAATTTATGCCTGTTTTCCTTACTAACCTTAACCTTCTCTATTCAAAGGAAGGTTTTGCTGCAGAAACTTTCACAGATGGTAAAAATAATAATAATAATAATCTGTGAGCAGGCAGGGTTGCATCCATGTAAATCAACAGCAAAGCTTCCAGCATTTCCAGGGGACAGGTTTTGCCACAGCTCCAGCTGGGACTAAGCACACTTGTGTTCCCACAATACCACAACAAACCAAACTGGAGATGATCCCTTCTCTATCTCTGACACCTGAAGCTCTTTTTTATCTTCTAATAAACGAGATAATGATTTTTGAGTGAGTTGGCCCCTGATCTGAACAGCTGCTTCTCCAGTGTTGTTGATATTCACAATAAACTGGAATTTCTCTCTCTGGATGCTGTTTATCCTGGTTGAATTTAGTTAGGAAAGTGCCATAAACTGAGAACAAGTAAACAGAACTGAAGTGCCAAGACATCACGGATATCAAACAGTCGGCCTCAAAGAGCAGGAATTTCTGGGATGAATAAAGGCAAAAACTGCTCTGAGGGAGATCCCCTCTTCCACACAGCGGGGAAGCAGGTGGGGAGAAAAGGACCTTCTTGAACTGAAATGTCCTGGATTATCCCAAAAGACACACTGCAGCCATAAAAGCTTTCCAGGGGAATGAGTGGGTGACGGACACAGACATTCAAAGCTGTTGTTCTCCATTTAAACAGGAGAGCGAGGGTGGCTTGGAAACCCCACACGCTCCTAAGGAGTTAAAAGGTAGTTCTGGAGCCTGGCACAATTAACATTCTGGCAGAGTCTATTTAAATTGCAGGGAAAGTTGAGCTTGCCCAACTGGATAGTCAGACTGCAGGTTCCCCCAAATAGGGCTTTGATTCTCCAACACAACACCCGAAATCCTCTCTCATCTTACATAAAACACATGTGGAATCACGCTCCCTGTTGCACAACACAGCTCTAGGGAGAATTCCAGGTATATAAGTATAAACTGGAGGTCATTGCTCTGCAAGGGCTGAGGATTTCTCTGGCAACAGGCAGGAGGACAAGCTGGTCCTGGTGGCAAAGCTGCCTTGAGAGCTACTGACAGCAGCAGCACCTCCCAAGGCAAAGGAAGGGGGGATTTCACTCAAGCACAGCACTCCATGACAAAAAATATGAGCAAATATCTGGAAAAAACCCTACAAGCAAGTAGTTTTTGTGATCCAAACAGCCCAACCCAGTAGCATTCTTACTATTTCTGCATCCTTGCATTCCTCATGCTGCTCTAACACTGCCAATAATCACCACTGCCTCGGCATCTTTTCTGTTCTCAGGTCCACTGCTCTGTCAGCCTGATTTTAAAATATGCTGCCAGGGTGAAATGAAACCTGACTGTGTTTATCTCAGCCTGCAAAGGGGAGGTCGGCACGGGGAGGGGAGATCTCCCTGCAGCAAAAGGTGTCATGGAATCATGGAATTGTTTGGGATGGAAGGGACCTGAAATATCATCTCATTCCAAACCCCTTCCGTGGCAGGGACACCTTCCACTATCCCAGGTTGCTCCAAGCCCTGTCCAACCTGGCCTTGGACACTTCCAGGGATCCAGGGGCAGCCACAGCTTCTCTGGGCACCCTGTGCCAAGACCTCATAGTAAGAGAATTTCCATCCAGAATCTAATTTAAATCTCTCCTCTTTTATTTTAAAACTATCCCCCCTTGTCCTGTCACTATCTGCCTGTATAAAAAGTCACTCTCCCTCTTTTTTTAAGCCCCTTTAGGTACTGAAATGCCACATCCCCTGTGCAGAGACCATACATGGAGCTCCCAGTGATTCTGGAGGGGATGACACACCACTGTGTCCCTTCTCCACAGAGCAAGGCTGCAGTTTAAAGCTGGCTTTATTAGACTGAGTCTAGAAGGAACAAATGGGTTCCAGGAGCTGTGGATAAGGGAATTACCCTGAACTCTGCTACAGATCCCAGATCCCAGAGCAGAACCACGGAATGTCCTGACTCGGAAGGGACCCACAAGGATTATTGAGTCCAACCCCTCTGACAGGCAAAAATGACTGTGCAAAACTGACTGCACGTGGGCAGCTCTGCACAGCCCCAAACCCAGCAGAGCAGGCACCACTCCTGAGCTGACACACACACATTTTGGAGCTTTATCCCACAGATTCATTCTGAAAGCCCCTCTGACTGACAGGGGCTAGCTCAATGGACTCGTAGGAAGGCCAGGGGAGGAATGGGCTGAGCACAAGGCTCAGCTTCCCTCCTGACAGCAGAAAGCAGCACACACCAGCCATGGTGCACAAAAGCTTTTGTTTTACATCTCAAAACCCATCCACTGCTCTGGGACTGACAACTGCCCGTGCAAGCAGCGGGGCTGAAACCCAAACTGTGCAAAAACCCAGACTTTGGGGGGGTTGAATCCTGAAAAGAGACTTTTTTTAAAGAAATGAAGGTAAGAACACTGCAGCTCAAAGCAAATCCCAGAAGGAAAAGCCTCCCCTGGATGCTGTTGGAGGTCAAAATCCAGTAAGTGACATTGAGTGATGCTGGATGGGGCACATCCTCACCACCCCAATGAGCTCCCCAACCTCGGCGGTGCTTTCACAGCACCACAGAAAGCTTTGGGTTGGAAAGGACCTTACAGATCCTCCATTTCCAACCCCCTGCCATGGGCAGGGACTCTGTTTTGGAGAGGAACAGCCTCCTTGAGCCGGGCTGTGCAGTTTCCAGTAGCAACTGTGCCTAATCCAGCCCCGAGACAAAACTGCCGGCGCTCATTCATACCCACGGCACGTGCTGGGCAGACTCTGGGCATGGCCACAACTACTGCATGGCTTTGGGGTTTTTTTTCCCCCTAGTTTAAGCTCATTTTAAACACATTTTTTAAAGAAAATAAGCATATTTAAGTAAGTTTTTTCACAAGTAAAAAATTTTAATAGATGAGGTTGGGATCAGGTTCTTTCGAAAGGATGAACAAAAGGTTTTCCCTCTGCACGTTCATTGTACAAAACACATTTATTTCAGGGCTTTATTTTCACAGTACTGGAGAAATGAACAAAAAATAAGCTGGTTTAGTGGTGAAATTCCTGATTTTTTTATAAAAGAATTGTAAGAAAGGAGATAAAAATCATATTGAAGAGGATTAAATCAGCAGTTGCTCTGCCCTGTATTCAGGTCACAGCACCAAAAAGATGCCTAATTGACAAAATAATGCTGGGATCACGTCACCTATTAGGTACTGACAGCTAGGAATGTAAAAACTGAAGCAATATTAAAAAACACATATATTTCCATGAAAGTTTCAGAAGAGGCAAGTTACCACACACACACGGGCTAATGAAGGGGATGAAATGTCACTGAATTGGTAACGCATCTTTTTGGTAACTTCTTCAATAAACTTCCAATTCCAATTTTAGTTTGAGGTACCTGGTAGGTGCACAAACACACAGATATTTGTCCCTTTTTCTCTCTAGGCATACTCAGCTACCAGCACCAGGTGAAGAAGGGGACTTAGCAGCTTCCCAGCATCTCCAAGGACATCAGGGAGAAGGGAGAGCCCGGCTCTCACGGGGTGGGAGGACAGGAGGTGATGGGCAGAAGATGAATTGAGATGTTCAAGGGGCAGGGAGAAGCTTTTCCACCGTGAGGTCAGTCAAGCTGCGTGCCCAGAGGTTGGGCAATCTCTACCCCTGGAGGTTTTCAAGATGGATAAAGCCCCAGGCACAATCATAGAATCAAAAAGGTTGGAAAAGCCCTCTAAGATCATCAAGTCCAACCTTTAACCCTGCACTGCCAAGGCCACCACTGACCCATGTCCCCAAGTGCCACATCCACGTGGCTTTTAAATCCCTCCAAGGATGGGGACTCCATCCCTGCCCTGGGCAGCTGTGCCACGGCTGGACAACCCTTTCCATGAAGAAACATCCAATCTAAACCTCTCCTGGCCCAGCTTGAGGCTGTTCCCTCTCCTCCTGTCCCTGTTCCCTGGGAGCAGAGCCTGACCCCCCCCAGCTGCCCCCTCCTGTCAGGGAGTTGTGCAGAGCCACAAGGTCCCTGCAAACACACAGAAACCTGGATCGTGAAATTAACTTTATTCTGCATCAAAACCTGTGTAAAAAAGAATAGAGGCCCCAACACCTTATTTGAGAGACAGCCCAGCGCCATGATATTAAAAACCTTCCAGAAAACAACCTCAAGTCCCCCTTTTCCATGTCACCCTTTCCTGAGTTTCCCCTGCACATTCCAACAGTGCCTGCCCTTCACCTCCCCAGCCAGCCTGGAGAGATGTTATTCTTCTTACAAAAAAAAAAAACAAACCCAAAAATCCTAAGAGAAAAAAACCCCCTTGATTATTTATGCTGCTCTTTGAACAACACCAGCTATTGTCAGGGAGTGTTTTACAGCTCTGAATGTCACATTGAGAGTCTGGTCATGCCAGGAGAAAAGCCTGCCACTGCCATGTCCAGGCATAAATCCCTTTATTCAAGGCACCCGGAGCCCAGAGCTGGGTAAAACCTAAAAGGAAGCCGGTGGGTGTGACAGCCACATTTTGTACAACAACATAAAAAGAAACAGGCAAAGCTGCTCGGGTGGTTTTTTTTGGAGGTAAAAGGTAGAAAAACTACAAGGAGCATCATGCAGAGCCAGGTGAGGCCGAGCTTGGGCTGGACGCTGCTCCGGAGGAATTGCACGGAGAAGCGTGGGGGTGAGCAGAGCTGGAGAGCTTCCCAGCAGGACCCACGGAGCTTTTGCTGTCGAGAAAACCAGGCTGGCTGGACGAGAAACCCATTTCCTGCCCCATTGTGACTGTGTGAAGGGAAACGGGGCTCTGGAGGCAAACAAAGCCCAGCCACCTTCTGCTGGGGAGCGCCCCAAAACCATTGAGCCACTACAAGCCCGAAAGACAAAAAAAGTGTTACAAAAAAACCTGGTCAGGCTCTTTTCCACGGTGTGTTACGTTACAAAGCAAAACTGGACAGGTTGCAATCTTCCTCTGCCGCACCCCAAATGCCAGGTTTCAGGTTACTTCACCCGAGGTACCTGCAGGAATTCGCTCGGAAGCGCGGCATTTTTACCGAGCTCTTAGAGCCAACCTTTACTCTGCAGCTCTTCCCAAAGTCCTGCAAAGAGAGCAAGTGTCATTTCCTTCCCCCTCCCACACCCCCGTGCGCCGACGAGGAAGTTATAACCCATGTGAAATAATAAATATGGCCCAGCAAAAAAGGGAATGTGGGGAGCAATAGGAAAGGCAGCGTTCCCGTGTTACTCCAACCTCCAGGATCCATCCTTCCAGCCTCCCACTCAGGAAACGGCTTTTCAACGCTGGCTGTCAAAGCTCCTCCCAGTTTTGGCATCTCTACCTCTTCTCCCTGCAGAACTCGTTTTAAGCACTGAGGGTTTGGGGTTTTTTTTTAACCCCAAGATTTGTGGATATTTGCACTATATCCAGCATCGGCACTCACGGTTTTTCCAGCGGCTGCTGCACATCTCACGGGTTTGTTTACTATCAGCAAACATCCCAGCAGTAATCCTGGATTTATCTCTGTCTTCCTGGTAACTCCCCCATGGCTGCGCCCTCAAAGCCCAGAAATCCAGTTTGCCACCCTTCAAAAGGAACCTCCAGGCATTTTGGAGAGCTTTATCATTTATCTCCTCCACAATCTCAATACACCATGAAAATATTTGGTGAAACCCATCAGCAGCTTCCCTGATACAAGTGCAGAGACTCTACCACTACTTCTGCCCACACAATTTTCTCTAACATCCAAAAAAAGAGGCCAACTGTGGGGTTTTTAAAATACAACCCTATGCTGCTCAGCACTCCTGTTCCCCTTATCTTTGAGGTCCCCATGAATTTTCCCAGCAATGGCACCGTGCTGCTGCAAAGATCTCTTGATTTATGCAAAACTTGATCCCTTTTCCGCCCTTTTTATGAGCAAAGGGTTTCTCTTTTCCTTTGGACGTAGCCTGGTGATTAACTGCCACAAAGCCTCGTGCACTGCAGCCCTTTGCTGAACGCCGCCACAAAAGCCTTTAGATTTCTGAGGATGAGAAGGACGTCGGGAGTACAGACACCTACAACAAAGAGAGCTACGTGCAAGCATCACCTTCAGACCTTCCTTTTTATGAGATACTGTCTTTTATCCTCGATTTTAAGCAGCAGGAGCAGGGAGAGGGACTTTGCTGAGGTCACTGGCGAGGCTGGTGGCACAGTGCCATGATCCATCAGGTACTGCTGCCTCCTGAGCCACGGGATGGAGAGATGGAGACAGAGGCTCTCAACACCAGAAGGGAGAGATCTGCAGCAGCCAGGGAGTGTGGGGAGTGTGCTCAGGGAACGGCAGGGAGGTACAAAGGACCTGCACCCTGCAGCTCTCACCGACCAGCTTTTGCACCTGCACAGCTCCTGGGATGCAGCTGGGTTATTCCTCATTTCCCAGCAGTGTGAGGGAAGGGAGCCTGCGCTGAGCTCAGTTAATTCCAGCCAGATCCCAACGCCAAGAATTGCAGGGTTGTGCCAAGGTATTGAATCAATGGCATTTTCTGGGCTCCCCAGCAGAAGACAGACATAGATCTGTTTAAGCAGGTCCAGAGGAGGCCATGGAGAGGCTCCAAGGGCTGGAGCCTCGCTGGTCTGGAGCCAGGCTGGGAAAGCTGGGGGTGCTCACCTGGAGAAGAGAAGGCTCCAGGGAGAGCTCAGAACCCCTTCCAGTGCCTGAAGGGGCTCCAGGAGAGCTGGAGAGGGACCTGGGACAAGGGACAGAGTCACAGGACAAGGGGGAATGGCTTTACACTGCCAGAGGGCAGGGAGAGATGAGATATGAGGAAGAAATTGTTCCCTGTGAGGGTGGGGAGGCCCTGGCACAGGTTGCCCAGACAAGCTGTGGCTGCTCCATCCCTGGAAGTGTCCAAGAAAAGGTTGGAAAGGCCTTGGAGCACCCTGGGATAGTGGAAGGTGGCAGGGGATGGAACTGGATGAGCTTTTAGGTCCATTCCCATCCAAGCCATTCTGTGATTCTGTAACTGGATCCACCTCATGTCCATGCCCAGGACAAATGGAATCAGGAGCAGCCGTGGCTGCAGCCCTGAGACCACCCTGACCTTGGGTGTTGATAACCCTTTAACTCAAGGCCCTTTGATTTGCCCCTGCTCACAGTTCTCTTTTCCTACAGGAAAGGTGTCCAGAGCAAGCCAGAGGCAGCAATAGCACTTAGGGAGGAGCTCCAGCTTCCTTCCAGGCACTCAGGCTGGAGAAATGAAAAGGATTTAAAGCAGATGACAGAGTTGTTCAAAGATGATCCTTTGGTCTTAGTGGTTTGGTGTTTTTAAGCTGTGTGGGATTCAACCCTCCTCAAACAACTCTGGTGGCACAGAAATCACAAGAAGCCTGTGCCTCTTTGAGGGACAGTGCACTACTTTTCCTAATCAAAATATTATTATTGAGCTGATAAAATACTGATCAAGAGATAAACTCATTTTCTCCCACTCAATCCTTCCCCATTGCCACTGGGGTTCACGCTGGCATATGTTATTTTCATGCAGGCAGAAGGTAAGGATAGGAAAGCAATTACTGGGCAACATTTTTTTTTAAAATATAGTAAAATATTTATAAGCAATTTAATTTTTTTCACGCCTGGTTGCTCCATGCACTGAGCCTACAACTCCACCACATCGTGGATGAGATGCTTTTTCACAACAGACTGGAATCCAGACAGCAGAGCCTCCCAAAATCAGCACTGCTGAACAGCATGGATGGTAATTGTGTCCTTTGGAACAGAATCCTACGAGAATCCCAGAATGTTTTGGGTGGGAAGGACCTTAAAGCTCACTCAGTTCCACCCCCTGTCGTGGGCAGGGACACCTTCCACCATCCCAGGTTGCTCCAAGCCCTGTCCAACCTGGCCTTGGACACTTCCAGGGATCCAAGGGCAGCCACAGCTTCACCGGGCAACCTCTATTTCTGCTTTTTTAAGGGATTGATGGATTCGAATCCAACATGAAAACGAATTTTTTTTCCAAAATATTTTATTGCTAATCCCTGGATCTGGACCTCAAGTTTCTCTCTGCTCTAAAAACCCAGAATTTTCAGATTCAGTCAAGCAAAACAGAGGAACTTTTACATATGTGGGAAATTTCAGTGTAAACATTTGAAGGTTGTGTTAAGTGACAAGGAGGAGGTTGCTGACTCAAGGCATCTGAATATGGTGACCATAAACACCAGACCATGAGGTGCCCATCATGGGGACAATTTTTTGAAAGAGAAACTGAAGTTCAGCTCCTGTAGGTGTTGAAATTTCAGGTGGGAGGGTTTCTGCAGTAAAAAAAGAATGTTCCAAATATTCAATGTACAAAATTGACTTGGGTGAACGCTGCACGACTCAGGCTCCATGAAGAGATAAAAGTTTCATTTTTGTCCTTAGAATCAGAGAACCATTAAGGTTGGAAAAGCCCTCTGAGATCACTGAGGTCACTGTTCCCCCAGCAGTGCCACATCCACAGGGCTTTTAAATCCCCAGGGCTGGACCACCCTTTCTATGAAGGAATTTTCCTGCTATCCAATCTATCCCTTCCTTGAGCTGCTGCCTGTCACGTGTCCCTTTGAGAAGCTATTTCAACCCAACTCTCCCCACAAGCCTCATAAAAGGATTTCACTGCAACAAATGCCACTGCAAAGAACAAGAATGACTTAAAAATCCAAATAAAGCTCTTTTTTTTTTTTTTACCATGCAATTGCAAATAACAAACATATCTGTGGTTTACAGAGGCGGCAATAAATTAAAGCTACAGTCACAAATCAGACCAGAAAAAGATACTTAAGCCATTCAATCCACCACCCCGGGATGGCTGCGGCCCCATGGGATTCTGCTCAGTTTTGTGAAAGACTTGGAGTCTTGAATAGTGGAAGTACGACATGAAGAGCTCTCTCACAAATGTGTTTTTTTGATTCTTATAAAATGAAGCCAGCCCTCTGGTGCTTCCTGAGCGCAGCCTTGTCAGTCTGGCTGGAGAAAAGCAAATGGTCTTTAGCAAATAAGCTTTTTATGTGTGAGAGGAGCACATCGTAAATAAAAAGGAAATTTGATCCCATGGCAGAATGGTTGTGAGTGTTTCTTCTGTAAGCACCCCATGATGGCTGTGACATTTCAGCTTCTAGAAAAAGGGACAGGCATTTAATATCTTTTTTAAAGCACAGAATGGTTTGGGTTGGAAGGGACCTTAAAGCTCATCCAGTTCCACCCCTGCCATGGGCAGGGACACTTTCCACTAGCCCAGGTTGCTCCTAGCCCTGTCCAACCTGGCCTGGAACACTTTTTAACTTTAAATTTGTGTAAGAAGATGCATTTTTAGCCATTAGCAAGCTGAGGACCCAAGAGTTTTAACTTTCTCACTGATTCTTCTGCTCTCACCAGACACTGAAGAATAATAAAAAAAAAAAGCCAATCTATATTTTCATTTTTCACTGAGCTGTACCCCTCAACCAATGCATGAGGTGCCTATTTCCATAGCTTTGGTGAGCAGAAGTATTTTAAGCATGGTCACTAAACAAAACAAGTTGAGGGTTTGGGTGTTGCGGTGGTTTGGGGTTTTAATTTTTGGGGCTTTTTTATATTCTGAGGACAAGAGGAAATGACCTCAAGTTGCGCCAGGGGAGGTTTAGATTGGATATGAGGGAAAATTTCTCCATTAAAAGGGTTGTCCAGCCCTGGCAGAGGCTGCCCAGGGCAGTGGTGGATTCACCACTCTTGGAGGGATTTAAAAGCCAAGTAGGATGTGGCATTTGGGGACATAGTTTAGTGGTGGCCTTGGCAGGGCTGGGTTAAGGGTTGGATTCAATGATCTTAGAGGCATTTTCCAACCCAAACAATTATATAATTCCGTAATTCTATGAAGGAAAAAAGCCCAGTAACCACAAAGCCATGAACTCTGCACTAGTTTCCACTGCGTTTCCAGAACACATGTCCAAAAAGACACATTTTGGGTGAATTAAAGACACTTTTGCCAGAGATGAGTTTGAACAAATACATAGTGAGTAGTTCCTGTCCCTCAGCTGGGTGTCAGTCTGTACAGACAGGTCTGGTTTCAGAGCAAATCCATCCATTAGGATTCTCAGGACTTTCCAACATGGTACAAGCAGGAGAAAACCCCAAAACTTGACTGAATGAGCTTTTTCAGTGATCTGGAGCCATCTCCCCACACCACAGACGTGACAGCGCCACAATAGAATGAATAATTCTCGTAACTCCCTCCGAACCCAAGGACCGCGCTCAGAGCCTAAATTAGGAACATGAAAACCATTAACATGACCAATTAACCTCCGCCCCACCCTCCCTGAGCCACATAAAAGCCGACGTAACAATCCCCAAGATAACATTGTGTGTCAGAAATATCACACACAGGAATACAGCAGTGGCAGCGCTTGTTTCCTGACCCGGGAAAGCTGCTATAATTGTAGTGCATTGTGCTCCTGGAGGATTTCGAGTTGGGAGTCGGTTCCAACAGTCCTGGTCTGCTGGAATTTCCAATCAGGCTCCTAAAACTCTTTGGGTTCCCCAATCAACACTGTGTCAAGGCGCTGCTCTGAGTTCTGGACACGTGGTTGAGCAGGAATTTAATTTTCTTGGTGGAAATAAGTCAAGATCATCCCAGAGATATAAAAGCTGAATGTGGAGAAGACAAGTAAATCAAGTAGAATTTGTGTGTTTGGGATTTTTGGTGCACATTTCCTTGCTAAGGGAACCTAAACCAAAATCATCCTTGCTTTTGGAGGCCCTCCAGCTAAGTCTAGAGGACAGATATTTAGGAGACCATCTCATTTTACGGAATTTCTTCATGGAAAAGGTTGTTAAGCATTGGAGGGTGCTGCCCAAGGAGGTGCTGGAGTCCCCATCCCTGGAGGTGCCCAAGGAATGGACGTGGCACTCAGTGCTCTGGTCTGGGTGACAAAGTGGGGATTGGTCACAGGTTGGACTCGATGATCTTGAAGATCTTTTCCAACCCAAATGATTCTGCGATTTTTCATTAATTCAGCAATTACATCTCACATAATTCAGAGGTTTGGATCTCCAACCTGGCCAGCCTCCAGGGAAATCCCTCAAATTCCCAGAAACCACCAGACCCTCGTGCACAGGCCCTCGGTCCATGGCATTCTCCCCTCCTGGTGGAAGCCATCCTTGCAAGCAAAATTCTTCCAAGTAATCCCCCATCCCTTTCTAGAGAATTTAAACTGCTCAGATGACAAATCTGAGGAGTGTAAAGTCTCTTCCAGCAAAGCCCAAAGGATGCAGCACCTGACAAACCCGCAGAATTCTGAAGTCCTGTCTTTATAAAGAAGGTTTATCTCTATGAAGCCTTTTCCAGTCAGTGTTTCCAGGTTTTAGCTCTTAAGTGCTTTTCCACCAAGCCCAGACAAGGTTAAAAGTGACACTTTCACTCATTTTAGTACTTTCCACTTAAAATGAACAGATGTCAGTGACCCCAAACAGACAGTGCTGGAGAAGGGCTTGAAAATGAAAACAACATTTTTGATGTCCCCAGAAATGCTGAAAACTTTTGGCATCTTAATTTTATCCTTGTGGTGACCTGTCGGCTTAGGCCTTGCCTCAGTTTCATCCTCACTTTCTCTCCATGAAAAGCAACAATTCCCACTTCAATCCTTCCTTACTTAAGATCTTTTACAAGTCATCTAGAGGATTTCATTTTGAGGCTATTTCCTTTAAAGCTGGAGTTCTTCCCCCTCTGCTGTGATGCCATTTTTTTGCCGAGGACCCCACAAGGCCCATCCCGAGAGGAAGCGCAGCCTCCCGGGAATTTTTCAAGGGTGAAGCTCAACACCAGCCAGGCCCTGAACAATAAATATACCTCCCTCATTAGTATGCTGAGCCACATTAGTTCTGCTGCTCACAGAGCCAAAGCATCAAAGTGGGGCTGAATCTTCAATTTCACAGTTTGCAACGTGATGCATCAGATCACTCCCAGGGCTCTGGGCACCGATGGGATTCACAAAGAGTTTGAGATGTGTGAGGTGCTGCTGGTAAATCTGCTAATGCCTGTGAAAGAGGCAGCACGTGCCTCTGAGAGAAGGAGGATGAAGTCATCCTGCAGAAAATTGGGGTTAACGCAGCGGAAGGGCGAAGTGACTGCCCAGCATCACACTCGAGGCTCTGGTAATACCATGACCTCAATGGAGGAGTTGGCATCATCCTAAAAAATCAAACGTGGATTACCTAAGAAGTAAATTTACACTGCAGAATTTGCATCAAGTCTGGGAAGTCTCGTGGTCTCTCCACTCAACCTCACCACTGCTACTCGGAATTTGCAAGATTTGAAAGATTTTGAAGTTTCTCAAACCTGGCTGGAATTGCTCAGAAGTTCTGAAGGTTATTTGGGATGGACGGGCCGATAAACGCAGACTGTCCTGTTACTGCTCTCCTGTCTACAGAAAATGAGTTTTAAGAACACAACATGTTACTCATTGTTGTAAGAAAACTATGAATGACACTGTCATGGCTGCAGTTGTACCTGTACTTATCAAATATCAGCATTTCAGCTGATTTTTGCGCTGAGAACTCTCTGTCCCGATCGAAAATAGTATTCCTCAAAGAAGACTACATCAGCCCTGATGATTATAACAGAATAAGACCAACCAAGGCCAGGGAATGCTTCCCTGTATTCCAAGTTGAAGCAAAAAGGTCTCAGGAATGGCAAGAGACTCCCAGATACTCCAAGTGGCAGCAGGATTCCTCAATGCATGTGTAGAATTATGGCTTTAGAGGCTTTGGAGGTGTTGCACAGATTAATCACACAAAATGATCTCACAGTGAAGTGCTGAGCTGGAATTAAAGAGATTAATGCTCAGGTCCCAGCTCTTGAAGTTCTCACCCTTGGGGAAGTCATATCAACTCCTGCATCTCACCTCCCCTTCCCACAAAACCTCCTTTGAATTACTGACTGCAGAACCTGAATGAAGATGCCAGAGGGAGAGACCATTCCAAAAGGCTTTTTAAAAATTATTATTTTTTTCCTTAATACCTGCTGTGAGGCACTGTCTTGTTTAATTCATGATTCTTTGAAGAAAGATTTGCCATCTCAAGGGAATAAAAACAAGCCTGCGTTATCTTTTTAAAAACATCACGTGTTTCTACTACTGGTGAAGTCTAGGCCTGAACAAGCACTCACACAGACGTACCAAAAACTGTGCAATTTCAGGTAGTAATGACTTTGATGGGACATGGTTACAATGTGTTTGGAGACCCAGAGGTTGGGTGAGGCAAAATTCTGAAGTGAGCAGAGCATTTTTTGACCTAAATTCCCACAGGAACAGAAGGGTACAGCAAGAAATACTGTCCTGTACAGCTTTGTGTATTTGTCACTCCTACTGCTGAATCCCTCAAGACTTTGGTTCTTCTGGAGTTAAAAGTTAGGCTCTTCCTTTAATTTCTCAAGCTCACATCATAGAAAATAAGACATTTAACTGTCGTGATGGGTTTCTACACCTGTTATGTGCTCACCTGCAGCCCCCTGAACATCCAACCTCTGGCATTTCTTTGGTCTCATCCCAATTCCTCTATAAACCAAAGAGGTATCCAAGACTTCTTGGAACGCGGCTTTTTCCCATCGCCCAAAACACAAAACGGAGGCGGGGTTTTGGTGAGGATGGCAAGAAACGGGAAAGTATGCGGGTGGAAAAAGAACAACGAAGTTCTGCCATGCACAAAATGCCTTTTTTGTTTGTTTGGTTGTTTGTTTTAAATCAAAACTCAAAACTATGAAGAATTTGCCGTGAGACAATAACTGCGTTCTGGTGGTGACATCTGTGCCATGCACAGCCCAACAGCCAGAGGTGACAGTCACAACTGAGACACCTCCAACCACAGCAACCAAACCTTCCTGCCCACACTCCGCCTGAAATTGCACTGGGAGGCCTCAGAAATCCCACAGGATTCCAACCAATCTCCAGTTGCCTTTAAAGCGTAATTAACTGCAATTGCCTTTGTGATTTTATCTCCATTTTCTCAGGTTCTGGGCAATTTGGGAAAGCTCTCTGTGTACCTACAGGTGAGAATGCACACCAGTGCATGCATCTACTTGTCTGGAGCTACCAACTTCCCAGTGGATCTGCTTTTCTCAGGGCCTCTTCAGAGGATGAAACTTAGGGAAGAAGCCCATCCTTTGGGAAATTCTCCTTCTTATCCCATGCAGCCACTGATAAAAAGATTTCTGTTCCTGCTGGTGATATGAACTCAAATCAAGGGAGTGTTCAAGCTCAGCTTGGCTCCACTAGGCTCAAGCTCCCTGCTTCCCACAAGGTTTTCTGACAAATTGCTCTCACAGGGATTTTAAAAAAAGATGCTGACCCGGCCCTTGCAGTAAGAAAGAGATTTTCCTTCCTTCTCCACATAAATTTTATAGTTTCCCAAAAAAATAGAAAGAAGGGATTCAGAGAAAGCAATGGGGAATCTGTACAGAAAAAAAAAGGGGGAAGTTTGACCTGGGTTAAGGAGTAATTGGTACTCCAGGCTACAGCTTCATCAATTTTCAAAGAATCACAGAATCAGGGAATGGTTTCAGGGAATCCCCAGGCTGGATGGGACTTGGAGCAACCTGGTCTAGTGGAGGATGTCCCTGTGTTGGAAGCAGATGGTCTCTAAGTTCCTTTCCAACCTAAGCCATTCCATGATTCTACAAAAATTCTTGGCCCTGCAGGGAAGGTTCAGCACTAGTTTCATTCAAAAATACAGACTGGGTGTAGTCAACGGGCTGGAGAAATCCATCAAAAAACTTAAAGAGATCCGTTTCAGTCCCCAAAAACTTTCCTATTCAGTGGGAAATTCAGCTTTGCTACAAAGCCAGCTGGAAGTTTCTGAGCCAGCCCAGGCAGGGGTTTGCCCATATACCCCAAGGAGAAAGGCCAAGAACGAGGCATCTGAACACAGTGCTGCCAAAACCTCCCTGGTTTTATCACCCAGAGTTCAAACCCAGACCTCCTGTCCTGCTGTTCACACTGCACACGGACGGGTTTCCAAGAAATGTTCCTTGGCAGCAATCCCAAAAAACCCAGCTTCCGACCCTCTGTGGGAGCAGAGGCGGCTTCTCTGTGGATTTTAAAGCTGAATTTCCAAAGAAATTCCAGCGTTTTTGAACGAGGCCCTTGATTTTCCTAAACAAAACTATTTCTGTGAGCCTAAGGAAGGGCTGGTGGTCTAAGGACCTGGGGAAGATGATCCTGCCCACATTCCCACTCCAAGTTTTGCACGGCATCAGGGGTGCTTCCCCCCTACCCTTCCTGTAAACCTGCTTGGATCATGAAAATAATTATGGTGGAAAAACCTGTGTGAACCCAGATTTTAGAAAGAATTTCTTGACGATGAGGGTGGTGAGGCCCTGGCACAGGGGGCCCAGAGAAGCTGCGGCTGCCCCTGGATCCCTGGAAGTGTCCAAGGCCAGGTTGGACAGGGCTTGGAGCAACCTGGGGATGGTGGAAGGTGTCCCTGCACGTGGCAGGGGAGTTGGAATGAAATGGTCTTGAAGGTCCCTTCCAACCCAAATATTCTATGATTCTATGTCCCTGCTCATGGCAGGAGGGTTGGAATGAGATGACCTTTAAAGGTCCCTTCCAACTCAAATATTCTACAATTCCCACTCATACCCTGTGGGACAGATGGCAGGTGTTTGGTACTGGGTCTGTTCCTACCTCCCACCCTCCTTCCCCTCCTCCAGTAATGCATTTTCAGCCAGTTTTGATTTCAGATCACCGTGATCTCTGCTCAGAGGTGCCACCAGACCTGGGAGCACTGCGATGTCTGTGATCCCAAGGCTTCCAGTTGCACAAGCAGAACCTTTTGGGATATAATCAACATTTCAGATCTGAACTTTGCAGCCTTCTCACCTGTGCTCTGCAAACACAGGCTCCCTGCTCTGCCAGCACTACTACTGCTACGTCTGAGTTGGAATAAATGTGTGACATTGCTGAAATAGCTGACAAAAAGAGGACAGTAACTTGTGACAAGTGAATGTGACCCGTGGAAACAAAGCCCAGAAATCTAGCGATACATCTGAGTGGGCAGATTTGTATGGGCTTCATGCATCACTTTTCCCCCACATAATTTGAATCTGAATGCTCTGGCCCCGTGACACCAACCAGGAAGTGATGGATAATGAAACACAAGCAGAAAAGGGTGCACAAGCCCTTCCAGCTCCCATCAGCTGTTTCACAGCCCCTGTTTCAGAGAGAGAAAAACCACTCAGCCCAAAATCTCTTTCCAGTAGCCCACAGGAGTCAAGAGGTTCCTGGTATGATGGATACCTCTGACACTCCAGATCCTACCTAGAATCCCACACTGAGACAGCTGAACAAACCCCATGACCTCAGTGTAGACCTTGATTTCTTATTCCAAAAGGACTCTGTTGAAGAAGCTGCTGTTTTAATCTAAATTTTAATCCAATTTTGCTGCAAAAGGAAGGTGCTGAGGGACTATTTCAGAGTCACATCTACGTGAGGCTCCATCATGCAAGACAAACCGCTCACACACAAGCAGTTTTGCTAGGACCATTTCACCTGGCCAGTCACAGCACTGGCCACGGCGATCAGCCCACAGCCACTCCTCTTCATGTGGCTCCAGGCACATCCTGCCAATCCCAGCAGCTTCAGGATTCCAGCTGGCCACTGAATTCCAACCCCAAACAGCTCAGAAGCCCTGATAGGCACATCCAAGCTCTTGCTTCTCTAAAAAATCCTTTTCTTATACCAGCAAAAACTGAAAAATAAATGGAGTTTAGGCTTTCATGCTTACACTGAGCATTATACACTAATTCCTTCTGAGACTTCAATCTCATTGAACTTAATTCTTAATGGGATCAGATATTGAGAAAGCAGGCACCAAAGAGAAAGTCTTTCTCCTAGGTGGCCACTTCTCAGTAAATTAAAATCAGAGGATATCCTGACTTGGAAGGGACTCACAAGGATCATCCAAGTCCAACTCCTGGCCCTGCACAAGACAACGCTAATTACTGGGATTCAGCTGTTTGCCTCAACAGGAATTTTCCCCAAATCAAAAAGTGAGGGAAAAAAAAAAGAAAAAAAAGACTTAAAAATATACGTAGCAAAACACAACACGAAATTCAGTGAAGCACAGAGAGGAACACACATAAACAGATCTGAAACTCACTGCTAAGTATCACACAGATTCCAAGGGAAGGATTTAGTCAACCCTAAAAGTTAGGGTTGGCTTCATTTTGGCACCGAGGTATCAAATCAGATTTGCAATGAGTTCAAAGAATTTTTATATGAAACCATAAATTGGTCGTGTTTGTGAAGCAAGCATTGTCGGCAGGACCCTGTGTGGAAGCTTTAAGGAAATATCAAACCACAAATACAAACTACTTCTCCAGACAGGGTGAACCCGTGAAAGCCACAGCAACAAGAAATGCTTTAGGAAAAGACCTTGTTTATACAAATCCCCTGGTTTCACACGCACATCTCCCTTTGCTACTCCAGCAGCACCATCCCAGCACTGAATCCACTTGGGCTGGAACGAGTCCTTCGAAACACCCAACAAGAAAACTTACAGTAGGGTTTTTATTTTTAATATTTAAAAGCATTCCTCGATCTTTTTCACAGGTCAGACCATGGGAAGAACTTCGACCAGAAAAACTTCCCACAAACTCCCTGATGGATGTTGGGTTTTAATTCATCGATGTCCTGAGTAATGCTCCTTCTTACTCCATACCCTTCCTTCTCTTACTCCATGGCCTTCCTTTCCTCAAAAAGACTCTGAGCTTTTTCTTTCCCCCTTCTTAATAAATCACTCATACAAGAATTCCATGCCCATCTGCACCAAGGTAAGAGTATATTTCAGTCTAACACCAATTCAGTATATTTTAGTCTAAGACTGGTTTGTGTCGACAAGAGAAAGAAACTTAAGAAAAGCCCTCTACAAAACAGTACAAAAATTGATGCCCAAACTCTACACGGCTCACACTACAACCAAAAAGTTTCAAAAATGAAAGATTCTTTCAAGTAAATGAAGAGAAAATGCTGGATTTATCCCAGTTTGCACCAAAACAAAGCCAACACCCCCTGGTCTAAGAAGACCGCGCTCATTAGGATTGAACAAGGGAACGATGGAGCACAGGTTTCTCCGTGTAGGATTGAGGGATGAATCCATGAGGAAGCTGTACACCCTGGAACCTCCAAAGGCTACACCAGCACCACCTCCACACTCCAAACACCTCATCCATGTCTCTACTGTACCTTGAAAGGGACGTTCATTCACCTCTTCGCCTCCCCAACGCGACGGCCAAAGCTTTTTCCGATTAATACCAAACCAGGAGGATGAGGAGCACACAATCAATCCTTGTTAAGGCTGATGATTATTCTCGATGCGCCCTGGAAGAGAGGAACACCCAGTGAGTCCTTTCACATGGATCAGCCACATTAACCAACAGCCTTTTTCTGCCCCAAATGCTTGGGTTTTGTTGTGGATGACTGGGACTGTCCCACTAAATTGAGATTGTCCCAGCCACTAATGGAGTCCCCATGTAGAATAAGTTTATCCAAGTAATCCAAGCTCAGATGGAGGAACACCAGCCTGCAGAAGACATGGAGATGGTTGAGAAGAAGACTGAAGAGCATGGCTCAAGTTTAAGGGAATAATCCAAGTTTATATGGCCTGTTAATATACCAGCAGCTAATGAACAACAACAAAAAGTCTTAAATTGTTCTGTTCTGCAGAGAGAATAAGGATCATACATCACTTGGCCTGAAGCCGGAAAGATCTCCTTTTATGCAAGCTTTTACATCCAAATCTAGACTGCTGCCTTAAAAACACTCTTATTTTTGAAGAGGAAAGTGGAAGTTTGTGGGCAGGAACCAGGTACTCGTCAGGCCAGCCAGCACCAGCGGGAAAAGAGGACAAACCTCTGGACAGCACAAACCCTTCTGGAGGCCTGGAATGGGGGAAGGTGCCTTCAAAGGCTCCTCTGCTCATGGAAACAGCCCCAAGGTGGAATTAGGAATGTATCAGTTAAAGCATCTACAGGAGTGAGAGTGGCTCCTCTGGAGCTGTGGGTATGTTGGCAAGGAGGAGAGGAAAACAATATTCCATCAGGCTGGGGGAGAGACAAGTGAATTATTCCCTTGGCAACCAGCTTCATGGGACCTAGTTCTCTCCTCAGTTAGTCAGTTGTATATATTTGGCTCCTCAGTTACTTTCTGTAGGACTCCTCCAGTTTTACATCTCATTTTCAACTCAAGTCGGCCACATCTTCCACGTGCTGCGCAAAGCACAAACAGGCAAGGTGCATTTTTGGAAGGTAAGGTGAGTCTAAAACAGCCGAAACCACCTGTGCCGTGGGAACATCTGGCAAAATTAAACGTCCTCCTCAATGGAGCAAGAGAAAAGCTGATGCTCTTTGTTCTAATGCTTTATTAGGGCATTAAAGCCTCACACAGAGTGAGCACCCAAACCACCCACCCGCAGCAAAGGCAGCAGCAGAACCAATGCCTGAGAGGTCCAAGAGCAGCTCCCACAAATTCCTTAAACATTTGGGTGTAGGTGATGGAGACTGGCAGGCTAGAGAGCACCACTGAAAAAACCAACATCCTCCCATCCAACATCCCTGGAAGTGTCCAAGGCCAGGCTGGATGGGGATTGGAGCAACCTGGTCTAGTGGAAGGCGTCCCTGCCACCTGTCTTGGAACTAAACAGTCTTGAAGGTCCTTCCAACCCAAACCATTTATTTACGGATTTATTTTAAGTCGGAGAAAGGAGATACATTCTGCAGGCAGAGGGAAGGAGCAGCAGAGCATCTTCTCCCTCATGCTGCAGCAGTGCTCCCTGGACACCCACTCCACCACTTTGCATTCCCCAACAAATAACCCAGCCTGCTCATGGCAATGTGGATTCCCAATCCGGCTCTGCAGCAAAACAGGCTCCCTCTAATTATCCCTCGGCCTGACGACATCTGAATGGTGGAACAGGAACATGTCAGAGACACAAAATGAGAGAGTGTGAAAACAAGCCTGTCTCCTTTCTCCATTCACACCGCAGGTCCCAAGCGCACGAGGACTCGCTCCCGCCTGAGTCATTCCCAGCAACGCTTCACAACCACAGAGAATTCCCACGCAGGAGGCTTTTTTTGCAAAATTATTTAAAAATGAGAGGACAGCGAGAGCGACTCTGGGACTGGAAGGAGCAACAGTGTGATGAGAAGAATCAGTCGTGTCTATGGAGCCTTATTAGAAGTCATTTATATGCAAGTAAAACAAATATCCCCCCACACTTTTCCAGGAAAACGCTGAATTCCATACTGATTTACACGCTTTCCAATCTCATTGACTTCAGAGGGATTGCCTGTGGTAGGAATCACCAGGCTGTGGCCTCCCAGCAATAGAGTAATCCCTTCATATTCCCCCTTTCAAAAGCCCCACCATCCGACCAGGTGCTGCAGCTCAGACCCCATGAGCCGAGTTCCAGCCCTGCGGCGACGCTTCTCCTCTCCCTGCAAAAGCTTGGGAAGGGGGGGAAAGGGAAATAAAAGTCTGCTGATGGAAATGCCTCGTGGAGCGTGGCTGAGCTGGGGGAGAGAGACCTGAACCCTCCTTCCACCTAATGAAATCCAGATCCAAAAGCTGTTCTGATCCGAGGGCATTATGTATTTTTGTTAGGAAGGGCAGGGATAAATTAACTCCCAACTCTGGCCCTAGTCTTTTTTTCACTGTTGTTTAAATTCTCCCACTTCCTAAGATTTCAGCGTTTCCTTGTGATAAAGAGGAGCTCTGGCTTGCCAGTTCATCTGCCCCTTCTCTCTGAGGCATCTGGGCAGATGCTTCCCCCAACCAAGCTCTTAAAAATCACAGGACCTGCTTCTCCATTTACAAACATCGGTGCAAAAGGCAACTGCTGACCCCACTCTTTCGTCACAGCTGTTATTTACAGCACCACCAGCACACTGGAGAGATGATAATAAATGTTTAATGGTCCAGTAAACACCGAGGGCTTTATCTCCAGCCCATTTCCAAGCCTGATCAAATATAATAATCCTTTGTATGTCTGTCTGCCACTTCCCAGGCTTCCTGTGGGATAGGAGGAGACGGACAGGGCTGCTCTATATTCAGAATATAGGGAAAAGGGGGTTAATTATAGGGACATAAATGTTTTCCCTGCTTCCATACCAGTTCTTTGCTCCCAGAAGGTCAGGACTATCCACTGACCTGTTGGACCTCAACTTCTACATGATATAGAAATGCAGGCAGCATCTGCCTCTAGGATCCAATGCAGCAGTTATAAATAACAGGAATATTACACAGAGGAAGTGGTGAATATGTGGAGGAAGTTGAGAGAAGAATCATTCACTTACAGACTGGGCAGATAAACCACTTCCTCAGATCTGAAATGGAAGATCTATTCCTCCTCCAATTATAGCTGTGGGTCCATTACTCAATATTCCCTCCCCATGCAAGTCTTACTTAGCTCATAGAGCCTCATCTCTCCCAGATGACACTGTAAGTGAGTCATTTGACACATTAAAGCGAAGCAGTTAGGGTTTTATTATGCTATTCCACATCGCTGTGACAAACTTCCCTGAAGACCTGATTCTAAATCACAGCCCAATTCTGGTTTGGGAAACTGATCTTAAAACACAGCCCAGTTCTGGTCTGGGAAACTGGTCCTTAATCACAGCCCAGTTCTGGTTTGGGAAACTGATCTTAAAACACAGCCCAGTTCTGGTCTGGGAAACTGGTCCTTAATCACAGCCCAGTTCTGGTTTGGGAAATTCACACAAGATAAACATGAGAAAAAGCCACGAGGACTCTGCAGGTGAGACCTCCCCCATGTAGGGCTGCACCAGTCCAATACACAGGATCCAGGAGCCAGACCTGTTCCATAGCTCTCCAGACCACGTTCAAGATTTGGGGTTTTTTTCAGCCTCCAAAGGAGCCCCAAAATCAAGTCCTGGCACTGGTGAGTTCTTCTGATACAGCCAAAGCCACCTGACTCCACCAACACCAGCACTTCTTGGCTCAGATGATGGGAGAGACCTGCTTCCCAGTTCGATCTGGTCAGACTGGAGGGTCTTCTAAGGCTGATCCATGCAGAAGATGAGGGATCAGGGCAGGATTATGTAAACTAAGGCTCGAGGCCAAAATAAAGGAGCCTGGAGGCAGGGCTGTCGTCAGGGCGTAGCTCAGCTGAGCCTCCACTCACCGGCCCCTTCCCTCCCTCCCTCCCTCCCTCCATGGGCCCTTTTCACTCGGCGTGGCCAGGAGATTCTTGCAGAGGGTGTTTGAAACTCCCAGAGCTGCCAAAAACGTCCTATTAAAGCCCAGTGAGAGCTCATAATAAATCCACCCCAGCGAACCGCAGCCCTGCTCGGCTGCCTTTCTGGGTGAACCCAAAAATCGTGAAAGCAAAGACCTCGTGGCAATTACACCCAAAAGGTTTCCTGTCTCTGCACGAATCTTTGTTTGCTTTGGGTTTTAGTGGTAGATGGGAGCACAGACTACAACTTGTGGGAGATAGGTTATTGCTGCTAAAGCAAAGAGCCTTTTTCCTTCCCCCCCTCGTGAACAGATAAAAGCACTAAAAATGCTGCTCTGAAACAGCTTGGTCCTGCATTCGCAGATGGCAGCAGAAATTAGCATTATTTATCAGTGGCTTTAGTCACTTTTTAAAAGAAAAGCAGATAAAGGAAGACAGGCACCTGAATCAGGGCTCTTTACCCTTTCTTTTGCAACTAATATTTCAAAATGCAGCAGGGAAAGAGCGTTTTGCAGAGCCTTAGGAAAACACACTTAAAAAAAAATACATTTACCCAAGAAGGAGAATGAAAACAAGCAGAACAATAAGAGTCACGGAAGTTTGCTCTGAGGAGACAGCTGGGAAGGTGAAAGGAGGAAGCAAGCAAAGAAAACACACAGCATAAAGATAGAAATTAATCCAAAACAGCAGGAGAAGAATTATTAAGCCATTTTACATTCTTACAGCAGAGGAGATGTGATCACACAGTGCTGTTCGATGCCAAATGTAGCTGCATTTATGCACAAGTCACACCCCTGCAGAGGGCTCAGCCCAGCCCTGCATCTCCTGAGGACCTTGATCTCCCTGTCTCAGAATCACGGAGCGGTGGAGGTTTGAAAAGACCTCTGGAGAACATCTGGTCCAACTCCCTGCTCAGCAGGGCCACACAGAGCCAGCTGCCCATGATTATATCCTGATAAACGCTGAATATCCCCAAAGATGGAGACTCCACAACCTCCCTGGACAACCTGTGCCAGTGCTCCATCACCCTGACAGCCAAAACGTGTTCCTGGATGTTCAGAGGGACCCTCCTGTGGTCAGTGTGTGCCCATGGCCCCTTGTCCTGTCCTGGGCACCGCGGGCAAGAGCCTGGCTCCATCCTCTCTGCACCCTCCCTGCAGGTGTTGATGGACAGGGATGAGACCCCCAGAGCCTCCTCTTCCCCAGGCTGAGCAGTCCCAGCTCTCCCAGCCCCTCCTCAGAGCAGAGATGCTCCAGTCCCCTCACTGGGCTCTCCCCAGTCTGTCCATGTCCCTCCTGTCCCGGGGAGGCAGAACTGGACCTGGTGCTCCAGGTGTGGCCTCAGCAGTGCTGAGCAGAGGGGCAGGAATCCCTCCCTGGACCTGCTGAAGTGTTTTGTCTCACACAGCCCAGGCCATCACTGCCCTTTCTGGGCACATTGCTGCCTCAGGGTAAACCTGATGTCCATCAGGACCCTCAGGTCCTTTCCTACCAAGCTCCTTCCCAGCTGGGTGGACCCAGCACAAACTGGTGCCTGGGGCTGTGTGAGGAATTGCAAGGAAACAGCAAATGCAGGAAAGAAAAACACTTGTAGGCCACTACAAAATCTGCTGTCAGACAGAGAAGCTCATCACCAAAGAGCTTAGTTCAGATGAAGGACAAATAAAAAAAGGCACAGAGAGCATCATATGATAAATAGGCATCATTTTCTCCAGCAGTGAAGCCTGTCCTCGCTGCAAGAACTTGCCATTTCCTCCCAGCACAAATGGATTACTCATGGACAGAGAAGTCGGGAACAAAATTAACTCTTGGAGCCCAGCGTGTCCCAGGAGATGAGCTCAATCCCAGTCTGCTCCTTCCTCCACAGCACACAGACCAGAAGCCTGGTGGCCTCTTTGATTGCTTCCATCACCACAATAATTACTTTAACTTTTAGCTTCTTGATTTTGGCAGAGACTCTCTTAAAAGCCGAAGGAAGAACAATTAAATGTGAGAATTAAGCGAAATAAGGTGCCAACAGGGTTTGGTGTCTGCCCCTCTTCCCTTAAGTGGGGTGGAAGATTAAGTGCTCAGCACACGGGCTCCTGAGAAAGCCTCCGAAGGAAGGCACCCTCAGAAGAGATCCAAAAAGCCTTTTTCTTAATAGAAACCATCTAGAACTTGCCAAAAAACCCCTAAATCCTGCAGGACCGGCAGGATGGAGCCTTGGCTTCAGTTCCCACGTGGGCTTAGCAGTACAATCCACTTCCCACACACCAGGGATAGCAACCCATAGTCTATTCTGTCCTTCCTGTGGTGCTGAGCAGCCAAAATACGAGTCACTCCTCCAGAAAGTACAGAGTGAGCTGATTTATGGACTTACCAAGAAGGGAAGTTCTGATCAGGGTCCTCTTTCTCAGGATTTCCATGTGTTTTACGTTAGGTATTCATTGGACCTGAGGAATCTGCAAGCACTCCCACTGCACACGATGCTGAGAAGAGGGACCAGGACACAATTCCTTCCCTTTTATGTTATCACCTGCTCAGGTTTGAGTGGCAAGGAGGGATTCAGCACTTCTGTTCCACACAGCCAGACAGTGCTGCAGGTTTCTCAGCAGGGATCAAAGCAATGGGAATCCAACACCTACACCAGCAGCAGCTCAAGCAGCTCCCAGTGCTGGCCACCCAACGAGCCCAGAATTCTGGGATCACAGTCCTCATCCTAATTTTCTTTTTTTCTTTTTTAAGAATATAGTCATCAAAAATTGTCTCTTGCTCAAAGGCTAACAGCTGTGTGACAGTCACATTCCAGGTTTTCTACTCATTCATGAATTCAAAAGTCAGGCTGAGCAGATGCACCATTAAGTCCAGTTTCCTTATTTTTGAGAACACGTGTAATTATCCCCAACTTCAGAGACACAAACCACTCCTGGAGAAGTGACTTGTCAAACAGCGAGATGACAGAGGCAGCAACAAGAGCCCACTCACCCTGCCACTGGTCTCATGTCTCACAAAATAATTGCCTTCCCACCCAGAACTAAAGGTTACAACTACAGAGAGAATGAGTCAAGCAGGAAAGACATATTTAAAAAATGGGAAAAAATGGAACAAAAAAGGTTTTATGAAAACACACCAGCATGTGTAAGACAGGAGAGAGACCATTTCTGCATTGCACCTTGTTTGCTCATGCTTTGTCTCAGCTGCCAACCACAAATTAAATACCTCAGTTAAAACTTTGCTCATCTGGTACCTTTAATACTTACTTAGTCACTAGAAACTGAACATCTGTTTTGCTTAGAGGCTTTCAGCAGTGACTCAATGTTATCTGCAGTGTTGGACTGCTGAAGATGAGTATTCCTTAGTTTTTCCCCCCCCCCACCCCACTCCTAGCAACAGGGCTTCTTGTTTTGGGGAGGAATCAGCTGACAAAGTTGGGTTATAAAATCGTTACAGCTCCACACGGGTAAAGGAGGAAGCGCAGGACACAGAGAAATTTCATCCTCAGCTGGAAACAACCCGGCTGAGATCTCCACCAGCGTGTACCTGTGTCCCACAGCTCCCTGGGATCGATACACCTTTGGCTCCAGGGCTCTGGAGAAGCAGCAACCTCCTGCTGTGTTAACAGCCAGCTCGATAAACAAAACGCAATTAAAATGCCTCCAGCAACCTCTCAGCGTGTGCATCCCCCCCCAGGCTGCGAGCAATCCCAAAGCTTTAGCTGGGATTTAACCTCCGCTGGCTCCGGGCACGGTGGCGGAGAGCTCAGCATCACATCTTCATCAGCAGGGAAGTTCCCGAGGTGGAGGCGTAGCTCCGGGAAGAGGATGCAGCAGCAGGAAATATCCCAGCACCGAGGGACCCAATTAACTGGCTGATAGAAGACACCAGCATCCTATTAGCAGGGTAGACGCTGTGCCTGCACAAAGGCATGCCACGCCTGGGAAAAGGACTTCAAGGATAACATATGCTGAGTGTGTGTGCCAGGGAAGAGCCTGGACACGGTCATCATCTTGTCCTGCTGTAAGGGAAGGGATCTGGGCAGTATCCAAGCCAGTCCATCATTAAAAGTCATTTCCCTGCTGTGTTTGCAGGGATGATCCTGCTGCTTCTTCGGTGAGTGGGAATTTTCCCTGGAAGGGCATCAGACAAAGCAAATCCATAGATTCTCCCTTCACCTCGCCAAAGGGTGTCCATAAAACAGACCCAGGTGTTGGAAAGGCCAAAACTCAGGTTGGCTTTATGGGGTTTCAGAGAATCACAGAATATCCTGAGCTCAAAGGGACCCACCCAGGGATCATCCATCTCCTGTTTCACCATCTCCCACACCACAGATGGGCACACACAGAATCACCCAGGTTCTAAAGGGCCTCCAAGATCACTGAGTCCAACCTGTGACCCATCACCATCCTGTCAACCAGACCAGAGCACCGAGTGCCACGTCCAGTTGTTCCTTAAGCACCTCCAGGGATAGGGACTCCACCACCTCCCTGGGCAGCCCAGTCCAGTGTTTTATCACCTTTTCTATGAAGAATTGCCTCCTAATGACCAACCTGAACTTCCACTGGAGCAGTTTAAGACTATGAGGGGTTCACTGAAAGGGTTTTATGACCCACTTCACCCTTACATACAGATAAAGGGCACCGTCTTTGAGGATTCAGATATTAACCTGCTGGGAGATAAAGGTTCAAAGGGAAATCTGAGAAAATCCCTACTCCTGGCTCCTACCCCAGCACCTGAAAAGGCTTTTCTCTCTTTCAGTAAAATCTTAAAATTCAGTGTGCACAGGGACAGAGACTGTCCCAATGTGCATGAAAGACCCCATTTGAGACCTGTTTAATTCAATACCTCCAACAATAATCAGCAGCAAGTCTATGAAGCAAGGTCAGTCCCCCACCAGCACCTACCATTTTCTCCCCAGAACACTTCCCACTCTTCAGCATGGACTGTTTCTACCCAGGGATCTTTATACTTTCCTTCTGTGAGTTTATCCAGTCACCTTTTTGATCCATGACAGTTTTTAAGCACCCTACAGAAAGTAGCAGCACAGTTTACCAAGAGAAGCTGTGGCTGCCCCTGGATCCCTGGAAGTGTCCAAGGCCAGCTTGGACGGGGCTTGGAGCAACCTGGGCTAGTGGAAGGGGTCCCTGCCCATGGCAGGGTTTGGAACAAGTTGGTCTTTAAGGTCCATTCCAACTCAAACTGTTCTGTGGTTCTGTGATAAACACATGGTGGAAATTCTTACAAACACTGACAGTACACAGGGGACGACCATCAACTCCCAAAATTCTGATCCCCAGAGCTCACAAAGCTCCTCTGAGTTCTCTCCCCAAAGTTTTTATGGCGCTAACACAGACCACAACGAAAAAGTGCTGCCATGCAAGTCTCAGGGATTCAAACTGAGCTCCTCATCAGAGCCTCTGTGGGCAGCGAAGCAGCAGAACTGGTTTGGAAAGGAGAAAAGGAAAGAAAACACAGATGACTCTGATAACGTGTCTAATTAATAAAGCATAAACGAGACGGGCTGGTTCAGGCTGCGCGTCCCATCTGCTCCGGCTTCGGTCGGGATGGTTCCCATCCCCAAAAGCACCGGTTTCCATGCAGATATTCCCACATGCTGACAAGACAAAGATGTGCCTTCAGCACCCGGGCACACACACTCTGCTCTGGCATTCCTGCACATCCCCGTGTTCCTTTCTTTAGGAAAAAGGGATGAATAGCAAAAAATGCGAGTGCCCGGCATGCAAAGCATGGTCTGAGACACCGAGGCCGTATCCCAGAGACCAAACACAAAAGTTTGGAATGAGTTTGCCGTAACTTCATAGTCATCAGTCTTCTGTGACCTAAACTACCTTTAAAGCTTTACCCCAAAACAGTTAATATGTTTTATTCTGTTCTGCTTTAAGCAATTTTGCAATCAAGTCGTGTGAATTTCTACAGTGAAAATGCTGATTTATAAAGATTTATTTGTGGAGGTGACAGCTTCCTGAAGTCAGCAGTTGGAGTTATGATTCTAGAGATTGAGGTTCAGCCAAGGGCTTGATCTCTGCATCTTTCTGGTCCTCCTTTCGAAAAAAAGAAGCAGAGAAGACACACACAGTAGAGTCCCAGTAGTGGGAAACATCTAGACACTCTCACAAACGTGCACTCAAGTCCTAAAAGGTTCAACAAAAGGAAAAGAGAGAAACAAAAGGGAGCAACAGGAAACTGGTGGTCAAGTGGTGCCAATAGTCCCGGTGTTTTCTGAGGACAGGCTGACTCATTCTCCCCGGTTAAAAACCCAAACAACACCAACACCAGTCAGTCTGCTGGAGGTGGGATTCCTGGTTTTTTCAGGTTTCATAGCTACAGGCTGGATTCAATGAAAATGGAAACCCTTCAAGGAGGGTAAATCCTTCAGAGGTGGATAAGAAGCTATGATCTGTTCTGGATAAGCTTCTCCTATATCACCTCATTCATGGCCAC
Organism: Falcunculus frontatus; assembly: GCA_013398115.1. Taxonomy (NCBI): domain Eukaryota; kingdom Metazoa; phylum Chordata; class Aves; order Passeriformes; genus Falcunculus; species Falcunculus frontatus. Next base: position 159,233 of record VZRV01006546.1, read on the forward strand.
ACCAGCTGCTGGCACCTGCTCCCAAAAAACCAGCAAGAGTCAGGCCCTGAAAAGATAATCTGTTTTTTTTCTTTTTCAAAAAATGGGATTGAATGAGCAATGTTCTGTTGGGAAAGTCCACACCACACCTCTGATGACATACAAGAAAGAAACCAGGCTGGCGCCCGAGCCAGCCAAACGGGGAACGCCAAGGCTGTATTAGAGGAAAACCTTGAGTAACTTGGATGCAAACAAGCTCATCTCCACCTGGGATGCCAAGATCCTTCCACTGTCTTCGTACTCAAGAGCTGTGAACATCATAAAGCTCTGATCTGCACTTGAGGAAGGACCAGGGAGGATGAGCCATGGCAGAAGCATCCCTCGCTCAAGCCACCAGGCTCCAGAGGTGACTTCCTTCAACACTGCTACATCCAACCCCTGTGGCTCACTCCAGCCCAGCTCCTGTCTCCACACCCCTCAAAATCCAACAACAATAAACAGTGGGGAGCTGCTGCTTGTAAATCACAGTTGCCACACCGAGGACGGTCACACATCGCAATGTCAGAGGAACAACAACACGGCGATGGTGAAACCCTACGGCAGAGATTTGTTCTCCAGACTCAGAACTAACTGCAGACAGTGCACGTGGGTGGCTGGAACTTCATCCCAAGAAAGTCAACCAACACAGGAAGCCTCAGCTGCACTGGAATAGTCAAGATTTCAGGCAAACTACTTAAAAGCAAGCAGTTCTCCTCAGGAAATGGACAATGAGTTACTGGCAGCATCCTGGAAGCCTTTCCTCTGACAAAGAGCTGGTTACTGAGGAATGGAGCTAACTCAGGTACAGGCACAAAATAAAAGGCAGAAGTTGAACTGGAACTTGCTGACTAAGCTGAGCTGGGCCATGGGGGCAGGGGAGATCCGGGCAGCAGCCAGCACTCTGGAATAGGCACAGAAACAAGTTTCCACGGGAGCTTGTTGCTTTAAAGTCAGATGTGTGAGATCATCTCGTCCCCTTGAGTATGTTGTTTCCTAATGTTTTGCCCAGACCAATTGCAAATGTCAGAAGCAATGGTTGGGTTTGTTGGTTTGGGGTTTTTTTTTTGGACTACCTTGAGTCCCCGCAAAGCCAGCTGAGGATGAGAACTGTAGACCCTGTTCTGTCTTTCACATTACAAATGCAATTACCTCTGCAGCCTGATTGCAGTGTGTCCTGTCAGAGTGATTCTGCAAGAGGCTGAAAGAACAGCTTGCCTTTCAAAGTGAGTTAGGAACATTCTTGTGAGTCCTTCCGTGCCCTGTGGTCACGTGCTGGTGAAATTTAAGAAAAGCATGTGCAGTCCCAAGGGAAGAGCATCCCTTGGAGAAAGCTGTTCTTACAGCCTTCAAAAAAAGGACGTGATGAAATGCCCTTGCAAAGCAAAGAATTTCCTGGGCAAATTATCTGATTCTTCTTGCTTTTCAATCTTCTTACACAGATAACGAAGGAAAAAACTTCACTGCAAGATGATTTTGAGATGGAAGTGACAGTTTGGAGATGGACAGGCTTGTCCAACCTGGATGCAAGAGATGTGGGATGGAGCAAAGCAAGAGATAACTCTAAGGTCAGTTGGATTCCTCTTCCTAAAGGCAGCAAGCATCTTGGATTTAGTTCTTGGATAACTGCAAGTGGAAATTAGCACTACAAACTGGAAACATCTGGAGATAGGGTGTTAAACAAGATAGCACTGGCGGGTCACATCTGGTTCCCACATTTTCCTTTCAGCCCAACCAGAGGCAGGAGTCAGGCACGCAGGGCACCGAACGGAGCTGGGAATTGTGTCGTGGATGATCACACAGGCCACTGCCACCAGGTGAGAGCTCCCTTTTCCTCACCTCCCACCCCAGGCAGTCCCAGAGCCACCTGTGCCAGGCTCTGTGTCAGCCACAGTGGGACAGCTCACTTGCCAACCTGCCAAAAAGCTGGCCAGGACAAGGTGCTGCGCCGGAGCGCGGCGTTCACGCCAAGGTAAGCAAGCTGAGCCGCCTTACTCATCACCAGACGTGGTCCAACACGTGCAGAAAGGAGGGAATAGAAAAATAAACTCTCCAAAACAACACCACCTCCATCTTACATCAGCTCACCCCTGCCATGAAACAACTCGTCAGTTCTTCACGCCTTCATTTCCTTTCGGCACAGGGGCAGCGGCGCTCCCTGCTCAGCCAGGGACTAACGAAGGGGCCAATGCTGCTCTGCCAGGGCCCCAGAGAACACCCAATTTTGGCAAGAGAGGGCTTGATCCCCCCAGTTATTAAGCAGGAAGTGGGAATATTAAGTGCAGATGTTAATGGTGAAAGAGGCACAGCTGACACTAAGGTGAAAGGGAGGTTGTAGGACAGGACTGAAAGAGAGTTGGATTGGATTGGATATTAGGGAGAAATTATTCCCTGTGAGGGTGGTGAGGCACTGGCACAGGTTGTCCAGGCTGCCCCTGGATCCCTGGAAGTGTCCAAGGCCAGGCTGGATGAAGCTCTGAGCAATCTGGTCTAGTAGAAGGTGTCCCTGCCTATGGCAGGGGGTTGGAATGAGATGGTCTTTAAAGGTCCCTTCCAACCCAAACCATTCCGTGATTCTGTGACCAAACCACTGGGTTCAGCTCACAGCACATACCTTGAAATCAAAGATCACAAGGTTTTGCAGATTATTATTAAACATGAAGCCCCTGAAGGATGTTTTATTCTCGGAAAAAATTAAAGTGTTGCTTCTTCAGCTGCCCATTACCTAAAGTGAGCTGAATGAGCCCCATTTCTGAGGGAGCAAATCCCTTTTGGACCAAGCAACAGGTGACTGGAGTGGGAAGTGGTCAGCATCCTTACGTACATCAGACGTACATCTTCTCCAAGCAAGAGACTTCATTCTTGGGGCATTTCAAAAGCCAGCATTTCTCAACAACCATGGAAGCCCCGACTCCTCCTTTTATTTCACATCTCTCCCCTTTTCCCTGGGGACAGCAGGCAGCCTGGTGTGGCACAAGGGGAATAACCCCAGTCCCTCGCCAGGCACCAAATCTGTGAGCAAGGCAGGCTTTGATAAATAGGAGGAGGGTGGCAAGTGAAGGAAAGTTCATGGAAGAAAGCTCACAGAAGACAGGAATATTGAAGAGTTTCAACTCTGCAGCCAGGAAAGACTTAATAAATAGGCATCCTTGTGCTCGAAGCTGCTGAGAAACAGCCCTGCCCAGAGGAAAGAAAAATCACAGGTGGAAGAATTCAGTGGGCAAGTGTTTGGTGTAAGTGTGATTTTGTCTACGAAGACCATTTAGGGGACGGGTTTTTAAAAGCAGAGGACGTTTGTGGCTTTAAGGCCAGGTTGGATGGGACTTGGAGCAACCTGGTCTAGTGGAAGGTGTCCCTGCTGGGAATAGATGGTCTTTAAGGTCCTTCCAACCCAAACCATTCCATGAACAGCAGCAACACTTGGGAGCCCTCTGGCACAAAGCTTCCGAGGTGCCCGTTCAACATCGCTGGGCTCTGACAAAATTCAGTGCAAACAGGAAGGTTTTTCCTCAAGTCATCATTTTTTTGTTGCTTCCAAAACTGAGACTTGCACGAGCTCAGTGCCTCCATCTGGCACATCTGCAGTGCTGGAGCTCAGGATGCTGCAATGCTGTGTGCCAGGGCACAGGGGAAGAAGGGAGGGTTTGGCAGCTGGAGGCCAAGAGGGAAGGAGGAGATAATCTGAAAAGCAAGTCATGAATTTAGCTCCAGAATAGGATGGACCAAAATTGTGCCCAAAAATAAATTCAAGTGGCTCTTATTAGCAAGAACAGATTTAACCATCACATTCATTTTCAGTTCCTCTCCCCCAAACCATCATTCCCAATGTTCCCCAGGCCTCTTGTTTCTCTCTGGAGATACAAGATCCAAGGGCTTCTGCAACCTGGGCACAGCCCAGAGCAGATATCTGGGGTCAGATCTAGGATGGAAATGACTGACAGTGTCTGAAGGGAGAATGAAGTTCAAATGCTTTGAAAGCTTTGGAGTGTTTTATTCAATGTTTTGACTGTTTCAAAGTAAAATCAGGGCCCAGCTTCCAAAAATATATTAAGTAAAACCATCAGCAATGAGAAGAATTGATTCTAACCTAACATCCAACACCACAGTTTGACAGGGTCATTTGTAACCGCACATCAAGTGACCACAGGCAAATTGGGGTAGCCAGAGATGCTTCAGAACTGGCTGAAGAGCCACAAGAGGGTCACTGCAAGAGCTTCCTACAGGAAGGACACAAAATACCATCCTGTCTTTGGCAAAAGCCACTGTTATCTGAGAGCTGGCCCACAGATGGAACTCGGTAGCCCAAGTCCAAAGGTGGGTTTGTGCCACAGCACCTGTCAGAGGCCACATAGCCTCCCAAGGCTTGACACAGGATTGGTTCTCCAAAAAAACCACCAAAATTCATTAATCCAGTGGCTGAACTCTGATTCTCCCCAGAACAGAGCCTGGAGGACCTTAAATAAGGACTTCAGTAAGGACAGGGAGAGACGTGGAGGCCTGAGCTCTGCATTCCATGTGCTCCCTTGTGAAGTGGTCCCAGCATCCCAAAGGGGCTGAGCTGCCATTTGTCACCTCCACAGCAAAACAATCCTCCTGGAAATGCTCCATGCCAACAGCCCAGTCCTGCCAGTGAAGACAAAGCTCAAGGAGTGCGTGAAAAGATCATAAAATTCCTGTAACGGGCAAAATGGAAAAAAAAAGTGGAAGGAGCAATCCTGTTCCTACCCCAGGCTTGGGATTTGATGGCAGGGCTGGGAGCCTGCCTGAAGTCCTGTTTTGGAGGGGGAACATGGGACTGCCACCACCATCCAGGGGGCTGGAAACAGCTGAAGTGGCACAGGAAGTGTTGGATGGAGGATGGGACCAGTCACAGCCATGATGAGCGTGGCAGAGATGACCTTTCCATGCTGGATTGAAAACCCTGGAATAACAATCATGCACCTATGGAAGCTGGTACTGTGCTACCACCCATGTCCTTCATTAGTTAATTACTGACATTTTTATGACTCCATTGCCTTAATGAAGCAGCAGGGGAGGGAGAAATCAATATCAAATATAAAGCGTTGATCTCAGCTGGGCAGCGATACCTTCTCTGGCACAACTGAGTGGAATTTAAGGGCTTCAGGAACTTAAATTCCCTTAAATCCGTGCCACTTTTCTCGGCCTGTGGTGCACTGAACAACCCCAAATGAAATTCTCCTGCACACACACAGCACCATGGAACTCCCTAGGAAGAGGAATCCTTAAAGGCTTCAAAACACAGTTTTAAAGATTCTCTCCCAAATGAAGCCAAATTGTAGCAGGTGAGATTTGTACCCTCCAAACACAGGAGAAGCTGTGGCTGCCTCATCCCTGGAAGGGATGACCATCCCAAGGCCAGGCTGGATGGGGCTTGGAGCAACCTGGGATAGTGGAAGGTGTCCCTGCCTATGGCAGGGGTTGGAACCAGATGGTCTTTAAGGCCCCTTCCAACCCAAACCATTCCCCAATTCAAGGATTCTATGAAACTCTGGCATTCTGGGCAGCAAAAGGCAGGAACTTGTTTTGTGCAGCAGAGACAGTTAAAACAGATTAAACTACAAGATTGGTGTTCTAGTCTGCTGTGCTGCCCAGAGGCTGCTGTCATGTCATCTCCAATGAAGCCAGAGTCACCAAGCCAGACCTCACCTTGCCAGGACCTCTTTCCACAGCAGCTAAACACACTCATCTCCAAAGATCCCACGCTGGTAACTCCGAATCCATTCTACAAAAATAAAACCATTCCAAATAACCCATGCCAAAGCAGCTGAGTGAGTATTGAGCAACTGCAAAGTTCCTGGCTTCCTAAAGACACTCATGATCTTGCAGTAACTTCAAAAAAACCCCACTGAATAGGTCAATTCCTGGGTTTGGATGTGGAGGAGCTCCGTTTTCCCGGCATTGCTGAGGCTGCCTGGCTGTCCAGGAGCCCTGGCTGAAGTTTCCAGCCAGTTATCATCGGACCTGTGTGGCTCATCCCTGACGCACTTTTTCCCCTCAGGACTTTCCACCTCTCCCATCCACTTGTGCACAGACTTCCTCGTTCTCTGCCCACCGGTCAAACGAGCGCAATCGTCAGAGGACAAATTCAGTTCCTCAGCCTTGAGGTTCAAAAGAGGGGTTTGTTCAGTGGCTGGGCTTCCTGGCTTTGCTCCAGAGGGGTTGGAGAGGGAATAGAAAGGGATGTTTTTGGAGACCCTGATTACACACTCTGTAATTCCCCAGCTAAGGCAGGCTCCAAGCTCTGCCAGCACCCTGCTTCCAATTCCTCTTGAACTTGGGACTGAACCATTTTCAAAAATAATAAGCAAAAATGGCCTGGGTGATGGGTGAAGGGCTTTGTTCAAGCTTGCAGTGAACAAGAGCCATGAATCTCCTACCAGCTGCTGGGCTTGTGTCCCACAGGACCCAACAAAGGCGGATCTGCAAGACACTGAGTGCCCTCAGACCCCCTTGATATGGGCAGTGGAGCTGGGGAAGGGTCTGGAGCACCAGGAGCGCCTGAGGGAGCTGGGAAAGGGGCTCAGCCTGGAGAAAAGGAGGCTCAGGGGGGACCTTGTGGCTCTGCACAACTCCCTGACAGGAGGGGGCAGCCGGGGGGGGGTTGGGCTCTGCTCCCAGGGAACAGGGACAGGAGGAGAGGGAACGGCCTCAGGCTGGGCCAGGGGAGGTTTAGATTGGGTATTTGGGGAAAATTTATAATGGAAAGGGTGGTCAGGCATTAGAACAGGCTGCCCAGGGCAGGGTTGGAGTCCCCATCCCTGGAGGGATTTAAAAGCCATATGGATGTGGCACTTGGGGACATGGGTCAGTGGTGGCCTTGGCAGTGCTGGGGGAATGATTGGACTCCAAGATCTCAGAGGGCTTTTCCAAGCCAAACAATTCCATGATTCTATGATATACACAGGAATGCAGACCAAGCACCACCTGGCAAGACCTGGTCCAGCAAAGTGGTTCAATAAACATTGACTTAAAGCTCCACCTAAACCACCCTCTCTGCTGGGCAGAGGGGCACTGCAGGGAATGCAGCAGCTTTGGAAAGGAGAAAAGAGCTTGCAGGGAATGCTGCAGCCCCTCCATGGAGAAACCACCACCGTCACAGCACGTGCCTGCTCTGGAGCCTGCTGCCAGCTCACCGTGGCCTCCTCCTGCAGCAGCATCCCCACGTTGGGCAATGGGGCAGCATCAGATGCTCCATCCCACCCTGCTCACTCAGCTGTGCCAGAAAGGAAACAGGGACAGAGGGCTCCCAGGTTCCCTTTTTCTGGCCACAAACAGGCCGAGCCCCAGCTGAGGATGCATCCTTTTAAATCAGCTCCCTGCATTTCACAATTTATCTTCAAGTTTCTACAAGAAGAGGGCAACATATGGGAAGTTACATAAACTCCAACAACCCCCACAGAATATCCAGGAAAAAAAAGGCAAATACCTCTGCACACGCATGGAACTTGCTCTAAAACATTTTAGGAAATGTGAAGAGTAAATCCTTCATTATGCCATGGATAAAACCTGGACACAAGAAGCAGTATCAGCTACTCGGGTGCCTCCACAGCCTCTCCTGGGTGGATCAGGAGATGTGTCAGCCTTATGAACACGCACCTGCAGCACTGGTTTTGCACCTGTATCACCAAGAGTTCCCCTGCAGCCCTGGCTGAGAGACATGAACTCCTCCAAGGACCCTCACAACAGCCACCAAGAGGGATGGAGACACTTGGGGTCCCTCCAAACCATTCTAAACGCTGATGGACCCGAGGTGGAAAATGCTCAAGCAGCCACCAGGTTTGTCATCCTTTCTGAAGCCTCAGCCGAGGAGGGGATGAGAGAGATGAGAAAAGATAATTGTGCCTTTTATTTACCTCTCAGGAGAGCAGAGATTCACTTTAACCCTTCCAAAGCTGCTTTTCTCTCTCAGCTAGCCTTTTCCTATTTTATTATCCCTGTTTTTATTCATTTGGATGTTGGATTCTGGGAGGCCAGACCTGCCTGCTCAGCACAGGCACTGCTGCAACACAAATGGCTGGGCCACGGATTTCACCTCCAGGTACCTGCTGGAGTCAAAAAATAACTCCCACACAACCACTGACTGGTACAGAGAGATGATAAATGAGTTGGCTGAATACAGCTCCTTGACAGAAGGCTGGAGCCAGGTGGAGGTTGGACTCTGCTCCCAGGGAACAAGAGACAGGACAGAAGGAAACAGCCTTACGTTGCACCAGGGGAGGTTTAGATTGGATAGAAGGGAAAATTTCTTCATGGAAAGCGTTGTCAGGCACACTCCTAGATGAGATTAGAAAATAACTGAACCTCTCTAACCCCAGTCTCCATATCTAAAGACGAGCTGCTGCCACCAAGTCACCCAAAGATCTCACCTGGCATTCCCACCCTGCCCCCAGAACGAGGATGCAAATTCTACACAGCCACTGGGATTAAAAACATCTACTTGCCTGTAGTCAAATAGGTTTAAAGTCTCCTCAAAAGAAAATCTTGAGGATTATCCATGCTTTCCAATTTATTATTCATTCCTAACTGATCTCCGTTCATCTCTAATTCATCATTTAGGGGGTGGCATTAGTGCTTGCTATGGGAGGGGTATGAAACTGCAGCATTTGGACTAAAGTTGTACTTCTGAGCCTTCAAGAGTGGCCAGTTTGCAAGAGATTGAAATCCAGAGGCTCTGAGACACACCATGTGTTCAGCAACACTGGCAAACACATGTGAATAAATTTATTTTCAGCCTTCTCAAATACATCCACAAGAACTTCGCTTCTGGAACACGAGTGAGATGATTATCTGCTGCCGTGATAAAACCATGATTCAAATTGTAAAGCAGCAGGAAAAGTTTTGCATGCTGGCCTGCCACACACTATCACCAGAAAAATTTATGGTACCTCAAGACCTGCAGGTCGAGAGCCAGGATATTCCTGTGCTGAACACGGTGCCTGGAACGGGAGGCTGCGCTTCCCCAGAGCGCTGCTGGAATCTTTATAAACCACTAAAATGCCTTTTTTAAAAAAAAAAAAACAAACCACACACACACACAAAAGCAAATCCTGTTCTTCATATTTCTCCTCTTACTCAGTGAGATTTACTCATTTGAGGGTTTCAGCCTTCCAGAAAGCTCTAACAGCATCGGGATTGGGAGATCTGTCCCTTTTTCTCCTGGTTTGGCTGAGTGTCTCGGGTCACCCTTGCCACCAGCAGCCAGACCCGAGTTCCTTCCTGGCTTTTCCTCCACCTAATTCCCTGCCCCTGTAGGTCACTTCTTTCACTTCTTCTCCAGCCCTGTTTCTCCTCTGTCCCTGGTCCAGGGCTGGATCTGCACTGGGTGTAGCAGAGTTTTTTGGGGATGGAGTAAAGGATGCCTGACTGGGAGCAAGCAGGACTTTGAGCTGGTTGCAATCACACTGGGGCCAGGACCAGATTTCCCGGCTGCAGAACCCTCTCTGACATGTACCACGATATCATTTACCAACACAAATTTGTACTATCGGCCCTGAGGTTGTGACTGAAGTGTTTGAAATCCCCAGAGGAGGAACTGACACACAACCTTTAAAAATACAGGTGGAAAGCAAGGGGTGGAGCCCACACAATCCCAGGGATTCCAGCAGGATCTGCTGCTTAGTTGGCAAGTTCACCACTATGGCCTGTTGGAGTGAGTCCAGAGGAGGCCACCAAGATGATCAGAGGGATGGAGCAGCTCTGCTTTGAGGAAAGAGAGAGAATTGGGATTGCTCAGCCTGGGGAAGAGAAGGCTTTGGGATGACCTAATTGGGGCCTTCCAGGACCTGAAGGGAGCCTACAGGAAAGATGAAGAGAGACTGGAGCAACAGGAGAAGGGGGAATGGCTTCACACTGAAAGAGAGTAAGTTTAGATTAGATGTTAGGAAGAAATTCTTCCCTATGAGGGTGGGGAGGCCCTGGCACAGGGGGCCCAGAGAAGCTGTGGCTGCCCCTGGATTCCTGGAAGTGTCCAAGGCCAGGTTGGACACAGCTTGGAGCAACCTGGGCTAGTGGAAGGTGTCCCTTCCCATGGCAGGGGGGTGGAATGAGATGATCTTTGAGGTCCCTTCCAACCCAAACCATCCTGTGATTCTGTGATTCCATTATCAGTGTTCCCAGAGGACAAGTGAGGATGGTTTGGTGTCAGTTTTGGGCAGATCCTCCAGAAGTTCTCTTCTGGGCAGATGATCCCCAACTCCCTGGGGAAGAGCATGTGAGTACAGACCCAGGGAGACATCCTGCCTTCAGCAGTCACACCACAAATTGCTGCTCTCCCCAGCCCCCAGAGCAAGGTCACCACGGATGGGGTGGAGCCCAAAGCCAGCTAAACCTCTGGAGTTTAGCTCATCAGAACAATCAGAGATTATTTCGAAACATCAGGCGTGATATGGGAGGACAGCCATCCCAGGGGGGGCTGGTTCAACCCCAGAGCAATCCAGTGCTGATTGATTCACTGCTCATACCTGGATCCAGGCTTCCTGTCACCCATTACTTAACTTGGATACACAAAACCTACAAGCTCCAACAGGCCAAACCCTGTTTTTCAGACACGCATGCTGCTGCAGCACCTCCACAATGAGCCTCTAACACACCTTTATTGATGGAGTTTGGAGTGCCAAGAAGCGTCCTGGACCCCCAAGTTATGAATCCAGGTCTTAAAACTCTCTGTCTAAGCAGCATCCATCAGCCAAGCTGTCTGGTGGTCAGGTATCATGACAAAGGAAGCTCATTTTCTGCCAGCTGGGATTTCCAGGCTGGGCATCTCCCATTTCCACTGCCTCCAGGACTCATCCTGAAGAGATGTTCATGGCCTCAGTGCTCACAACCCCATCAGCAAACATTGAGCCTACCAGAGTCAAGGAAGGCAGCTGGGAGACAGGCAGGAGAGATCTGCCTGCAACAGCTCTGCACTGCAATTCACCTCACGCTTCCCAGGTGAAACAGGAAGGATGCCCTGCACCTCCCCTTCTTCAGACATGCAGGGATTTGGGGGAGGGAAGGGGTTTGGCTGCTTTCCCTTCCCTACACAAAGGAAGGCAGAGCAGGGATGTCTTCCTGGAAGGACCAGAAAATAGCCGTGGATCGAGTCAGACTGTGGGGCAGGATGAGGAAGTCCTCGTTATGGCAATAAAAAGGTCTCAAGTACTTGGCTGGGGCGCCAGGAATCCACCAACAGGCCAGGCTGGCTCAGAAGCAGCTTTTCACATCAGCGCAGTGAGAACATTTCTGTTTATTTGTTCCTCGGTGTCAGCCAAGAAGGAAGGAGGTGCTGCTCCGTTCCCCCTCACCACACTTGTCCTCAGCTCCCTGCAACAGCAGAAGGCTTAAAACTGGTGACACCTCCACCTCCTGCTCCCTCCTACCAACCTGGAATGTTTGGTCTCACGGACAGGTTTTAATTTGGCTTCAGAGGAGGGATGGCACGGCACGACCTGACTCACGTGGGAAAGGCAGAGGTTATGCTCCTGTCTGCTCCTCTGAAGTCAGAGAACTCTTGTTTTCCATCCCAGGCCCAAATTAGTGCTAATTATTCCATGCAAAATGGAGTTGCTTCAACAGGAAGGAATTAGGACAACAAATTATTCTGGAATAAAGAGTCGCTGCTGCCTAAGCAAGTGATCTCTTTGCACAGAGAATAAAAGGAGCATTCTCAAGGCCAGGTTGGATGGGGTTTGCAGCAACCTGGGCTCGTGGGAGGTGTCCCTTCCCATGGCAGGGGGTTGGAAGGAGATGAGCTTTAAGGTCCCTTCCAACCCAAACCATTCCCTGATTCTACAATTCTTTCCCCAGGTGTTTTGGGAAAAAAGCAGTCCCAATTTTAAAAAGATTTCCAACCTCCATGCCTGTTAGAGCAGACACCAGGGTTTTCTGCATGACCAATATGCCAAAACCCAACCCACACTCAGGTGTTTGGACTGCCACCATCAAAACTGCAGCTGCCATAAACACAGAGGTACCACACGAGCAACCACAGCACGGTGGGTTTGACAGCCACGGCTGATGCTTTCAGCCAGGAGAGTTCTGATTTGGGGCAGGGAGGAAAAGAAATGCAGGAACACACCCTCCTGCAGCCTAAAGGAGGGTTTGCCTCCATGGACACACCACCCTCAAATCTGCAGGACATGTGGCTGTGGATATGCACTGTTTGAGTGCCCTGGCATAGAATCGTGGAATCACAGAATGGTTTGGGTTGGAAGGGACCTGAAAGAGTGTCCAGTTCCAACCCCCAGCCATGGTAAGGGACATCTTCCACTAGCCCAGGTTGCTCCAAGCCCCATCCAACCTGGCCTTGGGCACTTCCAGGGATCCAGGGGCAGCCACAGCTTCTCTGGGCAACCTGTGCCAGGGCCTCACCACCCTCACAGGGAAGAATTTCTTCCTAATATCCTATCTAACCCCGCCCTCTGGCAGTGGGAAGCCATTCCCTGTGTTCTGTCACTCCATCTCTTGTCCCAAGTCCCTCTCCAGCTCTCCTGGAGCCCCTTTAGCCACTGGAAGGGGCTCTGAGGTCTCCCTGGAGCCTTCTCTTCTCCAGGTGAGCACCCCCAGCTCTCCCAGCCTGGATCCAGAGCAGAGGGGCTCCAGCCCTCAGAGCATCTTCATGGCTTCTTCTGGAGTCGCCCTAAGCCCTTGTTGTGCTGTGGACTCCAGCCTCGGACACAGCACTCCCTACCATCACTTCCTCCCTGCTCAAACCCAGCAATCCCCTTCCCAGAGGGGCAGCCCCCACCTTGCTTTGTACTACAAAACACCTCACACTGCAGAAAAAACCCATGTGGGGCAACATGAAGCAGCTGTGGAAAGCAGCATCGCTCTCCCGGGGAGTTCCAGGACCATGGTGGGAGCCTGGAGATGATATGAAAGGCCTCCTAAAGAGGTTGGACAGACAAAATAATGAATGAGCTGCCTCTGGACCAGTGCCTGGGCAGATGAATGTGACAGTGACAGTGTCCATGGATCCCACGACGTTTCCCACAAGCTTTGGCCACACACAGAAGTTTCAAGTGCTGACAGGTACCACAGCTGACAGTCCAGCCACGTGAGCTGCATCACAGAAAAAGGGTTTCCACAGTATTTGTGAGTTTAATGAGAAGTGAACACTCGTGATGAAAGCCACTCTACCCACTTACAAAAACTGGAGACATCAGGAAGAACAGGATCGCACCAGCCTCTAGCGATATCCAGGACCAGCTGCTCCAGAGGAAGATGCAAGAAATCATTCTGGACAGCTCAGGAATCACTTGCTTATTGCTAAATCTCTTCCTAAGCCCTTCAGATAGTGATTAAGCACAATGGTTCATACCCTATATATTAAATATTAATCCTCCCTAATGTGACTGCCGACGTTCCGGTTATCCGATTCGGATAACCGCACACCCCGTTCCCTCTCCACCCCAAACCACGTAAACACGATGCACAAAACCCAGCAGTATTCTGTGATCCAGCCAGAGCCTCCTTGGGCTCCGAGCCTTGAAGCAAACCAGCTGGATCCCACTAAAATCAGGGGGGAAAGAGTTAAGAGCAGGAGATGAATCAGCCACTGCTCTAAATGTGGACATTTCCTACCTCTCTGCTCAAGTGTCTCTTCCTGTCCGCGGGCTTTGGGGATGCTGACGGACCTGGCCCCGTTCAAATGACTTCCACCGTGAGAGGAAAGCCAGGGGATTTGTTTTATTTCCAGAGGGAAATGTGATTTGTGAATGAGCCCTGAGAGCAGCCGCCAGGGATGACAGACCTCCTGCCCGTGTCACACCAGCAGGGGAGGACCAGGCAGCAGCTGGTGCCACTCCTGACCCTATGGAAGCACTGCAGGCGCCCAGTTCCATGCCAAATATCCCACCCCACGCTCCCCAGTGTTTTGAGGCATCACACAGACTACAACAGTGACACTGGCTCAGCCAAGCATGGCAGAGGTCACACAACCTGCGCCCTCCCCGCTGGATTGGGATCCACCGTCCCGCTGGAAACACAGAGGGTTGGAGCTGAACAGATGTAGGCTGGCAGCAGGAGGAGACAGGGAGAGAGGGAATTCAAACTGCTCGTCCACGAGGATGTTGATGTTGGACATGGACCAGTATCACGGAGCAGCACAGAGATTCAGTTACTTGTGAGGGATGTTTCAGGAAGGCAGGGCTGTGTCTCCTTAGTCCGGGAACAACACAGCAGCACCAGCACCAGTGCCCTGGAAATGGGAAATATCTCTCCCAGCACTTCCCTTGATCCCCCACTGCTTTCACAGAATCCCAGAGTCATTTAGGTTGGAAAAGACCTGCAAGATCATCACCTCACAAGTCTAACCTGTGACCAATCCCCACCTTGTCACCAGAGCAGAGCACTGAGTGCCACGTTCAGTTGTTCCTTGGACACCTCCAGGGACGATGACTCCACCACCTTCAGCCAACTGTAACCAACCAGTTGCTTTAACCAGTAGTTTTAATAAAGATCAGGCAAAAACCCTGGAGCTTCCCACAGGCAGTCCCCCAGAAAGCTCTCCAACAGGGATGGAAAGAAACACGTGGAATGGGAAGGTGGCAGTGCCCACTTTCTGCCCAGCACAGACACCGAGTCTCTCTCTCCCAGCACCCCCAGGTCCTAGGGAAGCTGTGGTCCCTGCTTCCCAAAAAGCATCCTGGCTCTTCACCCTGGCCACAGCAGAAGCCATCAGGGAGCTGGCAGTGCCATGACCATCCCTGTGATCCCATTCCTCATTCCAGAGCTCCACAAGAGCCTGTTTCCCAAGCTCTCTGGGAATAACAGCATGAATTTGCATCTGATGCTTGACAGAGAGAGACAAATCCTCCCTTCAAACCCGGCTGCAGCCCCCCCGAGCACATCCTTCCCCTCCCTGCCACTGGCCGCTGCAGCAACAGGAATTAAAATAAAGATGAAAAACTCCTGTTGGGGCCGCAGTTTTATTTCCTGTCGTTTCTAGAACTCCTTGTACAGGAGGAAAAAATCCTTAAATATTTCCAAGCATCCTGCATGCTCGCAGCAAGCTCCCCCCAGCCACGGGCAGGCAGAGAAGGGATGACTAATTTTTTTTTAGCGTAAGACGCTGTGGAGAGCGTCCTGTGAACAAGCTCAGTAAATTCCTGAGGCTCCCGGCAAGGACTCCACCACTCCTTGCGAAACTTCCCAGCTGGAACCTCACAGCCGAAAAGCCAGAAAACATCGTTTTTCTCTCCCTCGACAAACAGAGGTTGGGATTCCTTTCACGACAGTATTTGGATTTTTAATGTCAGTCCATATTTAGCAGGAGGGAAAAAAAGCCTCCCTTCCTTCCTGTCACATTTTCCACCCTCGATGACATCCAAGATCAGAAACAAGCAAGCACTGGCCGAGCAGGGAGGATGCAGCTACCCGAGCGTGGGAGAGCCTGGAGAGGGGCAGCACGGACATTCCCATTTGGGATTCCCTTTTAGGATGCGCGGAGGCAGAGGCGAGGAGGGGACACACCCTTCGAGGAGGGGAAAGAGCCAGTGAGAAAGAGACAGAGCCCTCCACAGAGCCCTCGGACCCCACAGCAAGGAGGGTGTCCCTTCCAGTGCTCCAGCCTGGAGCATCTCCCGGAGGGATGGCACAGGGAGCAGCCAGGCCACAAGCCCCCAGACTGGAATATCCGTCCCAAAAGAAGCCTTTGGTCACCAGCACAGCCTGGATCTGCCAAGGGGGGCATGGTCAGACCGTGGGTCAGGAGGGTTCCTCACTTACCAGAAGCCCCAGGGTCCGGAGTGAGGATGTCCGGGGAGCCCGGCGATCCTGCAGCAGGGAGGTGGTGGGTGGTGGCTGGAGATTGTGGCCATGGTGGCCCTGCCCTGAAGCCGTTTTCTGGGTCTTAGAGGGCTGTCCCCAGCTTGGACCCCCGTGTCCGTGCAGGGTGAGAGGAGGCTGTGGGTTTCTGCAGACCCACAGCTGGAAGTTCATAGAGTCATGGAATGGTTTGGATTGGAAAGGCCCTTAAAGCCCATCTTGTTCCATCCCTGCCATGGGCAGGGACACCTTCCACTAGCCCAGGGTGCTCAGAGCCTCATCCAACCTGGCATTAAACACTTCGAGGAATAGGACAGCCACAGTTTCTCTGGGCAACCTGTGCCAGGGCCTCCCCACCCTCACAGGCATGAATTTCTTCCTAATATCTAATCTAACCATACTCTCTTTCAGTGTGAGGCCATTCCCCCTTATCCTGTCACCCAGGCCCTTGTAAAAAGTCTCTCTCCACTTTTCTTGTGGTCTCCCTTCAAGCACTGAAAGGCTTCCATTAGGCCTCCCCGGATCCTTCTCTTCTCCAGGCTGAACAATCCCAATTCTCCCAGCCTTTCCTCACAGGAGCGGTGCTGCATCCCTCCCATCAACTTGGTGGCCTCCTCTGGACTCGCTCCAGTGGAGCAAATCCACAAGCCCCAGCCCGCGATCACTTTCAGAAATCATCGCTATCACCAACAAATACACCTACAGATATGCAAATACTTAACCCCAAGTTCAGTGTGGACAGGCTGCGGGTGACCCAACTCCACGGACACGCCTGGGTCGCGCCCCCCGCCCCTTCCATCACCCCCACACCACCATAACAACCCCGTGCCCATCCCCGGGGGTCACCTGCG
>VZRV01006553.1:0-70323 GCA_013398115.1 Falcunculus frontatus
CTTCCCGAACCTTCCCTTCCCCAGCAGTATACCTCCCCGAGCCGTCTTTTTCAGAGGACTCTGTCAAAGTCAACAAGATTTCTTTTATACAAGTCCTTAGGAAAACCTTCAAAGAATCCCAAGGAGTTTGTAAATCAGGCTTTCATTTCACAAAACCTTTGTCAGTCTGGCAATGTGAATTGGTTTGATTTCTTAAGTCAGTCAAACATATCCTGCAAATTCTTCTGGACAGGACCACTGGGTCATTCTTAGGGAAAACTATGCTAGCAAAATTTAGAGCACTTCAAATCTTCACACTCTGGAGAAATACAAAGTAAAAAAAAAAAAAANGGAAAAAAAAAAAAAAAAAAAAAAAAAAAAAAAACCAACAATAGGATGGCACATAGCATGTTTTATTGTGTTATTTGCACTGTGTTGATTGGCCTTGTGCTCCAACACCTCCATGGTCTTGGAGACAGTAGTCAAGTAAAATCCTACATGTGGGTCTAATTTGAATAGCCTGTTTCAAGGTACAGGTCTTGAAAGACACTATAATTATTATAGTGTATATTCAAACCTGTCATGGTATGATACTATATCACACATGCTGTCAAAAGGACACACAGTCATGAGAAAAAGAGCAAAATATAATCCTATGTGAAGAGACAATATTTGTACTGACATTAAATGACAAGTGTTTGACTTATTAGCACTCACTGTCCCCTGCTGCAAGGGAGAGTATGAAGAAAGCCCTAAGAAGAGGAATAGAAAGAAGGTGATTTCTTAATTGAGCCTGGGAAAGAGAATCATGATCGATGGCTTTTCTTTCAACTCTGTCACTATGAGAATGCCTCCCTGAAGTAGTCCATGCCAATATTGGGTGACCATGTCAGACTGAATAATAAATCTGGCTGACATTATGGGCAGTTGTTTTAGTTTACAGCTTTAATAACATTGCAGCAAAATGTAGTTATGTTGTGTGTGTTTATCTATCTATCTATCTATCTATCTATCTATCTATCTATCTATCTATCTATCTATCCGTTCACTTATTACAATTGAGGGCTTCAATTGCTGACAATCAGTTCCTTGTCGGAGTTTGATTTATGGACTATGGAAGTAGGAAAAAAAGGGTCAGCTTTAATCTCATGTAGGCAGTTGAAATTTTACCAAATGTCCCTTTCTCAGATGTGAGAATGTTAGTTTCTGTTTTCTGAAACCCGTGTGTCTTGAAGATGCAGACCCTTTGTGTCCTTTGGGGTACTTTGATATTCCACTGAAAATTGGTGCTGCTTGTGGGAATAGCACTGTGTGTTTCTCTCTTCCCATCTCAATCCTGCAGTTTAATTTCATCCTCCTGTAGCAATCCCTGCTACTGTTGTGATTGCTCTATTTGCTCTTGGTGCTGTAGTAAAATGATAAGGGAGATCATAATGGATTGGCTGCCATTAACAGGTAAGCCGCTGTCCTTCAGTGTCTGGGAAAAGCCTGTGCCAATTCCTCTAAGATACATATATGGAAACATCCCCAAATGCTACGGATTGTTTTATGTAGAAGTTCAGAGTGGGTGATTGCAATGATCCTCAGCTGTACCTTGTTTTCTTCATAGACAAATGTCAAGACAAACCTAGGGAAAATATTACTTTGACTTACTAGTGTGCAAAAACTCTGTCCTTTTCATTTTGAGGATCTTTTGTTAAAAATCAGAATTGAACTCAAGCGTCATATTAGATGGGTCACACAGTGGTGACCTGAATGATATCCTATTCATCATGAGATCATTATGGCTTGTCAGGACCAATGTGTTGAGCCAGCATGCAAAGAGTTATTGAATTAATCGTCCTGCTAACTGTTGAGCAGTTACCATTATCCAGGACAATGATCTTATTCAAGTGAATCCAGACCTCAAGTCTGAGTAGCTCTTGATTAATTTACATGATTATCAGTCTAGACATAATGCTCAAGAAAGGAAAGGCTCTTGAAAAGGTATGTTTTCTATAAAGGGAGTTCAGCACAATGTAGTTTGATATATTTATATGTGACGTTGTGTTTTAAACAGTTGCTTTCAGCAATAAATGTTCTATTTGTTTTGAAACTAGAACAATGTTTTACAATTCACTTATAAATCAGTGAAGAAACCAGACATGGCTACCACGGCTGCAGTCTTCACTGCAGCGTGAAAGTCATTACAACCACTGCATATCAAAAGGTTTATTAAGAGTGAAAGATTAGAGCCACTTTAGGAGTGAATTTGATACACAAGGAAGGAACAAAAAATGCAGCTTCAAAATAATTTAAAAAGTTTTGCCTTGTATCATACATGGCACCATTTTGGTCTTGTCATTTATTTAAAAATGGGACAAAATCTGACACCATTACTGAATAACTTAATGGCAGAGAGGCAGTTCCCTTGGACTCAGTGACACTACACTTCATTTCTTTTTACCTATGTGACCGCTTGACCGCCCCACGGATGGATAGCTCATTGTTTGAGCCCGAAGTCAAGCGGCTGGGGGGGACGATTGCCCAGACCGAGCAGTGCCAACTGGCAGAGCCACCTCGAGGCAGAGGACAGCCTGCCGTGAGAGTGCTAGAGAACTAGCAGCCAAGTTCCCTGAGGTAAAGAGGCGAGAGAAGGAGAGCTCTTGAAGGAACAGGAACAGATCCCCTGAGCACGTCACAGATGGGGAGAGCTCCAAGGGTCTGAAGGCTGCGCAGCACTTTTTAAGGGAGAAACAAAAGGGGCGGATCCACGGTACAAAGCCAATGGGGTACAAGCAAAGGGGAGTATCCATAACATCAAAACCAATAAACTGTAACTAGGGAGAGGGTTCTCCTCTTCCACCAATTATCAGTCCTTTGAAGCAGAAGATTCCGGAAACTTGGGTGGCGCATTCATTCTGTGTCCCCGCCTATGCATGCACCGTCTGATTCTGATTTGTCATCCCAGGTGATTGCTAGGGCTTGACTGATGGGTGCCGGCCACAGGTCGGCGGGTGGGGGTGCCAACACGCCTATGCCTGCGTGTCTTCCTGTACAGGAGCTGTGTGTCTCAGTATCCAGTGGGGAAAAATAAATGCCATTTTGGTGCAAAGTAAATCTTTCCAGGGCCAGAGTGACAGACCGAGTTCAGAAAGACCACATATAAATGAAGTTACATATGTGGCCTGATGTTCACAGAGCAAGAATGGCGTAACAGATATAAGGAGGAAGCCAGTTTTGTAACCCAGAGGACCTGACCTCTGGGGCATAACCAGAAGATGCTGAAAGCCCATGGCCAGCCTTCAGTTCAGTGTGAGGAACAGCAGGCATTGTTACTTTATCCGGAAACGTAGAGGAAGGTGATAGAATTGTATGGCTATCAGCATTTTGTGAGACAGGTTATGGGTTAAAGCCCTCTGGGAATTGTCAAACACAGGTTGCAGCATCTCCTCCAAATACAGGAACTTAAGCATGATTTCTTACAGAATTGCCCCATCCCAGAAGGGTCTGTGTCCACTGGTCAGACAAAGAGCCTAAAACCTAATGTCCTGTCAGGGCTAGATGACTGGTTCCTAGGTGTTCTGATGTCACTGCCACAAATCTGCAAGGAATCTGAAATCCTTGATCATCTGTAAATGCAAATGTTGATTTCTCTTCAAATATTGTTGGTTAACAGGCCTTACATCAATGGTGTTTCAGATGGAAGCCAAAGACTTCAGTAACCTGAGAACATGTTGTAAGATATAAATTTGCCCTGTCCTTCCTCTTTGTAGCATAATCTAGAGTGTGAAGGGCTATATTTTATAAGTAAAGGAAAACTGACATTTTAAACTGAGTAGGTTTGTCGAAGTAGAATTTTTTCTGCTTCACTTGTGCCATTGATTCCAGCATTCTTAAGAGGATCTTGGGGACATTACCTCTAATTCCAGAAGTAAGCCTCCTTTAACCTTAAGTGTTGAAAATCCTAGTAAGAAACCAACTTTGAGGCATCATTAAGGATATGCATAGTGTAATGATGGAAGAAGAAAGTTTCCTAAACACTTTTCAGCAAGCAGTGTTGTTTTCTGTGAATGTGAACATACCATACACTGCCTTTATGACAAGTTTTTTTTAACGTGTGTGTAGCAGCTTAATCTTTAAAGCACTCAAAGTCCTTGAAGGCACTGGGTAGTGGGTAAATTACCCAAGTGACCTTTGCAAATAAACTGTATTCAGTGTTGGATCAACTTGAGCAGGGGTTGGCTGAGTATTTGAATTTGATAGCTCAGTCCTGCCAATCCTTTTTTTCTCTGTCCAACCCTCTGATCTTCCTACATGATTCAGTCTTTCATTGTGGTCTGCATGGGCTGTTCCATGTGCCTGCAAATATCTCTTTGAAGGGTCATGGTTTTGTGAATTTCATGCAGAGGTTTCTTTTGGAGAGTACTGTTATCATTGAAATACCGGACTGTTCTTCACTTGCTACTTGTAGTGCACACCAAAATGACACTGTTTTCCTCCCAAATCCCGTAAACAGAAAATTCTCTTGATCTAATAAAAATAGTAATGTATGCTACATTGAATTTCATGGGCATAATTCAGCACACAGATGCATAATGTGGCTATTTAATTAATATAATATATTTTTTTCTGCATGCTGCTGTATGATTAACAGGTCCCACTGAGAAATGTACTGCAGGTACAATTGAAATGGATGAGCCTAATGAACAAGGATATTTGCATTTCATTACTATGTTGTATAATTTCACTCATAAAATTTTATGGAATTAATTTAGCATTATTTTCTGCAGATGATCATAACAATAACTTTTGAACTAATAAAAGAAAAGTTGATTCAAAACACAATCAAAAAGCACTCGAGTTCTTCAAATCACAAAAGCTTCAGATTTCATGTGAAACCCAACTTTTTGTCTCTAAGGTCTCTTAGAGGGCTTTGATGTTCAAGTACAGCTCTAACATACTGTTATCTGAAGTGAAAGGCAAGATTCTTGTCCACTTTATTCTCTCATCTCTCTAATCTCTAATGATTTTCTAGAAGAAAATAAGGGGAATTTAATTCTCAAAGCAACCATTAAGTTGATGTAAAAGCTCCCTGGAAAATTAATTATTTCTTGTGTAGAAAATGATCCAGGCATGCATTGGATGTAAATGCAATTTTCAGTTCTGTTGTTGACAATTATGAATGTGATATGCTGAGCTACAGGACATGAATTCTTGTTTCAGAAGCAGCCCTTAGAGACAAGATCACAGATGAGAAGGAAGAGGTTCTGAAGAGAATCAGCTCTGTCCAGAATAGTCAAATGGCTGTTTGCAGACAGGTGCACACACTTTGTAGCAGACCAAAAAAAAGGCATTATAACAGAAAAAAATGACTCCCCAAATTTTAATTTCCATCTCTGTTGTGAGAGTGTATAAAGTTTCATTTTGTCTTTTGGTAAAATGACACCTTGACATGAGGTTCCTTCTAAAGAAATTCATCCTTTGTTAGCAGCTGCCCTGAAGTGTCATCTGGAGACAAAGGCATGCTAGACAGTAACGAACCCCAGGGCTTACCCCTCCATGGAGCCTCCTCCAGATGTGCACCCACTGCTCAGCTGGATGCCTGCACCTCTGCTTTTGGGTCTGTGGGTGAAGGGAGCAGTGAGCCTAAGTAACACAGTTCACATGTGACATCCCTTCAAAGGACATGCTGACTTTGCTGCAGCTCTACTTGAAAGCTTTGAGCAAGTAGACTTGTGGGTCTCCCGTCCAAGAAACATCTTGCCAGAGCCAGCTGAATGACAGCATGGATGTCTGGGTGATGTCAAAAAAGCAACAACTACAGAGCCGCACACTTCTAGCGGAAGAAGAGGTCTGCTTGCTGTCAGCATATTTTCTATTGGGAATAAGGGAAAAGGTGGGTATTAGTCATTCCAGCATTTCTCACTACTCCTGAAGGTAATTTCTCTGCCTTACTGGCAAAGATTCCTTCATGGTGCAGCTCTGTGGATGCTACGGTATATTTAGGATTTGTCTGCACTGCAGAGGTTGAACGAATAAACCTACTTTTTTGTCTAGTGGGTATGTATGTGTTGCAAATAAATCCTGCCCTCCCTGCAAGCCAAAATGCCTAATTAAAGTGTAGCAGTGCCTATGCAGTGGTTGATCTGTCTGTGGGAAATTGCCTGTCTGTGGGCACAATTACCCACCCACCACCACTAGCACGGGTAGCTTCGTACCATTTTTTGTTCTAACTTAATTTAAACTAACTTGTGTGGATTTAATGTGAACATACCTAACTCAAACTGATTCTTGAGTGATGATTTATTATTAGACAGTGGTAGAAGAGCTCCCATGTGAAATGAAAGTTCTTTTTATGACTAAGTGAAGGCAGATTTTTGCAATGTTTAAGGCCAAAGAAGAGATTCCCTTTTTTTTTTTTTCCTTGAGTTCAATGCACTAATTCTTAAATCAAACTCCATATCCTCTGAAAGAACTAGAACATAGATGTATATCAGACATGTAAAGTTTCAGCGCACAGGAGGAAAAATAAGCCAGAGAGGCTTTTAGGCTCATGGCTTTTGAGGGAGTTTAACAGATGTAGAAATCTGAAAGAGATAGCAGAACAGTCCATTTCTTAGATGTGCTGAAGGTCTGTAGAATTTTCTGTCTGCATTCAGCGGTCAGGAAGATAGAACTGACATGAGCTCCCATTTTAATGTGAATTTTGATTGACAAGGTTGTTCGTTGTACTTAACTCAAGTGTCATATCTGTGTATAACAAGGCTTTTGACTGATTATTATGCTGGTAGCATTATCCTGTATCTCAGAGAAGAGCTTAGAAGACTGCAAAGATCTGAGGATCATTCAGGGCATACAAAATCTTGTATTTAAAAAGTCTCCCCTTTAAAAAAGAAAGTGGAAATTTGACAAGCTACCTTGATTATATTGTAGCCCTTGGTTTGATTCGTGTCTTGAAAGATAGTAGTGCAGAAACGGTGTGTGAAAGGGCTAAATCTAGAACAAGTTTTCAGAGTAATAACTGAGGATTTATTGTAACTGTGGCCACAGTAGAGCAGCATGGTCTTATAAAAGAATAGATGTGCTCTCCCTCAGCAGCCTTAGCCACTTAGCTTTTTTAAAAACATAACCTGTTCTTATCCTTCCTAAATGTCAAAAATTGAGAAGCAAATGCAGAGCAAGTGTAGCCTTTCCTTAACTATAACATGGCCAGTACAACAAAACACCACCACTTGTTCCAGGATACTGCCTGGTGAGGAAGATCTGCCCAGGCCTCAACAATTTTGTATCCTAAGAAAATTCCTTTCCTCAAATACTAGAAGTCAGCCAACACTGTCCTGAGCTTTCTGGAAACACTTGTTCTGGTTTCCTCTCCCATGAGAAGCCAGTTGTGATTGTCTCCTATATTGCTGGCCTTTACATTCAACCCATTGTTTTTCCAGAATGTTCTCATTTCCTTTGTGTAATCTGAATGAAGAGTTAGTTAAGAGTGTTTGCCACTGTTTTTCAGGTTTTCTCTCCTTTTTGGCAAATGAACAGCTCTGTGAAAAAAACCCCAAAAAAGTTAATTTAAGGAGAGGTTTTATTTCTCAGATTTAGGTTTTTTATTTCTCAGATTTAGGTTTTTTATTTCTCTTTGGTGTGTTTATTTGAATTGGCTTTATAACTATCAATTTAACTAATTTGAGCTATCTGCATTCTGGTTTACTAAGTTGGAATGACAGAGAAACAAGGGATCTGCATATCTTGAGACCAAAAAATGTCAGGTACTAAGGCTGCATTTCACCGTTCTTGATTTATTTGAACACTCTAATTATTAGAATTCAAGTTCTTGATTTCTATTTTTTGTAAATGACAATGCGAAGAAGTTGCTGTAGTAATCTGTAGCCTTCATTAAAGGTCCACAAAATGTGCAGGAAATGTAACTGAGTTATTTAGATGATTCTTCCAGTGAATTAATCCAGGTATAACATAGACCAATGGCTGTAGATTGGTCTATAACATAGGCTTTCATTGGTCTATAACATAGACCAATGAAACATGGATTCCTTTACTGATTTTGCCACAGAAAAATGGTATAATCTTTTAAAAATCAGCTTTCAGATTCAGTTTCATCCTCTGGAACTACCTATATTTTGCTACCTTTTTCTCTGAAAACAGAAAATCAGAATACCTACAGAAGGTAATGTGCTGACAGACAGACAGAGTGTTCCTAGTCTGTTAATACTAAATCTGAGACACACTAGATAAAATAGATTTTAGAACTTCACACCTTTCTTATATTATTGTGGCATTCTCTGCAGGACAAATACATTTGTCACAAAAACCTCTAAAAAGTTGAAGAAACCAAGTTCCACCTGGTCTTCAATTTTAACAACTGAAGTGAGAAATATTTCTAAATTATAACAAATTTTTGTTACCACAGAAAGATAATAGCTGTTATTTTGGGGGGTTTTGGTTTAGATTTTTTTTTCTATTTGAAGCTGAACACCTCTTCAAGTGAGAAGAGGAAATTCAAGCAACTCTGAGTTACATCAGTTCCCTGAAGTTTCCAGAATGCCTTCCTACCTCTTTGGTGTCCCTAGAACACAGGATATTCTGAAAGGTTGTCTTGCAGATTTGGGGAGAAACCATCTCAGCTCCATTATATGCATTGTAAAAAATTACTGCTTCAGTATGTCAAATATTTTTTTAACTTTTACAGATGTATTTTCTGAAGGCATCATCCTCACTGGAAGCTCTCAAACCTTTGCTACCTCTGAATGATCCAGCTCACATATGTTGACATAAGATGAAGGACGCTACTGCCAGGGGCTTCAGGAGCCAGATGACGTGGAAGACCTTTTTTGCAAGAGGCATTGGCAGATTTTAGGAACTCTAAACACAGACAAAGAGTCAGTTTTAGAGAGGAAACTCTGTTTATTCTGCACAGAGTGCAAGGTGGAAGTTTTCAATAAATTAAGCACACTGGGGGTGAAAAGCAAAAAAATTTATACATTGAAATTTGCATAAACCCACCTACCTAATTCATAGTTGCCATCCACCTAATGCACATTTAGCTTACACAACCTTATGCAATACTTGTTACTGTGCCTGCATGGGCCTCTTTGGGGTCTCTGGTGGTCATCTGGGGATGTGTCCTCTACGCAGTTCCAAGTGAAGTTCAGCTCAGACTGCACAGAACACAAGATTATGTGCCAGGTAAGATATGATCTGCAGCTCTGGAGCCATGTATTCCTAAAGAATTGCCAAGCACGGCTAAAAATGTAAAAGCTTTCCACAAGCATTAAGCAACACCTGCTTAACACACATGATAGCATCTATTTGCATTCAAAAGAGGGGTTAGAGGTGAGAATGATACCATCAGCTTCCATCTACAAGAGAGATCAAAGAAAGTGTTGTGGTTTAGAAAGGGTACTCCCCAGTTTAGCTGTCCAATGAGACTCTCGCTGCTTGCTCAGTCCCCCTCCCTCCCCTCCCCTTTCCTGCTCCAGGGATGGAGTTGAGAATTGGATGCACATAAAGGTGAAAATCAGGAGCTGAGATAAGCACAATTTACCGGAAATAGCAATGAAACAAGAAAATTAACAGTAACAGCAACAAAAGGTCTAAGGAAAAGAAACTATTTACACAGAAAGTAAAACACCAGACCATTTTGCCCTCCTGCCATGGGAAATGAGAGAGCCCCTAACTCCTGCCCCGGCAAGTGACATGAGATGATATTGAAAAACATCAGGGTCTGACCAGGTTCCCCTCCCGCTAGGTAAAAAATTAACCCTGTCCTGGCCAAAACTAGAACAGGAAGGGATGGAGAATCGTGCTTAAAGACATCAGTAGGATGGAGCTGGGCAATGGGTTGTCCCTCCTGCCTTTTCGTTACTTTCCAAATTGATAAAGGAGAAGGAATCAGAGAAAGTGAGATTTTACAGGCATAGGAAAAGGGACTTGAAATATGACAACCATGAGTCTAGGTCAGGATTTGGGAATAAGGAGGATTATGAGTGAGAGGAGGTAGTAGGACATGTTTAGAACCAGGTAGCTAAAGGAATAATTAATCAGGGGTGACTGTGTCACAAGACACCATAAGCATAGCACTGCTGCTGAGGACAAGTTTGAGAAGTTAGTGGTAAGGATGATGTGGGAAAAACCAAAAATATCCATATAAAGTTTTTAATCAGAGTGTGGTAGTGAATGGTGCCTGGATAGTGGAAGCAAACACAATAAGGAACAAGATGAAAAGATGGGAGGAGTCCAAAGCAGGGAGATGGATGAGCTGGATAAGAGCTGTGGGAGGCTGAGGAATGAAGGCTGAGATTGAGTAGATGAGGACTGGAACAGACTGGAAGTTCTGGGAGAAAGTCAGACAGGTTAGACAGATAATAAGAAATGCTAAATGCCTTCAAGCAAGTCCTTTTCTATGTTAAATCATGCTTCATAAGCCAACTTTTCCCCCTCCAGAACACGTTTTCCTCTATGTTTCTCAGGTCCAAAGCCCACAGTAGAAGTTACAATATATATATGGGGGAAGAGGGAGAGTCTACCTATTGCTCCAAAACTACTGTCTTATTCATTGGCACAGAGTTTTGTGGAATCTGTGTCTCAAAAGGAGGATTTCTGCAGACCGTACTGGAAGCTGTGATGAGGACGGGAAGTCAACATCTGTGTTGCGGCTCAGAAGAGTCAGATTCAAGAAGTTCTGATGACTACATAAATTTCTGTCTCTGAAGTTAGAATAGACTGAAATAATTTCATAATTTAGTTTGGCGTTTTCAGCTGATAAACATAGATTTTCTTTATCTGCAAGTGTCAGCTACCCATTACCTTTAGAACACAGCCTGTTTCTGCTTTCTAGTCAATGATGGCATTTCAACAGCATATTATAGGATAATTATTTAGTTTGTGAGCTAAATTGTTTATGTAGAGTAGATAAGTGGCAAAACACATGGCTTTGTGTCCTGAGGAACTCTTGTGCCTGTTTTAGTAATTTTCCTTATTTTTAATTACATTTCTTTTCTGGATTTTCATGGCAGCTATAAATTCATCTTGTTCCTTTACATCTTATTTACTCTTAGTACAAACAAAGTGCTTTGAAGAAGTTGTTTAATGAGTCTAAACCTTACTGCTTGCCACATGTCCAGCAATCACACAATGTGTGTCTGTGATTTGCAGATGTTGCTGGAGATAAGCAGTCCTTATGTTGGAAATTTTATTTTTACAGGTGGCAACATCACATCCATTGAGTGTCAATAATGATTTTTCACTTACTGGATTTCTGCTTTCTCATAGTTTTGAGATTTTTGATCAGATTCTGTCTCTAGCTTAAATTGTCCTAAATTTTAGGAGATTTCAGTTTATACTCACATGATTTCTTTCTTGCCCTGCATGTTTCATATGATACATTAATATAATTTTGTACCTTATTCATGAATTTCAATCCCTACTAACGAAAGGAACATTGCAAGACCATTACAGCTCTTCTGTTTGATAATTAGTATTGTTGCTGATTTCTTTTAAACAAAGACATTAGATTGGTAGGTTCTGTCAGTGGTTCTACATATTTACTAATCATTATTAAAACAATTAGTTTTAAAATTAAATTTAAATAAAATTAAAACAGTCAAACCTGTAATGAACTCTTAGTGTGTAAACTGACACTACATTTGTGTGGCACTACAAAAGGGTGAAAATAAAAGGAGACGTGAGAACAGGAAGATAAGAACAGAAACCCGAATCTCATGCAGTAAGAAACAGAAAGCCAAGGAGATAATGCAGACAGAAAGGTACTGTTTCATCATAAATGGCATTTTCACTAGACTCAGAAAGAGAGCTCTGAAAAGCAAAGCCCAATAGACAGGTTGTTCAGTTTAAAATTTCAGGGGTGGGAAAGAGTTTCATAGAGTGATCTTTTTGTAGCTATATACAAATAATTTTCCTCATACACTTGATACTGACACAGAAGTGGGACATTAAGAAAGCTAGAATGATCTCTTTTTTTTTTTTTTCTCAATAATGCTTTAAGCTGCTCTTGAAAAGCTTGATTTTCTAACTTTACCATAATTGTCTCAAGTGCTGCCATCTTCAGCTCCTTCCCTACTGCCTTTTATGTTGAGTTAGTGGATACACTGATAAGTACCTCAAAGAAAAGCCATGAAGAATTTCCCCTGCTCTTGACTGAAATTCTGCAAAAGTCGTATCAACACACTCTTCCTGCACTTTTGTGGAGTAGACAGTCTCCAAACATCATGTTATCTGTCCTTGATGTAAATAAATACAGACAATACAGATGAGTTTCTAGAACCTTGTTGCCTTTTATATCTTGCCTGATCTTTCAAAAAACTGGGATAGAGGGAAATGAATAAGAAACCAAGTACCCATTAGCCACTGCTGCTAGCTGAAAAATACTTCCTCAGAACATGCAGGAGGTTGGTTCCAGGTAGAGATGCCTCTTTGCTTGTTTAACACTGATGGTGAAGACTGGTCCATGGGGGCCCTTTCTTCTCACATAAGAATTTGTGAAGTGTGCCAGGCGAATGCATTTCAGAAGGACAAGAATCTGGGAACATTTATGATCATTAATGTTTAGTGGGCAATTTAGTGCAGGATCAAGGAAACATTGGTGTTTTTTGTGTTGTTTCACTGTCATGAAAATCTATGTAATAATTATCTTCCTCAGCAACAGAAATCTTGTAACTGGAAAAAAATAAGCAGATCAAGATGTAACATATATTTGCATGTTATTATATTTGCAAAGCAAACAGACAAGGTCATGCAATTCTATTTACTATATTTTACCCAAATACAGTGTATCCACAATAGCTTGTAACTTAGGTGACAAAAGCCCTTGCAAAGGGCATTGCTGAAAGGCGGAAAATAGAAGCAGTAGCTATAAGAGAACAGAACCACATATGTTTTTATATACCAAGTTTTGGACATCAGTCTTCATGATTTTTGCTTTAATTCAGTTTTAATAAAAACTGGATTTTTTTAATAAAAAAAAATTCCAGTACTGTTTCATTCCATAATAGTATCACTGTGTATCACCAAAGAATATAATTACTAGCTAATAATTTGAATCAAAAAGGCTTTGCTTGTTTCATGAAATAAGAAAAGTGGTGCTCAGATCCTCATGCAGTGTGTCCTCCAGGACATTCAGTAGTGTCAATTAAACTTTGTGAGCATCAGATCAACAGTTCACAAGCAGGCAAGGGAAAGGCAGGAAGCACTCTTCTTTCAAAATAGTAAAAGTTCTCTAACAATGCAGCTGACAAGAAAAAAAGGTTTCAAAGCACACCTGAAGACAATTCATGCTGAATTTCAGCAGGGAAAAGCTACTGTGAACAGAGCTTGTGAAAAGGAGAAAATTATCTTGTTATTAAATCTCATTTCTAATAAAGATGGATTCAAAACCTTGCATCTAAACAACCTTGAATTACTTTGGTTCTAGAAATCAAAATCCACCATTTGGAATTCTGCCAGACAAAATAATTAATGTGAACAGTTACATTAATATTGATTTCTCCAGGATAGGTATGAAGCCTCAGAGAAGAAAATAATTTATATGGATAGAGGAGGAAGGAGGCAAGAATCCATGTAGGGCAAAGACAGCTCACCAATTCTTAAGAAAAAGGGAAAATAGTTTTAATTATTTAACTTCCAACATTAGTTTTTGAGTCCAGATCATATGCTAATGTTTTCTGATTTTAGATATGATACCGTTGATTATTAGAATTCAGAGGATTTTCTTCCCACAAAGTTAATACGCCATCAATTACAGATTACTAAGCATTCACTGAGCATGAATTAACCATTAAAGACCTTGCAGCATTGTAAGGATGCATTACCTTGAAATATATGGTATTTTGCAACACAATAATCTGACACTAAAATAGCATAATCAAGTATGCAACCTGCCATTAATATATGTGCCTTTTTCCACATCTTAAGCCTTGTCTAGATGTGTTGCCAAGATATCGAATATATGTGTTTAATTTTCCCATTTAGAGAAAAACCTAGAGTTCAGATGTCTTGTTTTCAGGAGGAGTACTGACTATCCAGCTACTCTCACCCACCCTCTCCTATTCAGTCCTGACTTTTTACAGGAAAGCGTGGGAGGTTGAATTGCAGAATTCCTTCAAAGACATTTTTAGTTGCCTAGTCTCTGTGGAATATTGGGGTGCTAGACAGAGGTAGGTGTTTGCTCACAGCCCTGATTTAGTAGCGTAGTCTCTGGAAAGGGCTGGGTTACTGACATTCTTTTGCTTGCTCTTTGCTGTCCCTGTTTCCTAATGGTACGTCTTCTCCTGATCAATACGCTGCTTGCTTGGCCTTCCCCTGGAGAGAGATGCTATGGACACTCCAGGCACAGGAAATTTCAAGAACTTGCACTTTATTGGACATTAATTAACCTGAGCAAAACTCATATAAAACCAGACTTAAGGATTTTTACTCCTAGAATGATCTGTTTAGTTGTTGAACTGTGACTCTAACAACAGATCAATGAGGGAGAGCTGTTTATCCCATGGTATGTTTCTATTCTATTTGCCACATGCAGTGGAAGGGAAGTGTTAGGAATTGTTTTTCTCTGTGTGGTTGGATTGGCTTCCATCCTTATATTTAACCGGCTTTTTTTCTTTTGTATAGGCAAACTGTTTCTCTGTAAACAGCAGGAGATATACACTGATCTACAGAAAAGGTTTTGCAAGCAGAACTGACCAGAAGGTGCCTTTAAAACATTTGTAAGAATCCAGCAGAAAGATTAAGTCATGTCCTTGTGAGAAGTAAATATACAGCATAGTCTGAAAAGAATATCCCTAAAATTACATTTGAAATAAAATGATAAATCTTCCATGTGAATTTTAATAAAAACCACTGGTTCTTGTATGTTCTGGCCTAAATGAAAGTAACAATGTTTATTAAATAGCATTTCAGAGACAAATTTCAAACCAGCCTTTTCCGGAGGAGTGAGGATTTCTGAGATAAATCTGTGGCAGGACATTTAAGCAATGGTTCAGAGAAGCTATTCCTGATGTCAATAAACTTATCTGATTTAATAATTTGTCACAAGAGCTTAATGTAACCACCTGCATCTGTTTCACAGTCAAATCTACTGTAAAAAAATGTCAAGATGAAAAGATACAATGGCAAAATTGCTGGTCTTTTTTGAGGAAAGTATGAAGTTTTTGTGTTCCTTAACGCGGTAGCACTTTTGATGGGTTTTTGTGTGGCCCAGCTGTTCTCTGTGTGTTATACCATACAGTGTGGTATGTGGGCTTTAAGCATGCAGTTTGATAGAACTTATATATTTCTTTAAAATGAAAGATCTTTACAAATACATGCTTATCTCTCACACAATTAAAGATGTGAGAGAGTATTTACAAAGACTGTCCTATGTTAGTAAAAATATCCATACATAGAACAAAATATACTAGTAGTGACAGATCTTTATTTTCTCCTTCACCCTTCTCTTTCAATTTTCTGCAATAAGTCTATAAATGAGATTTTTCCTTCACTTCTGTTAGCTTGTATTTAACAAATAGCAGAGCATTAATGCAGTACTAAAAGGTTAATTTTTTGAGTTTCAAAAGAAAAATGTTTCAATTCCCTATGTTCTTTTCAGAACTCAAAAGAAATAATCCCCTTTTAAAGGAATACTTTCATGTCCTCCTGTGTACTGCTCAGTTCTTTTGACATGCTATGCGTATCACGACTTTGCTAAAAGAAGTAGAAGATAACTTATCTGTTGGCCAGGAAATCATACAATGTAAGTGCTCCCAGAAGCAAGCAGAGTTCTGTGAAATGTCTGACACAAGTCTAAAGGCAAACCTTCGTGCAGTGGAATAAGATCTACAAAACTGGAGGTTTTGATCCACATTTTCCATTCTTGGAATTTTGGTTTTGCTTTTAGAATTAATGAACTTTGGATTAATTTGTTCAGGTTTTAAGTTTTGTCCTTGACTTTGTTTGTTAGATCTTTGTCCATGCCAGTAGGAAGATTTTTAAACACACATTAATGATGTAAACTGGAGTGAGGTGAAGGCCAAATGTACATCTCATCAAATGTGCAGAACCTGTCTTGTTTTGAACGCATTCCTGTGAGTACTGCATAGCCTTTGACACAGCAGCTCTGCTTTGTTTTGAAGTTGATTTCTGTGCTATGTGCTCAGGCTCCCAAAGGGAATTGCCAGCAAGGACCCAAGACATTGTGTTTATTGATGACTGGTCTTTGCTACCTAGTGCAGCACAGAGATTGACTGAAACAAGACTTTGCATTACCAAGAGATGTGAGGTTTACAAGCTTGTCACTTGAAAGACAGCACATAGAAATGTGGAAAGGTCTTCAGAAGGGTGCCCTGACAGATTTAGCAGTAGAGATCTGTGAAAGCAGAAGACAAGTTTGGGGTTTTTTGCGGATGGTGATACTTTCCTCATCAGTTATATCCTCCTCATCTCTAATTAAGAAGTGACAGCTAACAGTGACTGTGATAGAGTATTTGGGGGAAACTCAGAAGTTTTATATTCTGGCTGTAGGCCAGAACACATTTAAACAGTGTCTCTGTTGAAACACTCCTTCTAACAACTCAAGACTGTAGCAGTATTTCAGTTCCTGTGCTTGTTTTTCTCCATTCTTTATTTCATGACACCTGTTCACCAGCAATGTTTCTGTCACTTTTTCATTGCTGTTTATTTGGTTACAGACAAGAACCTTTAGCTCAAAAGAGTAGCCAGCAGAGTAGGGAGATAGAGGGCGGTTTTATGTGGTGCCTGTTTTCTGAACAGCACTGTATGATGAAGGTGCAGGTACTCAGGCATCTGCACCCAAGGAAAATGACTTTGTAATATTTTTTTCCAGGTTTTCACTGCCTTTTTAGATTCTTTGCCTTATTTTTGCCCTTGTTTTATTTTAATCACTATTTAATTACTTATTACAAACATCCGCAGTCTAAAATTAGGATGGTTTCACCTAACCAAGTTTATCTGGAATATCACATTAAGTGTAAAGCAAGGTCAACAAATTTTATCTCAATAATAGGGCACCTGTGCCTATCTGTATTGAAGGAAATTTAACTCATGTGTGTGGATTGTCTTTGCTCATAGCAATATATCTGTTTTATCAAATTTGAGATATAGTCCCTATGTAAGACATTCAAATTAATCTGCCAGAACACAAAAAGGTCCTATTATTTTAAAATCATGGTATTATTCCTTTTGCACATTTATCTCACTCTATCATTGCCGCAAATAAAATGGGTTCCTACGTTCATCATACTTTATGAGTTAATATTCATTTGCTTAGGTTTGGACTACTGTAACAACATTTTATAGTTTATCTCTTCTCATATACTTTCCTAACAATCGGAAATAATGCAAAACTTTTCCCAAAGGTTGACAAAACTTAGCAGAATTTGAAGCTCATTTTACACGTCTTTAATTTTCCTTCCTTATGAAAAATATTCTGTTTCCTTGTCAAGTTTTAAAGTTAACACAAATAAAATATTCAATATTTCCCACTGATCTCCTGATCAGTTTTGCTCTCTGAATAATAAATCTTACCAGTGCCAATGGTATTCTTATGATGTATTACACTAGCATATTCATATGAATACATTCATCCAGAACACTGCTCATCACCCAAGGAAATCAGAATATCCACAGATTTGTGGTGACAAATTATGTGCTTGGCAAGAGCAGGGCTCACCTGAGATGCATTAGGAATGAAGACAAAATGCTTATTATCAAATCATTTGTTCTCATTCATATGAAAGAGAATCCCACCTGACTTTTGCAAACAAAAGCAGAATTTCATCTTAGGGAAGCAATTATATTTCACTGTTACAAACATCCTTTTCTCTTTCTGCAATCTTGTGTCAGTGTTTATTCCCTGTGGCTTAATACAAATGGACTTGTTTAATTTTCCTTGCCCCACGTTTTGTCAAAGATGTTTTGTCCTAGCTATGTGTTAGCATATATTTCACTTGTATGGCCTTTGTTCCATCCTGAAAATGTGAATCATAAAATTATTTCAGAACATGGGTTTAAATACTGATTTCTCCTGAATGCAAAGCGTATGAATCAATCTTTCATT
The DNA here is from genome assembly GCA_013398115.1 of Falcunculus frontatus. Classification (NCBI taxonomy): domain Eukaryota; kingdom Metazoa; phylum Chordata; class Aves; order Passeriformes; genus Falcunculus; species Falcunculus frontatus. The sequence continues at coordinate 18,044 of VZRV01006553.1, forward strand.
CTTTGTTTAAGTTAAAACCTCTGCCTCGGCAATCCTGTGTGGTTCTAGATGAAGAATCCAGTGGTGCTGTTTCTATATCTATACTACAGTCAGTCCTATTGCACTTAAACTAGAGAAGTCTTATCCCTACTATTTATTCTATAACAAATAATTGAGCATATATCTATCATTGATCTTGGACTGTTTAACACCAGCATTTATATTGATACAGACATGATAGAATATAGATAAATATAAGCTGGAAAATATGTTGGAGAGACAGGATAGACAAGTTTGCACTGAGCTACTACTATTCTCTGAACAACTAGTTTAAATGTGGCTGGTTTGTCTACTCTATGCTGCAATGATCACTCTGTCCTAAACCCTTGGGAGTAAGCATGTGGAATAAATATCACCAGCTTGATTCTTTTCCTAAGGTGTACAAAGTAAGATCTATTCCAGTATAGATATACTTACAATCATGTTTAAATTGTCCACCTGTGTTTTATTTAAGTAATACTACATCTTTGGCAGCTTTAGAGTTAATAAAAAATGAGAGCAGGGCCAGATTTCATTGACTGTTAAAGCAAAAGTGAGTTTCTCACTTGTTTGTGCAGCCAACTGGTTTGTCATTGAAGTTATGGAAATCTTGTGGAGAAATTAGCTAGAAATTTCCCTGGTTTTGTTCCAGAACTGTTCAAAACTCTACATGTTTGTGACTTACTTAAAAAACAATGGGCTGATGGAAATATGTAGATAGGGGGTCTGAATATTGTTGTGTTGTGGAAAAAATATGGAGGAATCAGAGCAAGATGAAAATAGCCTGCAATACTAGAGGGATTTTGCATGTAAATAGGTACAGTGCATTAAACCATTGTCTTATAACTTTGTTCTTCAAGGGAAAGAAATGTTAAAAGAAAGTGCATAATGAAGGCTCGTTAAGCTTGAAAAGACATTGCAGGGATTTTTGAGTATTTCAATTATTTTCAGTGGAAAACATATTTCATTTTATACACTGTTCAAGAGGACAGTAGCTAAGGTCACCTATTGCCTGAAAGGAGTTGCACTCTAGATAAAGTTTCTGGTTTGGGGTTTGCGTTGTGAGGGCCTTGGACTGATTATCAAAACCCCAGATGAGAAGCTTCTACGGACTTCTGTTTAAGGAAATTAGGTACCAGCCATTCAGTGAAGCTCTTACGGGAACCAGCTTTGAGCAGGTGGTGTGGGAATGGCTGGGGAGAATCTCTATGCTGGTCAGGGTGAGATCCTGTTTGGCTCACCAAGGAAGGCTTTTTGTGTGACTCCTGCCTTGCAAACTCCTCAGAGCTGTTTTGTGAAATCCAGCCTCAGCTGCACCATTTTAAAAAGCTTTCAGCTCAGTGATCTCTCCAGTGATGGCATGGTTAGCAAGGTAAGTGTGTTGTGCTTTGAAACAGTGCTAAATAATATGCCTCAAACATGATTTAGTATGAAACTCAGTGGCTCCATCCGAAACACCTAACCTGCTCCATGCTTAAGATCATCAATCATTGTTTTAAAGTTCACCATTTTCATCTGTCTCACATTTTAGATATGAGCTTTATCTCCAGGAAATAACACTAGAAACCATTCTTCTCCTATTTCCTTCAGCCCAAACTTGTAAAGGTTGTAAAGGAATTCAGGAAAACAAAAAGGGAGGAGAATTCATAACCCCTGTAGAATGAAATTAGTTAGGAAAAAATATGCCTTTATTTTTCTGTTTCAGTTTGCGTCTGTTTTCAACATTATCTGAATGTGCTGAGAAACCTGAGGTCAGAGAACCAGTAGCCCCTGCGGCCCATGGATATCCACAGTGGAATAGATACCCACATGCAGCCCACAGAGGACCCCACGCTGGAGCAGGTGGCTGTGCCCAAAGGAGGCTGTGGCCCTTGTGCTGTACCAGGCTCCTGGCAGGTCGTGTGGTCACACGTAGAGGAACCCATGCTGGAGCAGGTTTGCTGGCAGGACTTGTGACTCTGTGGGGGACCCACACTGGAACAGCCTGTTCCTAAGGGACTGAACCACATCAAAGGTTCCCAGCTGGAGCAGTCTGAGAAGAACTGCAGTCCATGGGAAGGACTCACATTGCAGAAATTTATGGAGGACTGTCTCCTGTGGGAGGGATCCCATGCTGGAGAAGAGGAAGAGTGTGAGGAGTCCTCCCCCTCTGGAGGAAGCAGTGGCAGAGACAACGTGTGATGAGCTGGCCATAAACCCCGTTCCTATCCTCCTGTTTGTCTGGGTGGGGAGGAGGTAGAGAACATGAAAATACAGTTAAACCTGGGAAGAAGGGAGGGGTGGGAGAAAAGTGGTTTTAAGATTTGGTTTTATCTCTCATTATCCTACTCTGATTTGACTGGCAATGAATTAAACTAATTCCCCCAAGCTGAGTTTTTTCTACCTCTGAAAGCGACTGGTGAGGGATCTCTCCCTACACTTAAGAGGGAGAGAGCTTATGAGACTTTAATTGTATTTCCTCTCCCCTGCCCACCTGAGGAGGGGGGTGATAGTGCAGCTTTGGAGAACACCTGGAATCCAGACAGGGTCAACCCACTGCATTTATTTTGCTAGTTTGTCCCCAGTGGCAAAACAAATGTTTTCTGCAATGCAGTTCTTTCTAGGATTTGTTTGCTACCACTGCTGAAAAGTGCTGTGCTGTCCAGGAGAGCCCAGGCTGCTTGATTAGTTAGGATAACCATAGCTACAAGAAAATACTAAGTGCTAATAAGCCTAACTGTAGGTCTCTGCTTAAGAACTGCTGTCAGCTGGCACCTTTCAGAAGCATTTCAGAACTTAAACGCCAAGGCAGATATTTCACTATCAGATTAAGAGAATTACGAAATTGCTGATGTTGGAAGGGACCTCTGGAGATGGCCTAGATTAACCCCGTTGCTCAAACTAGGGTCAGCTAGAGCCAATTGGACTCTTCCTTTAGTTCCATTCACCTGATACTAATTATTCTAATGCAAACTTGTGAGCTGGGGACTAGACGTGTTTTTCAGTTAACATAAGTGTGTGATGTTTATCCTCTTTTTACAATTGTTGGTGTAAAATAACTTGTTTGGAAAGTGTTGCCTTCATGAAAATTAACAAAGAACATAGCACATCTGAATCATCATTTCTGTGTTGCTAGTCTGAATGTAGCAAATTCTAGTTCTCATTTGTGAAAAGGGCTCCTATGACCCAATTATCCCAGTAAATTCTGTGCAATTGCACAGGGATCCTGTCATTGTAACTTGTATTGTAACTTGTATCCTAGTTCTCTCGAGAAGCAAGCCAACCATACAAGAAGCTGAAAAGTTCTTAAGACCTTTGTTTGAGGATGCAATGGAACAATAAACATTTTTGGCATAGGAGCCAGTAATGAAATGCAGCTGGAAAGAGAAAGTAAACTGGAAAAATAAATTTCTTTCAGCTCTTAGGGCTGAGTATTCTGAGTAAAGAATACATACTTAAAGATCAGAAGCAAAAAAGGTACCAAAAAAATCCACCTGCAAATGCATACACACGGTCATCTGTGCACTCCAAAAAGGAGTATTCAAAGAATCTAATTTTAGAAATAGAAATTAGGCTGTAGAATTACCCGAGTCTCCTAAGGAACCATTGCTCTTAACTCAGGCTCAGCAGGAGTGCCTTATTTAGCCTACAGAAAATGTCAAGTAATTTCAGTTACCTTGGCTTTCAGTTACAAAGAACCTGGCCAATTTAAGGTATTTTAAATTTGCTAAGGGCATGCAGATGAAAAGTCTTTACATATTGGCTGATATAGGGTAACTTTTCACTTTGTGTTAGTTTGTGTGGCTAATACTTTTGAGTCAGAGTTCACTAATTTTCTCTGGTTCTCCCAATATAACTTTTTTATTTTTAATGGGAATCAAGACAGGTTTGTAATACGACATTTCAGATTTTCAGTGTCTTTTTAAAAAGCTTTTGATGCCATTTTTACATAAATACCTCCATAATCTGCTTATATAAATAGGACATTTATGACCTGCATGAAGAGAAAGAGCTATAAAATTTCTTGGCTTACATACAGATTAGATCATTTAGCTTGTAATAAAAGGGAAATATTTTCTACATTACAGTTGATATTTTCTGTTTGATGGAAAATTGTATCTTTCGTTTAGATTTTAAATGAGCAGTATATGTTAAAACTCTCTCTGACAATTATCCTTTTATGTCCTAAATCTACCTAGTAGAAGTACCGTAACAAAATGACACTGAATTTAGTATATAACCCTCTAATACCATGTACCAAAGAAAGGTACAGCTGTTTTTCCAGCTGTCATAACAAGGGATTGCAAAATGGCAGCCAGTTAATCTAATGAAGATCTTTGCCTCCCAGGTGTTTTTATATTTCCTATCACATTAGAACAATGTCAACTGAACACTGGTTGCTGCTGCAAAACTAATCATTACTGCTGCAGTTTTCCATGCTTAGCTGGCACCTTAACTGTTGGGGCAAAACAGCTCATCACTGGTCCAACAGCTGGTCCAGCAGTGAGGAATGAGCAGCCAGCCCCTCCTGCCGCTCCCCAGCTCTGCAGAAGCCTGCCTGTTTGCTGGCTGCTCCCAGCAGTGCACAGGTGGGTGTGCAGCCAGCATGGAGCTGGGCACGGAAGAAAGCCTGGTGACATTAAGGTTTGGAATGCTGTGAGTGAGGCTGTCCCTAGCAATCTGCTTCCCCACAGTCATTGCCTAAAGAGCTGATTTCTGTAGCTGCCAATGCTGAGGTTTGATGGGCTGTGTTCAGTAAGCAACAGGAGCCAGGGGTGCAGGGAGGCGTTTTCCCATGCCCTTAGGGGGTTAGCACAGAAACCCGAAGCACTCGTTCAGTTTCTCTGGAGAGAAAGGAATGACTCCTATTGCATTTGGCGGGTCTGGATCTGGACTCTAATTCACGACACGATTTAGTATCTGCTGGAGGGATGGTGGGAGTCTGGGGGAGGCAGAGCGGGCTGTGACCGCATCAGCTATTCCGGGTTAATCTACCTGTGATCAGGAGTGAGCACTACTGCATACAGCAGCTTCAAACAAAGGGCTGCAAACACTGCCAACCTATGAAATACAACATCTGATTTGCTTTGCTTTTTAGGAGAAACTGGTAATTGCTAGTTATAAGGTAGCAAAAGTCATGTTATCTTGAAACAAACTTCAATAAAATTTTTTTCTGATCCAACTATTGATCCTCTTTTGTCATCACCCTACGCAACGACTCATTCATACTTCTGCCAGCATTACACAGCAGTGTGTCTCAGGCAGTGCTGAAATGTCCTTCTCTCTGAAAGCAGCCTCTTGTTTTCCCACCTGAGCTGTCATTCATCCACCCACAAATCACATAATCATCAGGTTTCTGCTGTTCAGATTGTATGAGAAGTTTTGGGTAAAACTACAGGCTCAGACATATGTCCTTTATCACTATCATATATAAAGGCCAGTGGCTTAGACCTATGAATTTAAAGCAGTTTGAATTGCGTATTTATTCACTGAGGAAAATATAGACTGGCTCATTTTTTTAATGTCTAGCTAATGTACCTACTCTAATAGTACCCAGTGATACGTTTTTAATGCTGGCATCTGCTTGTACCAAGAAAAAACTTAGCAAGCACATAAAAAACCCACATCAGGTTCTGCCCAAATTACTTCTGTAAGCTGTACCATATGGTCAAAGATAAAATCTAATATTGGAAATACCAGTTGTTTAATTGCTAGCTCTAATACACTGGGGAAAATAAGATATTTACTCTGAAGGATTCGTAATTCGACTTCATCTCTTCTGGTTTTATTGCACGAATGTCAGTACTGCCTTTTCTGATCATTCAGCTACTCATTAGCTCCTTGGCAGACGTAATGTTCCCGCTCTCTTGCAGTTAAATTTTAACCATCAGACTTTTCCCTATCTATCACAGCCCTCAAGCAATTAATGCTATCAGAAGGAAAAGTGACTTGTCAAATAACTGAACCACCCTCACAGCTGAGCATTCTAAGCACTTTCTCCTGTCAAAATTCTTTTATAAGGATTTTTGGATCCTTTCTGAGCCACATGAAGATTTTATGTTCCCAAATCTACTTTACTAAACAAATTTACCTGAAAGTTTAGTCAGGTCTATTTCAAAAAACTAAGAACTGCATAGTAGTTGATGACTTTTTATTCTCAATAATAAATAATCCCATCGAATGAACAAAGGATGTTGCTATTTTATATATATGTGAAGATAAAAATATGGTGATTATATATTATATACATAATATATCGCATTTTGCAAAACACAGCTATTTAAACATATCTTAGCTCCTGAAGAAATCATATATGACTAAGGTGCTCTTTAAATTTCACATGAATTTTAGCCACAAAAAAAGATTATCTATTTTAGATCGCTGTGAAAGCATATCAGTTTGTAGATAGATTTGCTCAGCCTTGTAAAGAAATGAAGGAGAAATGTTTCCTCAAATACATAGATATCACACGAGATTTTCCTGAGGTTTTTTTAACTGTAATCTTTTTTCTCCTTAGTTTGAGCATGTTATGTAAGACAGAAATTTACATATGGAATCTACTGCAAACTGGCATCACTATTACCATTTTTTATTAGCAAGTCACTCAGATTAGTCCATTCAGAAAGTACTAGAGCTCTCATTATAAGTACTATCTCTATTTTTATATTGATCTGGTTTAAATGCAATAAAAACCTATTCTTAGAAGACTGATTTGCTATCACTCTAGAATAGTAGTTTTAAAATCAATTTACTGATTTCAAAAAAAGACTTATAAATTATTTGATCTGGTCCAGTGGAAAGGCTGATTAAATATTCAGTGTCTGAGATTTAGAGTTCAACTTTTTTTTTATTTCTTTATTTTTATTTTTATTTCTAAGGCAATCAGGATGATAATCACCTACTCCTTTAAGAACAAGGAGAAAAATGTCCATAACTAGTTCATGCCTACTGAGGAGCTTTCTTTGAAACCCTACTTGCTAATGATTGAAAATAAATAGCAGGTAGCTCTTTGGAGAGGTAATCTGCTTTTCAGTCTGTGTCAGGGGGTGCACAGTACCAACTTTATTCAAATTGTCTCTTCAAAGCAGGGGATATCAATGTTTCCAAGTGTTTTCCTTGAGCTACATGGAAGAGATGAGAATTGGAAAATGCAATACTTTGAGCTACGTTTTTTTAGGAACATCACCCATATATTTGTGTCAGTACAGCTCTGTGTTGACACTAATAAGTAGGAGATGTGAACAGCTGAATTTCTCTGAGATGGCAGTAAATGAGATAAAAATAGCTTGAGAAATACTTATGTAACATATCAGAGTTCCTAATGTCCTCTGGTGGCTCTGTGTAGACAGAACTGGCAGCATGTTATCAGACTCAATTAAGCAATGATTTGGATTAAGCCTGGTGTGGGTGGGGAAAACCAACAGTTTGTATACTTACATATACACATATATACATTACTGTCACATATACTGCTACAACTTCACTCCACTACAACCTGAAATGTGTAATGACAGGTTATAAAATTTGTAAACTTTTTTTCAAACCCCCCACTACTAAAATATTTCACTCATTAGTAAAAAATGTTTTCTTTGGCTGTATTGCATTATTGGTTTTAGTCAAGTCACAGTCCTTTGCTCCATCTTTATGTGACTTCCAGGATATTTCAGCGCATCTTTTCACCAAAGTTTTTTCTTTTTTCTGGAAGGAAATTAGGAAAGTTTTTATCTTTTTTTTTTTAACCCTAATTTGTGATGAATGAACATCTCATTCTGCTTGCTTGCCTGGACAAACCCCAAGGACTAGCTATTTCCGTCTGTTTCAGCCTTAGCCACACTATCGAGCTCCAGGAACAGTGACTCTCATCAGCTGCTTGGGGAACCAGGAGGACTGGGAGGGCAGGCATCCTGAGTGGCTGGTGGTTTGCCCCATTTACTGGAGAGGTCAGACAATCCCAGTTGCTCCCAGTTACTCCTTTTGGTTACTGTTGTGCATCAGGTTCTTGTCTCTCTCATTTCTGCATCTTTCATCTGCAGCTTTGTTTGAGTCTTCTTTACAATCTTTGTTCCTGATGTTGGTTAAGGCTCCTCACTCCATTTGCTGTCTAAATTCTGATTCCTTTGCTCCCAGCAGAGCGCTGATGGTGACTGTCTTGTCCAACGTCATTCAGCTCTCTCTCACATCTCCCTGTCTTACTCAGGCTTCAGCTTTTTAGCCTTCACCCAGTCTCTTGCAGTGCTGCTGTTTAGCTCTTCAGCTTGGTGCATCCCAGTTTGACCATTTTCCTGAACCTCGATTCAATCCTGACCATATTTGACATATAACAACCCTCAGCAGCTTGGCTCAATGCTCTTCTCCTCTAGCAGACTCAGATCCTGTTTCAGATGACACCTTGCCTTCCCATTCCAGCTTGGCTCTATAAGTCTAACGGCTGATACCCTTTGGGGCACCTTACAAAAAGTTTAATTCATTCCTTCACTGGAGATGATTATTTTTATAGGCAGAATTTGCCTTGAATTTAGGAATTATGAAGAATTTTTTTTCTTTTTAGATTTTTAGATTTCTAAAATAACTAGCAGACATGAATCACTGACTGATGGGTCTTTAATGGCCCATTGTGGCAGTGAATAGTTGGTACTTGTATAGAACTACAGAAAATTGTATCCCAAATGGTTGTCTCATTGAAAAGGGACAGCTGGTACCCAGATCAGCTATCCTGACTGTTACAGGATGGAGACTGCAGGATTAAAAGTCTTTTGTTTTAGCAGCAATCAGTCAAAAGTTCCAGGGAGATTTCTCTACTGGGTGTATGTCTTGGTTTGAGACAAGCTTAGGGGGAAATGCCCTGGAAGGAACGTCTCCTCCCCAGAAGACAACTTTCAGCACTCCCTCCCCCCCCAACATGAAAGGAATTTCTTGGATAAAAGTGAAAAAATCTATTTCTTTAAGAAGCAGAGTGCTGGCAAGGCACAGGAAACAAATGAGCAATGTTAGATAATAAATCTCCTTGATGCGGAGAAAGCCAGCGGATTCAGAGTTCTTTTTTGTAGCTGGCTCAGCCCCTCCCGAGGGTCTGAGGCCAGGATGCAGCATCCCTGCAGCCTCCCCGCTGGTCCACGGGGTCTGATGATCTGGTTCTCGAACCACAGCTAGGCCAAACAGTTCCAGAAGAAGATGAAGAAAGTACTGGAGGATTTTGGTATGCAGTCCGGGGAAAATGTCTTGCCTCAGCTCAGAGGCTGGCGAAAAACAGGAATTCACTCTCCTGCTGCAAGCAGAGCAGAACAATACAGGGGAGTGTGTGAGACCTTGGACACAAAGCGCACTGAAGAACTCTCTCGGTTTCCGCCCCCCTTTCTTTCTGACCCAGCTTAAAGCTATGGGACCCATTTCTGGGCAATAAGCAGATGATAGGGGAATACAGTATTATCATAACAGCACCCCAAGGCAGTATAGCCACATATTTGACATAAATGTTGGCTCTGTACATATTAGTTGTCAAATGAAGATCAGCATTGCAGTCATAACAGGATGGAAGAAAGAAAGTAATAGATGACATTTCTAGCACAAGCAACTGCTTATTAGGATTACATTTTCCATATAAATAAATATATTTACTACCTTGATAATATCCTCCCTTGAATTCAGGTTTGTTTTACAAGACTACACCAAATCCTCTCATGAAAACATTTTGAAAAGAAATCTTAAGAACTGACCTTTTAACAACATTTACACATGGTCGCTGACACCATGTTAGTAAGACTATAACACATCCCCTCCACAGGAGAAAAAAAGCAGTTTAACTTCACCTTTAAGCAAAACAACATGGCCATCGGTTCATCCCACTGAGTTGAGACCCAGCTGGAGTCTGCTTGTGGGCTGTGGCTGAATTTTCTGCTGAATGAGAAAAGAAATCTTCTGATTAATACGTTAATTTGAGAAATATAATAGAATATATTAGTATAGTCTTGATCTATTGATCAGGCGTAGCTATGGGAATATTATATTTTGTTCCTCAGTTTAACATCTATAAAAATAGTACTTAGATCAGGTATAGATGTTCACCTCAACTCATCCTGGCAAAGAAGTATCTGAATCAGTGGAGTTTTCTGGTGTCTGTGTTTTGCAGGTTATATACCTTGAGAACGGTCCCATGGAAAAATTTTCATAACCCCCAACCCCCACCCCACTCATCCTCCCCAACCCACTTTGTATTTAACTTTATATCCTTGGCATTTATTTGGCAAAATTTTTTTCATCTCAGAAAATAAATACTACACTATTTTCTTTTTTAATGTTGAAAAATTTGTCCCAGCGTGCAATGCTGTAGATGAGATCATAAAACTGAAGAAAAAAAGCAGTCAAATAATTTGAAGACCTGATTAAATTCCTAAAAATGGGAAAACTCGAGTGGTTTGCAACATTTGCAGATGAAAAATAAGCTAATAGAATAAATAAGGTGATTCTGATTGGGATTTGGCAATGTATATAACATCTGGGACTACAAACTGATTCTTGTCAGTTATTTGTGTGCTGCAAGGTAAATACACATATTCACATATGATTTAACCAAGCTATTACAGCTTTTCAATAAGAGAGTTATTTTGAAGGAATGAAAAAGCCTTGATGTTTTATTGAAAACAACACTGTTTTGAAATAGCCTTCCCTGAGGATCTAGCAAACAAAATTAACATCAAACACACATCTGTGGCAAGCATTTTTTGCCCCACAATATATGTAGCTATAAGCGCATAGATTCACAGCATTTTAAAATTTCAATTTAAAATGGAAGCTTGCAGTTCAAGACTGTGGAAAGAGCATTTGATAACCATGATCCTCATGGGGAACCCTTGCTCACACTGACAAGAAATTTTCAAGTGCACAAAGAAAATCAATCATTCTACAGTCTGATAGCCAACTAAATAACTTGTATTAATCTTTATGCCTTAGGAAAGTTTCTACTAAAATGATGGGGTTTTTAAGTGCCCTTATAACTTTCATTAAGGTTTCATGACTATTGCTGACACCAGAGAAGCATTGGATATGGAAGCCATGGCTTCACAGACCTTAACTCTGCATTTCTGCATTGTCATATCAGGCACCCAAGCTGCATGCATACCAAGCCCTTGTAAAAAGAGGTTTGTAGAGGTTTTATACCACATTTATGATGCATGTAGAACAAAATGTGTTATTTATTGCACTTTAGTGTTACTTAATCTACCATGGAGCTTCTTGGTAAAATGGTATTTTGTCGAAAAGGTTTGATCAGAGTTTAAATAGCAAATTATATTTATGTTATGGATACTGTGTAGAGGGCAGTTGCGGCGTTTTTCCTGCTGTTCTGTTGGTTTGGGTACTGTAAGTCAGTGAACCACTATCAGAACTAACCTCTCAGCTTTGGGTTAGGACTGGAGACAGTCAGTGGCTGACACACCTTTACTTTAGTTGGAGATGTGCCTGTGAAAAGATTTCCACTGGATCACAGAAGTTAATCTGTTCCCCCTTGCAGTAGCAGCCAGGTCTGTTCCAAAAATAACTATCCATTTTCTGTATCATAGAGTAAAGCTCAACTGCAAAAATAGAAAGTAACTGACTTTTACCACGGAACATTTATAACAAAAATGTCCAATCAAAGAAAGCGTTTGGCAGAGTTAAAGGCATGTGAGGAAAGATAAATTTAAAAAATCCAACACAGTATTATAAGAATTTATGGAAGAGCACCAGCATTGCTCTCTTACACATCTGCCCAGTTTTTCCTGTTTGCTCAATGTCATTTTGGATACTGGCTTATGCAACAATTATGTCTTGTCTTTTCACCATTTTCACTCTCCACAGTCTATAAAGGATGGCACACAGTCTTGTATAGCTACTGTTCTCTTGTCTCACTCCACTCATTCTAATTCCCACTATATTTTTCTTCAAGACCTTGACTGTGACAAACTAGACCATAAAGGTGGACCTGCAGAAAGAATAAAATCATGCTGCACTGATCCTCCTGCTCTGTTCAGCAGAGAGAAGCACAAGACCTGCAGAGTTCATCCCAAACACACCTTACAATTGCAGAAATGAGAATCCTGTCAGGCAAAATTGTTTCAAATGAGTGAAGAATTGTCACTAACGTAGCTGGAAAACAACACATCATAATACATGCTGTGTTTCCAAGGACTTTGGAATAATCATTCCAGTGGAGTTTATAGATTGTGAGACATTAAGTTTCTGAGACATTCATTCTATAGATTTAATCCACCTGTATTAAAGAAGTTTTTCACCTGGCAAAAAAGAGTTTTAATTGGAAATAAGAATTTTCTTTTTTTTTTTTTTCATATTGAACAAAATGAGAGCTGTTTCTACAAACAGTAGTTGCTCTAAACAGCTTTAAACTGAAAAAAAAGAATACTAAGTAAAGAAATATATAAAAAGAGGCAGAATGCAATTTCCCACTAGCACCACCTTCTGTGGAGTTAACCAGAAGGTGGCTGTGGGAAATATATGGTGTTCCCAGGCTCCTTCGCATGCTTTTGTCCTCATATAATCCATTTCCCATGTCACTGAATATATACTCCTTATTCAGTACACCGTGTACCTTCATGGAACGTGTGGAGGCAAACCTGATTTGGTTATGTACCCTGACAGAGTCAGTAAAGCAAACAATTCTCATCACAACACATCAGTTTCAAGTGGAGGAAGTCTTGTTGCAATCCAGGCTTACTTTTAAAATATATCTAGGAGATATTAAAATCAAGGAATCCATCAAGATACTGATTTTACCTCCTGCTGTAATTTTCCCACAATCAATCTTTCAGTGATCTAGAGGTGATAAATACCTGTTTCTATTTCCTCTGAATGCAGCGATTAGCTACCTTCTCACCTCTTGCAGACATCCCCTTCTGCTTCACAGCTACCTTTTTCCATCCTGTGGAGTTCACTACGTCTCTTTCAGACCATAACAATGTCCAAAAAAACCTTTTTCATTTGGCTGTATCTATCAGTTCAGTAGGAGTTAATATATTTCCCTGAACATATATTCTTAAGCCATCATCAGATACTGCTTCCTGACAGACAGTGAGTGGACCACTTCACATTCAAGGAAAAATGAGAGAGCGTTGGAATTTACATAAGAAATGGTCCCATTGCTTTGTCTAGGTAGATTTTGTTCAACGTATGTGGGGCTTTGATACATAAGGACCTATTGCTGCATGGTGAGGTTAACCATGATCTGAATGATCCCCTTCATATAGGAAAGAGCTGCAATATTTTTGGGTCTATACAAAGATAGATGATTTAAGATCCCTTGTACTAAACTTAGAAAGAATTAATTCGTATACAATGAACTGTTAAACGTGCATTTGCATACAGGCATTTCTGGAACATGCTTTTTCTTGTCATTTTGTCTAATTAAAATGTTTGTAAACAGGCAGTGTTTTTGTGTAATGTGTCATGCAATGTGTGCTTGGGGAATAATTTTTAGCCAAACTGGTCTCCATAACTTTATGTGAGACAGCAAGGAGATGGAGTCCTTCCAAAGTAAGGGAATTTGTGAAGACTTTGCTGTAAGAGACTGATAATGGCTTATCTTACCTATTATACTGGAACAGGAATTGCTGAACTAAGGAGCAGGGCTGGCCCAGAGCCAGCTTGAGAGAAAGGAGACATTCTTACAGCAATCTGAGAGGAGACACTTGTGTTCTATGGAGCCACTTAGAGATAGGCAGCTTCAGAACGGAGAAGGTACAAGAAAAGAAGATAACAAAGATGGAACTGTTGCAAAAGGAATGGGATCTTAGGAAGATGTTTATCAGAGATGATCCAGAATTTTTCTTTCTTTCTTTCTTTCTTGAAAAGTGGTGTTTCATAAAACCAGAAACTTCATAAGGAAATATATCAGCCTTGAAAGAAAAAAAAAATACAAACAAAAAAATAAACAACAAAATCCCCACCCAAGCCCACAGCACTTTCTGACAGCAATGGGAAGAGCAATGACTAACGGGTAACCAACAGGTTTGTAGGTAGGACTCCAGGGCACTGAAAGACCTTGTGTGATGGATTCGCAGCTGTACGTCTCACCTGCCATCCCATACTGCACAGGAGTTCTTTGACTGTGAAATGAGTCTTGGGAGGCTTGCCTCCATGAACTACCCAATATTTGTATGAAGTGGAAGAGCTCCAGGGGGCAGGGGAGCACAGACTACAGGGAAAGAGGCATACCCAATGCCCGGGTGTTGATTCATTATTGTCAAGTAGTAAGATAACATTATCTTATGTTTGGGTATCAGAATCTAAATTATGTGAGAGGAGAACAGTTTGGTCATGTTACTCTGAGATGCCAATTGACAACTCTGCTTAGGGCTTCGGACAGACTGCAAGAAACTTCAAATTAGCATAATACTGACTCAAGTTTCAGCTTCCAAGGGGTGTAGTAGTATATATCTAGAAACTCATGATAGAGAATCTTGGTAAAAAGGTCCCTGAGAGGACAATGGCAAAGGCAGAATGGATGTAAACTTGCTAACACAGTTTTGATACAAAATCAAGTGTTTAATAGTAAAAACTATGCTAATATACTGAATGTGTGGGGAGGGGGGAAATTAGGAAAAGGATGACTGAAATAATTTTCATGATTTTATGTTAAAGCCATCCTTATCACAAATTAATTTCAGTAAAACAGGAATGACACTTGTAAACAGAACGGACCCAGGAACCTGGGCTGGGAGCAGGATAATAGTGTTCTGTAGGTGTATGTCTGACACTGCCAGGAAGAAAACATTTCAGCAACCGGAAAGCATCCCTTTTACCGTACTGTAACTTACCAAAAAATATTCATCTTGTTCATGCCATGTGCTCAGTTCAAGTCCAAAGGTCTGATGGAGAAACTTGTAAAATTATAATGCTTTATGTATGTAAAGTAAATCAATTCTTATGCAAGAAAACACTCCTGTAAAACTTGTCTAGTAGTTGTACAGGAAATGCTGAGGTTATGAAACGCTGGCAGTCATTTTCCTTCTTTGTACCAACACATTGTCAAAGACATCAATCCTCATTGCTGTTAATCCCCTTGCAGCACTAACGTTCAGAATGCCCTCCTTGCATTTCCGGTGCTAACTGAAGGCTGATAAATTATTAGTTCAAGCTTTTTTTTTTTCTTTTTAACCATATAGCTTAATATATTGTAAACAGAGAAGACAAATGTAGAGAGTAGCACACAATTGATTTGATTTAATTAGTATTTCACAGAGCACACTCAGATACATTTTTAGCTAGCAGTGACTTAAGCAAATAGGCTTGATTTTATTTCACTATTGTTTTCATTATTATTTAATGATTTACAGTTTAATTTACCCTAAATTTGACTTGCATTGTTATTAATCATCTTTAATACTTGAATATATTTGGACTCCATGGGGTGAAAACAGCATTCGAATTTTGCTTGGAATTTGCTTTTCCTTGGCAATAACTAAAACAAGAGCAATCCTCGTCTAACTTTATTATTTTTCTTTAGCCTTATCTGAATTCGAAGAAGAATAAAATAGCTAATATTACACAGAAGTCACAGTGTTACCTTTCTCTTACCGTAGGCTTTCAACGTTTAAAGAATTAATTTAAGAAGTGTTACTGTATCTATTCTTTTTACGTTTGCTCTTGAACATAAAAGCTATTTCACAAATGAGTGATGAACCTGTCTGACTTCAGATTCAGTTTAGAGAATCCAAACTTTCCCTCTGCAGCCTTTCCTCTTTAGAGTCTCTAACTCAGATCCCAACTTTGCTTTTTCACCAATAATCAATTATGTTATAGAAAAAGAAGTGCTAGCTCCAAAGAGCTTCCAGACCGATAGACTTGAGGCAGAAAGGCAAGCAGGATTACAAGTCTGCTCTAGGATCAGTCATTGAATGCACTGCTTTCCCATCCTTCCCCCACCCTGTCTGCTTTTTCTGAAAGGAAATGGAGGGGCTTACAGCTGGTGGAATACAGTACGTATTTTTGAGGGAAAATATATACATCTTGTTCTATTTAACTAATTAATTCTTGATACAGTAGACTACAGAAATGTAATTGTGTGTGAAAATAGTGCAGTGTTCCCAAGATAATCATACAATAACCTGACATAAATGCAATAAATCACATACAAAGAATAAACCCACCTATGACATAATTTTCTTGGAAGGACATTTCTCCTCAGACGGGGAACAGATTCAGAATAAACAAGAGACAGCTTCTTTCAATCTCAAACAAAAGAGCAAATAGAAACAATTCTAATACCTCTGAGCCAGATAAAGAGTCTTCGTTCAGCTATGTGAAGGCTGATCCCTGGGAGGAGATTTCTTGGCTCCAGTAATGCTGTTTGTACGGCTGAGTGCTCAGCCACACAAGTAGGTACTACACAACTCTGTTTAAGACCTCACTATAACTTTGTCAGAAATAAGGCATCCAGAGGGATCTTGAGAAGTGAACACATGGAAACCTCATGAGGTTTGACAAGGTCAAGTGCAAAGTGCTGCACCTGGGCTGGGGCAGGTTGGGGATGAACAGATGGAGAGCAGTCCTGCCCAGAAGGATTTGGGGTTGTTGGTGGATGAGAGGCTGGACATGAGCCAGTCATAAGCGCTCACAGCCCAAAAAGCCAAATTTATCCTGGGCTGCATCAAAAAAGTGTGGCCAGCAGGGCAAGGGAGGGGATTCCTCTGCTCTGCTCTGGTGAGACCTCACCTGCCGTTCTACATCCAGCTCTGGGGTCCTCAGCACAGGAAGAACAGGGCAGATCCAAAGGAGGGCCACCAAGAGGATCACAGGGATGGAGGACCTCTCCCATGAGGAAAGGCTGAGAGAATTGGAATTGTTCACTCTGGAAAAGAGAAGGCTTCCAGGTGACTGTATTGCAGCCTTTCAGTACCTAAAGGAGGACTGCAAGAAGTCTGGAGGGGAACAGTTTACAAAGGCTTGTGAAGATATAACAAGAGGTAATGTCTTCAAACTGAGAGTTAGGTTTAGGTTAGCTATTAGGAAGAAAATCTTTGCTGTGAG
The DNA here is from genome assembly GCA_013398115.1 of Falcunculus frontatus. Taxonomy (NCBI): domain Eukaryota; kingdom Metazoa; phylum Chordata; class Aves; order Passeriformes; genus Falcunculus; species Falcunculus frontatus. The sequence goes on from VZRV01006553.1 coordinate 35,057, forward strand.
GTTGGCAAAGCACTGCAACAGGTTTCCCAGAGTAGTTGTGGATGTCCCTTCCCCAGAAATGTTCAAGGCTGGGCTGGATAGGGCCTGAGCAACCTGGTCAAGCAGAAGGTGTCCCTGTCCACGGCAGAGGAGGTTGGAACTAGATGATCTTCAAGGTCCCTTCCAACCCAAACCATTCTATGACTCCATGGTTCTATGATTCTATCTTTAACAATTATCAGAATGAATAATTTCTACCCTACCATACTGCAGATTATCACACAGGACATACTGGTTCAGAGGCCAAGAAGACACAAATCATTTTGCCAGTCTGGTACAAAGCATTCCTTTTTTTGTCAGTATGTGTTCTGCAGGAGAGTATTCACCATTTCTATCTGAAATGAAATAAAAGAAGTGGTTTTTAAAGGCCCATTAGAGAGAAAGATAGCTACTGATGGGCTGAATGCTGCATGAATCATTAGTGCTTCTGAACCTGCGTGTCTTCTCTATAGTAATCATCTACTTTTAAAAATGAAGCAGAATATCTAAAGTAAAAAATACTTCTAATGAAACACAGTGTCATAAAGGTTGATCTGCTATTGAGAGCTTGTTTTTACTATTTAGTCCAATATACTTCTCATCAGCTTTTCAATTACTTTCAGCCTAGAATTACTAGCTTTTATTTTTTTCTTTTTAATTGATGCAAGAACTTTGAGCTTTTTTATGTAAGAAGGTTCTGCTTCAGAACATCATAAGGATGATATTGGCTATTTGTGGCTTGATTTATATATCTGCAAATGGAGCAAGGGATAGAATTCTTCTTCAGCTCCTTTTTTTCACTTGTTTACAGAGATTAGAAAGTCAATGCAGCTCATTTTCAAAAAAATAAAGCAGCCCAATCAGCATCAGAGATGGAGACAACGTATGGGGAATTAGGTGGAAAGTTACCTTAGCTGCTGACATGACCCTAGCCAGGTTATAAAAAAACTGTGAGACTGGAAATTGACTCTAGAAATACAGGAACAAGACTGGTTTGCTTCCCATCTGAAGTGTGCAGGCAGCTTCAACGACTGACAAAAAAAAGCTTTCAGAGCTGACGCTGTTGTAGAGTAAATGTGGGTGTGCTGTTTGTACAAAATCATAAACTGGTTTTCTTACATGATGTGGGCATACACCTATAGTGTCTGAGTGAATGAAAGCAGGACTGTAGGGGAAGGAAGTGGATGAGGAATAGAGATCTTGTTACCTTTCTCTACCAGTAGCTAACCTAGCAAGAAAACAATTAAGAAATTCTATCAAGGTTGGTTGGCAGTGAATTGGTACTATCAGGAGAAAGACTTTGTGCTTCAGAGATGTGCTTGAGTTGTAGCAGTCCTCCACTCAAATCCCAAGGTAGTCCAATTTAAATACCATACCTTGCTCAGAGGTATGTATAGAAGTCTCCGGTGTGTGTGTAAAACTGGTCTTTACCTCAAATCTTCCTAGTACCTTAGAAATGTATTCTGAAACAGGTAAACATTTCATCTGCAGGCTCACAAAAGCCAATAACACACAGGTAGAGTGGAGGTAATTGTTTAACATGACACAGGCCTCTGCCCAGCTGTGTGACAGAGTGCTCAACATTGAAATGCAGAAGGACAGTTTTGTTCTCCTTTCTGGCGTGTGGTTACAGGAGGAGAGAGTTTCACTGGTTAGGTAAATATAGCTGATAATTTTGCTTGAGTAAAAGAGAAGACTTACCCTTGAATTCTCTGGATATGAATAAGTAATGCCCAACTGTTTCCAAATATAATTCCAAACATTGTTTTGTCTCAACAAGTTTATCTGAGGTGATCTAAAAAAACTGTTTTGGTTTTTTCAAAGTTTCTGTGCCAGCTAGTTCACCTATCCATATTTGTGTACACAAGGACGACGCCATGCCTGAAAACTAAAGTAACTCAGACAGATACAGTAATTGCCATTAGCATTCTGGCAGAATGGAATTCAAATACTTTTTTGTTGTTGTTGTTAGCTTCTTTGGCAGTTGTGCCAAACTATGAAAACTATGGATGTTTTCAGACTTGTGTCAACGGCTCATTTTCAGGATCTGTACCTGGAGTATTAAGACAATGTGAGTCAGGGATGGTTACAGGTTTGCACATTGTACAAAATAAAATGAAGGTGGGTGAAGTTTACATTTATCTAAAAAAAAATATCCAGAGCTCTTTGCAAATGACAATAAAGGTTTGCCCATAAGAGTTACTGGTATCTTATTTAGCTGAGCAATTTATACTACAGTCATAGGAGGCTGTCCAAGATTAATTAGATAGGCATGGTAAGCATCATGGACTCATTGCAGGGTTTGTGCCATGGCATTCTGACTGTGCTACGAATTATTCATGTCACTGGATAGTAGGAAAAGTGCATGTAATAATATAGCCATAAGTTATATATTGCTGCAGAAGAAGTGAAGATTAGAGTGTCTCATGAATCTGGTCTCAAGGGAAGCAAGTAAAATTACTTTGTGAATCCTCTATACTTGCAGTCTTGGCATAAGCATTTAGAGGAATGTTGGAAAATCCTCTGTAAGTGTGACTTACTCTATGGGCAAATGGGAAAGGGCAAGCAAAATGATGCTAACAATCATATATTTAAGAGAGAAAGAAGAAAAATTATCAAAAGACAGAGAGCCAGGCACAAAGGACATCATACCACTGTGGTCAGTAAAACTGAGGAAAATCAGTATGATTAGAGGTGCATCAATAAGTCTGAATACAATTCTACTATGAGCTGCTGGCATTGCAGAATAAGGGAATGGTTGAAGGCATTTGATTTTTGCAGAGAAAATTTTAATTCATACTGTCAATGCTTGAAAGGTATTTTAGAGCAATCCAGTGTTAGTAAAGAGCAGTTTTTCAACTGAAGCTATTCACAGACTAATAACAGAGCATCTGTGACATGTCACATACCCAGTTATTACATGTAATTCTGTGAAAAAATGAATATCTAATTTGTATTGAAATCAATGGAAGTTGTGAATTTTGCTTCTCACAGAGTTGATTTCTATCTGAAAAAGGTGCTATTAAGCACTGTGACATTCACCTTCAGTATTGTAAATGTTTGTGGAAGAAATCTATAGACAGCTGTGCAGTGAATGCTGTGTCTCTGTTATAACCTGGGGGGATAATAGATGATAATTAAAATGACTTATTATCTTAAGAGAAGAAATGAATCATTATTGGCACGCAGTCACATCAGGTTATATGCTGCTTTTCTAAATGTTGTTACAACAGAATAGTTCACTGTGAGGCTTCAAGGACCACCCCAGTGCCACCTGGTTCTCACAGGAAGAGCACCAGCAAGAGAGGGGGATTTTTTCCTGGATTTTGTCACCTATAGCGTCACCTCACAGAACCCTGCGCTTCTGGCAGTTCAGATTGAAAAACTTGACAAACAAGTCAAAAACTTATTGATTAAAATGGATGGAAATTCTTAGAAAAATAAGAGACTGAAAGCCAGTTGCCAAAATACTGGCTTATTTAGATTTGTTTTTCTAGGAAGATTTTGTTGAGATTAGCCACAGTTTTTAAAGGTTAGGCTTCTCAAAAGAAGAGCCAGTCAAAAGCAGATGTCATGTTAGACAGGTTTTGGTAGAGTTTAGGTCATATGAATTCGTCCCTAAGACATTGCATGTTAGATTAGAATGTTTAATTATTTTTTATGTCATACCAAATTTTGTTTTGATGCACATCTTTATCTTAGTATTTTTAATTTTGTAATGTTTTATTTATTTATATTTTAAAAATTCTGTGGTAATTTTTTTTGCAACTTGGATAACAGCCTCGTCAGAATAATTAACTCTTAGTCTGAATTTCCTGAAGCTCATTTACGGAAGCTAAAACTCACTAAGAAATATTGAAGAGAATGGAATCAGGAAACTATTGTAAGCATACTTAGTAAATAAAATACAGCCAGCAAACAATTTAGTACATTAACTGATTTAATTGATTAACTGACTAAACTGGGCAACATGTTTGTGCCCTGGCCACTACATGGTTTTGAGTGTTAAAGAATGGTTACAATCTGGTTCATCAATATTTAACTCACATTCTGGTAAAATCTGGGCAGCCTGATATCTTCCTGACAGTCTTCTGTGTTACAAATATTGTACACCTTACTAAAGACTCAAGATCTCTTTCTAAAGCTATTTATGTGAGAGTCTAGCTGTATGACATCATCACTTTTCATGTCCTTTATACTTAATTTCTATATCTCTGTGTGATCCGAATATTTTCATTTCTTTAGGTAATTCAGACCTCTCCTGTCCCTAAAAGTAACAGTCTTTATTAGACTGGGTTAATTTAAAAGAAAAAGCAAACTTAAGTAGCTTCTTTAAAGTGATGTGCTGACTTATCATAAACTATTCCACTGTAACCTACCGGACATATTATAAGCCAAGGACATGCAAGTGACTGGCAGCTATCAGAGGAGACCTTCAGCTGAAAATGTCTGTAAAGGCCACATATCTTGTAAATTATATTTCAGAAGGTGCTTTTAAATGTTAACCAGTAATGGCATCTATGGCCCAAAAAATATACTATTACTCTATTATGGAGATTTATAAGAAACTGAACTGATATGTACCAAATACATTCACTACATTAGTAAGTACCTTTTTCTCTAATTTGAGACAGACAGGCTTAAACTTTTCACTTGATAATATCTCTCCTCAAACCTTCAGCTGGTTTTCGGGATAGTCAGAAGTGTTCTAACACGAAAAATTTAATGTATAAAAGATCCTGGAGCATCAGTGGGCCAAGTTCAGAATTTGATTCATTAAATGAAACTCTTCCCTGTGCCATAAGGCTTTTGCAATGTTAGGCAATTAACCAGATTTCCTCTTGGCTCCTGTGCCAGCAACAAACAGTAGTCAGCACAGTTCTAATTACAGACTGCTATAAGACAGAAACCAAATGCAGATTCAGATTGATTTACATACTGAATGAATCTCATTTTGCATTTTGATAGTTCTTTCTCCTAGATCCCTCTGAGTTTTATTTCTTCTTTACCCCCCAGTGCTTTATGATTTCTGTGCTTACATGATTTTATTATCACCCCTTTGCTCCAATACAGGTTAACAGGAACAACACCAGCTCATGGAACCTGGCAGTTTCTGAGTGGGTTTGCTTGTGGGTCAGATGGCCTCCCACCTTCACCTCAGGACAAGTCACAGCTACACACATTTGCCCCTCCACCCTGCTTTCTATGAGAGGAAAGCTCAGGTGCACAGCTGAGATGAAAGCTGCAGAATGATTCAACAGGTACTGACCTCAGCACATGGGGAACCACCTCCCCCGAGGTGCTACATCATGTCTCATCATGAAGAACATATAAAAGTGCACTACTTATATTTCTGAACTTGCCAATGCCAACCAAAAAGAGAAATCAGAAAAGTGCCATGGGAGTAGTTGTTGCCCCTCTCTTTGCAGTCCAAATTCTGAAACGAAGTTTGGGCTCATGAAAATATTTTCAAGAGTACTTCTACATCTTTGCTCTAGAAAGGCTGAAAAGCCAAAAGAGCCATCCACGTTGCTAATTATCTACTAAACTGCAAGCACTTCTGTACAAACTGCTAGTTGTTGCTTTTGTGGGAAACACAGTTTAAATAAAGTACTAGGGCACAATGGGACTTACATTCTTGTGCTGAGAAATATAAAATGGGAGGGAAGCAATAACTCCCATGCTATGGACAATCACATACACAGGTTTCCTGTGGCTCTGACATACAGGAGTCACAGAGGGATATAAGACCACTCACAAACTTGTAATAAATACACCTTAACCAAAAGTTACATCTTGCAGTAATCCTAGTGAAAGTTCCCAAAATAAATATTGAAAGATGTGTAGAGAGTTTTGAGTTATTAATGGATATACAATTTCTTCACAGATAGAGTATCTTAAACATCATTCACATTTCAGGACATTCCCTCTCCCCTTCAGGGAACTCAGCTTCAAATGCTCAGCATGTTGACTGGGATATCACCTCTCCCACTGCCATACAGTGAGCAGGGTTAGGAAGCAGTAGAAAAATTTTTGTACTCTAACGAGTCTCAGCTAATTCACAGTCCCTTGAGTCCTGCAATTCTTTCTTCTTAAAGAGCACAATGGCTTTTGGATCACAAGTTAAATAATCTCTGGCTTTATTATTTCTTAACATTACATGTGTTAGCTATTCACACTTTTCTTTATGGCAGTGTCTTTTGAGGCATTCCTTGTGACTCTGAGTACCATTTGTGTCTTCACATATTTTCATATGCAATGAAACCTCATTAAGAAACAAATTCAGACACAGTCTCTCACTTTCATATGCTTTTCAGGTTAATTGGAATTGCATTCTCTATTATCATAGAATCATAGAATGGTTTGGGTTGGAAGGGACCTTGAAGATCATCTAGTTCCAACCTCCTCTGCCGTGGACAGGGACACCTTCTGCTTGACCAGGTTGCTCAGGCCCTATCCAGCCCAGCCTTGAACATTTCTGGGGAAGGGACATCCACAACTACTCTGGGAAACCTGTTGCAGTGCTTTGCCAACCTCACAGCAAAGATTTTCTTCCTAATAGCTAACCTAAACCTAACTCTCAGTTTGAAGACATTACCTCTTGTTATATCTTCACAAGCCTTTGTAAACTGTTCCCCTCCAGACTTCTTGCAGTCCTCCTTTAGGTACTGAAAGGCTGCAATACAGTCACCTGGAAGCCTTCTCTTTTCCAGAGTGAACAATTCCAATTCTCTCAGCCTTTCCTCATGGGAGAGGTCCTCCATCCCTGTGATCCTCTTGGTGGCCCTCCTCTGGACTTAATCCACTCAATTAATGTCCTTCCCGTGCTGAGGATGTAGGAGTATTGCCTACTCCTTATAGAAATACATTAGTATTATCAAAATTTAATGTACCAGAATTACTATGGAGTAATTATCATGCTATTATCATGCTTCCTCATTCAAAAAATTTTTTGTGTTTTCTCACAGCTCCTGCCTTTTGATCGTCCTTTTCCAACTTCTACTCAGAGGTCTAGCCAGTGAGGCTTTTGTCATTTCCATTTTCAATGCCAATATTTTAAAGGCTCACATGAAACCCTGCCATCACAGCTTCCTTCCAAAACAATGGATATATGGATGTAATAGCTGGAATAGATGCTGCTATGTTTCATCAGTAGTTTGTATCATTAATTTATTCTTATTTATTTAGACTGTTACTACTTCTTCTTTTTCTTCTTCTTGTTATTATTGTTATTATTTTTTATTATTAATGTTGTTTTTTAATTATTGTTATTATTATTAACATCATCATCATTATTATCATTATTATTATTACATCAATGTTTCTGGACAAGAAGAATTTTCAACTAAAAACAGTTGATCCAAGATGGCTAAAGAATTTTAATTCATGCATATCCAGAATAGCAGTGTGGAAAACTCTAAGTGGGAGTTAAGTGACAAGTGTATAACTAGGTGCAAATTGCTTGCGTATTTATACAAAGTAAAAACAATCAAATACCAAATAATGAAATAAAAGAGCTTTAAAGGAAGACTATCAATATTTAAATGCCGTAACTGCCAAATAATCATTAGTCATTTTCTGTCAGGTAATGTATAGGAGTAAATTTTTGGCAGTGCCTCTTGGATTAATCCAGATTTAGCCAGAATGTGAAAGTAGTATTTCATGAAGACGAGAAGCTTTTTCACAGAGTTGTATCCATGAGTACAATAGAATAGGATCTAGGGAGAACAAAAACTGTCTTCCAGAAGTTCTGGTTTTTGGGATGAAGCCAGGAGGAGCTAAGAGCCTTATGAAATACTATGCCTAGACACAAAATTCAGCAGTGTAAATGCCACTATGAGGGCTAGACACATATGTTAGATTCAGCAGTGCTGAGCTTTTCTGTGCCTAAATCCCCAGTCTTGATCTATCAGCTTAATAAAGTTGACTTTGAATGCCTCAAAATAGCTTTGAAAATAGAGAGAATCATTAGAACATCACCTCCATAGGAAGGAATACATCCCTGGAATAGTTTATTGAACAGATGCCAATTTCTGCTAGTGAACTAGAAATACATTCTAATCCACCATGAAATTGAAAACATGAATTAAAACACTAACACCTAACACAGAAAAAGCAATCAGTCATTGCAGCTATCTAAATTTATGTCCTTTCATAACAAAATAAACAAATTAGAAGACATTAAAATACAGTGAAGTCTGTTTCTAAAATGTGTAGGGCGTATAATATAAAAGGGAAAGGTAATGACCCTGCAGCAAAGCCTCCACGGAAAGATGAAAGAAACTTTTGCCACTTAGTCATCTCTGAAGTTCAGGGGTCTGTTTCATTCCAAGTCTTTCTATGGCACACCTCTGTCAGATACAAATATATTTGTACTATGCTTGTTCTGCTGAGACACAGCAAGATGAATACTAAGAGGTCCAAAAGTGACTAATGAACACTGAGAACACCAAGCTTAAAGGTTTAAATGAGGGCTTTCTGAAAGAGATTTGGTTTTTACCTTTGAATTCTCAGCTCTTATAGCTACTCCATTCATTATAAATGCTAATAACCATGGCATTGAAATTTAAAAAAAAAAAAAAGAAAGGGTGGGAAGGAAAATGTAACATTTAAAAATTATTTAGTGCTTCCTGCATATCCTTAGCTCTTTTTCTTGGGAAACCAGTTTAAAACATTTCAAGTTAAGACATTGATGGAAGCCTTAACTCTTGGCCTAAGCCGCTTGCCCAACACAACAGAAGAAACTCCTGACAGGAGCAAGAGAAGAATCTGGATTTCTTAAGCCTGCTCCAGTTTCAGAGCCAAGGGATGACTGCGTAACCATTCACAGGATTTTGGGTCTTTATGGTAAAAATAGAGCTTGGTGAAAGACCTACCTTTCTCAGTGACTGATATCACTCTGCTCAGTGAGACTTTAGAAAAACAACTTAATGGCTTCACATAGCAAAGAGAAGGGTTTCTTGGGTGTAATAAAGGAGCAGTGGCCATAGAGAGGACATGGAAACCAGCGGGCAGTCATCATAGCAGAAACAGAAAGCACAGGATTTTGCTTCTGAAGTTGAAGTTATTCGTCTCTCACAGTACCCCCATTTAATGGATTTGTCAGACCAACAGTAAGTTAATCCACCAACTCATCCACACAATCATATTGTCAATGAATAAATATGGAAATTGTACGCTGTGTTAGTTCGATTTATCAAGTAAGAGAAATTAGGTGCGTGCTTTTTCTAATCACAATTTGTACCCATAAATATTTGTTACCGCTTTTCAGCAGATCTAAATATATCTTCCTGAATGAATACGATCTATTAGCAGAAATTTTATTCTCCACTTCTGTTCCCAGAGTATGTTATCCTTATTTTCCTTTTCTGACTGGGAAAATAAGTTTCTCCTCTTCCAGAAGTTTCTGTGCTCTCCTTGGCTTTTCCTGCCAAAACAGCAGACCCTGCTCTATCTCATCACTCTCCACTGCTGACACTATCCCTTGAGCTCTCAGGGGCAAAACCCGATGGGTTTTGGAGGTTTTATGTTTAGTTAAGCAGACTTTCTTGTTCTGAATTTTATTCAACTAAGAGTCAAAAAACTCACAGAGAAGAAAACAGAAATGGATAGAGCAGTTTGTTCCCACCAAGGCCCATTCTCACTGCCAGAGTCTGGCACAAAGGCTGCTCAGGCCGTATCATCTTGGATGCATGCAGCAATGCTGTGCTGCCTTATGAGCTCAAGGATGCAGCCAGTGTATTGGGTAAGGAGAAAAATCCAAGCTCAGGGGTGCAGCAGGTGAGTGCGCTCATGAGCACGGCTCTGCTGAGTGCGAGGTATGACCAGATGGCAAACCTGTGATGGACAAGGTCTGTAATGTTCCGTCACAGGGGAGACTAGAGACTGAGATGGGGATGCAAACGTGTGAGAGGAAGCTCCAGCTGTGTGGCAGCAGAAGTCAGGGCTTAGTTACCTGTGATTGCTTGCTAGACTTGATATAACAGGGAACATAAAGACATACTCACACAGAGTGACATATCAGACTAGAAAGATTACATTTTATCCTTCCTTCCCCAGCCATTACCTTCTCTTCATCCTTTTCTTTCATGATGCCTACTCAGCACCTTTATAATTAATGTTTATTAATCAATCTGCCAGAATTGAAGTAGATTAAAGAAGATTTAAACTACACACTGTAATAACATTGAGGGAAACCAGAGGGCGAGTAAAAGCTTTCAAAAGCTAAATCTGGATGTTGACTAGATCTGTGTGATCAAGAAACCATGAAAAAATTAACCTTGTAAAAGTAGAGAATATTAAATTATTTTCTAAAAGTTCACATCTAAATTACTAAAAATTGGTTCATTTTAAAGGTACAGTGAATTCTTTGTTGTCTTGAGCTCCTGGAATGTTGTTTATCTCTTCCTGTACAGAACATCTTTGATTCGGCAACCTGTATTTGCATGAGTGCTTCTGTCTGTGTTAATTTGTGTGGCTATCTATGCTTGTGTGTGTCTATCAGGTGTGCCCACAAGGAATACTACTGGCTTGACCGATGAAGCTTGACCATGGAGCTGCTGCAGCTCTGTTTCTCTCAGGCTACTGGACTCAGTGCCTCCTAATAAAGGTGACCAAAACCACTTGTGCACATGAACCAGGCAATTTATCCATATATTAATGTATGTCTACATCTGTAAGTTTAAAATATGTCTGCATGATTAGAAATGGCACTCAGACTCAGCAAGACTTTTCCAAGATCAAGTCAGTTTGAAGAATGTAACAGAGAAGCTTGTGTCACCAACACAAATTCCCATTCTAAGACTTAATGCTGCTAAAACACGTCCTTGTGACCACTAAAAATCATTTTGTTTCACCTAACCTGGACAGTCACTTCCAAATAAGAGAAATTACACTAATGTACCTCTCTTGCTGGTGGGAAAAGAATCCACCAATGTGGGAATATTTGGGAGCTATCTCATTCTGCACAAAGCAAACAAGAGTCCTTGGAAAATGTTAGGTTTCATGCCCAGTAATACGCTTTTGTGTAGCAGTAATATATATCAACAGTCATGGCACCAAGAGATTGAAAGATGGACTTTGTCATCTGGGATTTTGTTTCATTTTGTTTATTTACTGGAACCCAGGTCGGTCTGTCTGGGCATTTCTTTTTAATATCACAAGACAGTTGTCTCCAGAAATTCTCAACAGCTAGGCAGGATGTGATAAGAGGTCACGGTTCTCAGTGTGAAAAAGTCAGACATGCCCCAAGAAAATGACCTTCAAAAACACAGGTTTAAACAAATAGCTTTAAAAAACCTTCTCATAGGAATTTAGCCTAAAGAACAACATGATACAAGTTTTATTCCTGTCCTTAGGGAAGTTTAGACATCAGTACACGTTTTATTTTCCAGCACTCATGAAAAACTTACCTTGCTTATCAAGAGTGCGTATGGCCCAGAATTATATGTATTTATGGAAAAGTGTCTGGTTTCTGGCCATCTGCCATTTTGACAGTGCAGGGGTGTTTTCAGTACTGTGTTGAAGGCATTAAGCAAATAACATTAAACAATTTAATAGAAATAGGGAGAACCAGAAAAGAAAACTAGTCTGATAAGCTACTGAGACTTTGAAACAATAAAGTGTTTTACATGTGTAGCTTTTTCCTATATTTTAACTGTTTTACAGAAACTAAAACCTCACATTTAGACAAAACTTTTTATTTCTTATTTAAATTACAATCCTTTTGATTTGGGCTGCAGAAATCATACTTTGGAAGAAGAATGCCATGGCTATGAAATAAATTCTACATATTTCTGCAGCAATGCAGCGCTTGTGACAACAGTGTAGAAAAGGCCTTTATCTTAGGATGACATTAGTAAACAGTAAAAACACTGCAGTCCTTTCCTAGTGACCAGCCTCTGTTACAACATAAATGAGACCTGCTGTAACTCAGACCTTGTCAAACTCAGAAGCAAACAGATTGGTTTGCCTGCTATCCTCCTTATAATAATAAGGTCCTCAACAGCACTACATATTTGAAGTCAGATTTCAAAGTACGACTTGAAAATTATCTTCTCTAAAGATGTTTAACGGAAGCAGAAACAGAGACCTGAAGTTTTTGCCATAGTCACTATGCAGATCTGCAACCGAACTAGAAACAGACTCCAGTTCTAAGCCTGGTCCAAAGACCAGCCTTGTAGGTCACACTGCTAAATTTATAGCAAATTATTTTATACAAAAGTCGTACTTAACAATGTAGTTGAAGTTTCCAGGAGTGCCATTTTCCATGCAGTCCTATTAGCAGCCTAAGTGAACATCTCTGCCAGCAACTTCTGAACTCACCACCTAATTCCCCTCACATTTGGCAGAAGTGTTGAGATAATTAAGCTTCTATTATCATTATGCTAATGATGAGAGATACTTGTAATTGCTATGAATGAAGGAAAAGTTAAAACCTGGTTTTACACCTTGAGACTCCTTCAACATGTTCCTACTGTCAGAGACAAGTTGTTTAGGTTTTGTCCTTCCATGAAAGCTCAGCACAAGGAAACAAGGCAGGGAACATTGTCTCTCCTTTGCATCACTCAGCAGCCTTTTGCATCACAGAGACAAGATATTGGAGAGAAGCCAGTGTACAGCCAGAAGATTGCAAGGACCTACTGGAGCAACCAGCTGTGAGTTTAATTGCAAAGTGACTCCTTCAGACAGACAGAAATTGTCATTTAGACCCCAAATATTCAGATTAAGCTTCTATTAACAGATCCTTGGTGAGGATCTAAACATGTGAGAAACACTATAAAATACTTCACTTTTTAATTATTTCACTAGTTTCTTTTGGACAACAGTTTTCTTTTGACACCTTCACAAGTCAAGGTGAAGGTGGACAATGAGGAGATAAAGGCAGATACGTAACTGAGAAAATATATAAGTTGTTGCTTAACATTTTAGAGGTAAAAGGGAAGATTAATAGAGTAACGAATTATTTCATTAATTGAATACTTGTTCAAATTTTCGTTACACAAAATTCCAAACCAGTTATTATCACTTAAGGGAAGTGTTTTCAGATTCACAGATATTTCTGAAAATCTTCTTTCCAGGGTGACCTGAAAGTTTGGAAAACAATTCAGATATTCAGGGATCTGAAATGAATCATGGTGTTTTCGTGTTGTATGTTGGGTGATTTGGGTGCATTTGGGTTTTTCACTGGAACTTCAAGCAAAGCAGATACTGTCACAATAATCCTGACTAGCTAAGCTCCACCATGTCCTTATGTCTGAGTTTTACACAGCATTGGGACTCCTTAAGGGGGATGTTGATGAGGCGGGTTCCAACGCAAGGTTATACTGGGGAGTGTGGGGGGGGTAAGAGGGACTGCAGGGGTGGAATGGACCAGGGGCTGGTGGAATGGACCTCTGTGAGAATGGACCAGGGGCTGGCTGCCTCATCCCAGGCAGAACCAGCTCCTGCTGACTTCAAAACAGACTCTTGGCTCCACAAAGCTGTCAGGCTGGTGGCGCTTCTGCAAAACTATTTTCAAAAGGGTAAAAACCACTTCACAGCAGCTGTGAGAATGGAATGAGAAAAATGTGAGAGAAACAACCTTCTAGGCACAAAGGTTATTCCTGCTTCCACAGTGGAGCAGTTTATGAAGGACTGCATCCCCCATGCTGGAGCTGGGGGAAATTAAGAGGACAAAGGGCAGCAGAGGCAAAGCTGCCTGCAGCCCCCATTCCTCAAAAGCTGTTCCACTTGCAGGAGGGAGAAGGAAGAAGAGTCATAAACAAAGGAGTTAAGTTGAGCCTGAGAAAAAGGGGAGGTAGGGAAAGGCAGGTTTAGTTTTGTCTTTTAGTTTTGTCTTTGTGTCTCATTGGCAGTTAATTAAATGCATCTTCCCCAAGTTGAGCCTGTTTTGCCCATGATGGTAATTGCTGAGTGATCTCCCTGTTTTTATCTTAACTCACAAGCTTTTTCATCACATTTTTTCCCTTTGTCCTGCTGAGGAGGAAAAGTGAGATAGTGGCTGTAAGGGGGTCTAGCAGCCAGTCACTCTCAACCCACCACAGCTGGAATGGTGGGACATCAAAGCATCCAGCACAAAGGAAATCAAGCTACAGTAACAAAAAGTCTTCCCTTGCCATTGGTTATATGTTCTTTCGTACACATATTCAAGTTTCTTGGGGCAATAAAAGTATTTCGGAATAAATACTGGAAGAAATAGGAAGGTCCAGGAGTCGACAGTTGCTGCATACCTGTGTCATTTTTTTATCCCAAATGATGTGCTTTTTTTGCTTTATGGAGGCCAGCTCCACCATAGCCCATTGCTTTCTGGCTTCAGTCTTACAATGAAATGTAAACATTTCAGACAGATGTCTGGCAGTAAATTGTCTCTTCAAATATTTCTTAGCTCCTGTGTAATATCTGCGTGTAGATGTCTCAGATACCCCTGTGATGTCTGGAATGGCTCTTACATTTAGGCAACAGCAGTAAACCCCACACAGCCCAAGAAAGTAAGACTCTTGGGAGGAGGCTCATTCCCTCTTTTCTATGTGATTGAGGTCTAGGTCATTCATAATTCACCTATGAATTCGAAAGGGGAATCCATCAAGAAAAAATTTACATTATTATGTGTTTCATTAAGACCCACATCTTCTGACTGTTAAGCTATCAACTGTGTCAGAGGCTTCCCGTCCACCAGGATATTATGACTGAATTAATTTCATAATTTTTCACCAGTTTAGCAAAATTATCACCACTTACTTTTCCCTTAACTGTAAATAAACACCATTTCCATATTTTCCTTCTGTTCATCATTGAATTCTTGCCAAGCTTCCTGCCAGGCCCCACCCCTTTCTTCTCTTTACTGGCAAGTTTTCAAGGGCATTTGAAGACAGTGTTAAGAAAAATCATGACTGATCTACTCATGACTTCTATGGCAAGAACTGCTGCCTTAACAATTGCATGGGGAGACAAAGGCTGACAGCTTTTTTATGTTTCAGCAGCAATTTAAGGCTCTTAACCTTGAAGGCAATGGCAGCTGCTGACCCTCAAAGGCTGAATCCAGTTAGTGCTGAGCCAGAGAGTGAAAGGCTGAGCAGCTCTAGAGCAAGGCAGGTCAGCAGCAGCAGGAGGGCTCAGTGCCCCAAGAGTTTGTCCCCTGACTGATGATTTCTTAAAGCTGAAATACTGATTCAAGCCAAGTAACTTGTTCTTGTAGCTTGTTTCAGGTAGCAAAGTAAGGTAGCCCATGACTGTACAGCTAATAACTCAATTTAGGAGCTAGTCTTGAAGGGCACAAAATGACTCAATTCACCAGGACTTCCCTGGGAGCTGATGGTATTTGACACTCTGCAGGGTCAAGCTCTAAAAACAAATATAAATTAAAGACTCCTCAGTTGACTTTTCACCAAGTGATGCAGTGAGGATTGGTCTGACAGATTAAAGAGATAAAGCCAGGTAAAAGTTATGTTGTAATACTGAGTATTTATTGACCTGCAGTGTCTTGTAGCTGACAGACATCTGGCAAAATTCTGTAGTCAGTGGGGACTCATCTATAAGGGTGGTTAATTTCACTGGTAATTTGGCTGAAGCAAGACCAGTAAAACCGAATTAATTCCGTGGTAAATGTCTGAAGATATTTAGTTTTTGAGACTAGAAGACTTAAGCTACAGTCTTCTGTCTTTAACAGCTGATTAGTCCCTTGAACTAAACCTTCTGGAAAAATCTGCAGTGCTACACTTATTGAAGCCTTTATTATTTTTTCTGAGTCTTTGTTATAGCTTGCCCTTGGAACTTTCTCTACCTGATTTTAATTAAGAATATATCTGAGCTTGAGAAAGTAATACCGGAAACAAAAAAGAGATTTGTAATGACAACAGTACAGGAAATACTCATTTGTATTCAGAGCATGGAAGTGATGAATGTTATTGCTAGCTGGTACCCTTGATACCACAGCCATATTGTTCATCTTTATACAGTCCTGGTAGTTGAGTTCAAGCCCCATTGTCATTGTTGTTATTATTATTTCTAGGCAAATGCTCTTCTGGGTTTTAAATCAGATATATTTGAAGACTTTATTATTTTCTTCTTTTCCTTACCCCTCTTCCCCTTGCAAATGTTGTGATCCCAGTCACTTCAGGGGAGAAAGAGTTTACTGAAAGGTTATACACCGGCTCCAGGACTCTCTGAGCCGGAATTGTCATCCTGCCAATCTTGTGCAAAGAGGATTTTCATCAGCTGCCAACCAGCACAGGACAATTAAGAAACCTGTTTTCAGTTCTTAATCCCACAGAAGTACCCTTTACATAACACCACACCCCAAAACTCTTTTACACATCTCTGGGCTGGGATCTGGGTGGTCTGCCGAAGAGTTCAAAGATGTCTTGTGAGGAGGAAAAAAAGGAGGATGGCTTCATTCCACATTTTTTTTGAACATAGCTTGTCCCTAAAACCAGCAGAGAAAAGGATGTGCTGAGGCTTGAATGGTGTCAAGTTCTGAACATTGCAATTCTCCCTTATTAATTTTACCTAAGAATTACATGTAGTCTAATCACAGAGTAAAAGAGCAGCTGTTAAAAGCATCTAGTTTTCTTTAAATTAAATGTGTTATAATGATGATTGCTTTTCTAAATATTCCTGCAGTTATTAGTACAGCAAAGGAATTTGAAATACTTACTGCAAAACAATATTAGTAGATTGCATTTACTGAGTAAAAAAGGACATGATGTTTTAAATTGTTTGTGCTATAGCATGAATGTTTAACACAATGTAAACTCTGACATTTTTTAGAACAAACAAGTGGCAGTGTTCTCATACCCTCTTGCTCAGAAAATCTGTCAAATGAGCAAGTGTAAACAGCAGTTTGAAAACAATTCATGCCTGTGCTCACATTTTATTAATCACCACAAAAAGATTTGAGATCAGATAATCTGCATGAAGTATTTCAATGCTATTTGAAGATAGAAACTTGAAAAATTACATGTCCAGTACTGATTTCACTCCATTTTAAATAAAAATTATGATCATAAAGAGATTTGTTGCAGTGTGTTAAAATATGATACAGTCTATCACTTATATATCACTTTTCTTATATCACTTAAGTATTTGATCTGGAGGCAAGAATCAAAAACATGTGCATCTCCTT
This sequence comes from Falcunculus frontatus, assembly GCA_013398115.1. Classification (NCBI taxonomy): domain Eukaryota; kingdom Metazoa; phylum Chordata; class Aves; order Passeriformes; genus Falcunculus; species Falcunculus frontatus. The sequence goes on from VZRV01006553.1 coordinate 52,197, forward strand.
GTGCCACAAATGGTGCCACAGGAGGCCCTGTGCGAACAGCTCACTGTGTCATCCAGGGAAAAGGAATCAGCTCAGTTCCCCCTCAGGAGGGCACTCATTATTGTGTCTCTCCCAGCAGAGAATTCATAACCATCTGGCTTCCAATTAAGCAAAACATACAAAAGTGCTTTTTCTGCTTTCAGTTGAAGCTGATATACCCTCCCTGCAGAACTCAAAGAACCAAAGAGGAAGACAATGTTCAAGAGCTGAACACAAGACGCCATGATGGAAGTTCAGATGTTTATTAGAGGAGGAATAGCATTGGGAACTTATTTCTAAACATGTTTGAGTTTTACATTAAATAGTCATTTGGTAAAACATTGAAATATTCATTCTAGGCAAAGACTGGAAAAGTAATCACCTCTCTCCCAGGAGCCTGATTTCAGGATAAGGTCAAGGGCAGTGACCTCCACCAGGGAAATGAAAGCCTCTTGCCAGGGCTATGAAAGCTGCTGATGCAGCTCCAGGAAGCATTTGGATTTAGAACAGCAGCATGTCTAACACTGTCTAGTGAGTAACGTGGAGCTATGTGCTAGTCTCTGGTCCTACAGTGTATCAGCAATCTTAGCATTTGTTGGAGTGATGATTTATTAAGAATTGAGGGCGTTTCTCACCTGGCAGGATCAGGGCTTTAGACAGCAACACATTTTCTTGTTCACCAAGAAGCTCATCCACAGATAAGAAACTAGAGAAACGGGGAGAATTATTCAGCAGCACCAGAAACAGAAGACTTGTGAGTAAACCTTGGCGAGGCATCTCTAAGCAGCACACTGAGCTTGTAACAGAGCCCAGCCATATTTCAGAAGCAAAGACAAGATGGTTGTTCTCAGATAAAAGGGAACAATACTGCAATAGCCTGAGACTGGGACCCAGAAACTGCTGAAAATGGTCGCTTCTGCCTAAACCCGTTGGGATCCTGCTGTACCTGAACAGAAATGGAGCCTGAAATGTAAGCAAGAGTTGATATCCAGCTTTCCAAAGGGAAAGGATTAATGAAACCTACAATGTGTCCTTTCTCCTGGTTTCTCAACCTTATCACATGGCATTAGGAAGGGAAAAGCAATAACAAAAGCAGCAATAAAATTACAGGCTGTGAGGTCTAACAGGTCCCCTTTCCTTCGCATGCTCACTCAGGATTCCAGAGGGAGATAGCTAAAGATGTACAATGGACTCATAGCAACCCGCTTGGGCAGGCTGCGCTGGGGCGGTGGGAGGTGTGGGAGGAAGGGAAAGCTGCCTGTGAAGCCAAGCATGGGTGGCACAGACCACTGGGAAGGAAGCCGTGCCAGGTAGCAGAGCCTGGTGCCTACCAGGCCCCACCATCCAACCTCCAGAGCAGCTCTTGTTCTAGTGTATTTGGGGTGTTATAAAGCAATTTTGATAATGTACCTGTGGTTACATCATAATTAGATCTTATAACATATACTTCCTAAAGCACTGCACGCTTATCTGCTCCTAAGCACCCCTGTTGTGTAGAGGGAACAGCCGATGATTCAGAGTGAAAATGTATGTAAATGTGAACTGTAACAGTTTTCCTGAGAGTACAAGCTCAAAGTACAGGGTGACTGTGGGTTAGACATTCAAATTGACATTTTCTTATACAAAACAATATAACGCTGAAGTGAGGCTGCTGTGTTTCCCTGATCTGACCAGACCATCGCAAACCTTTCTGTGAGTTTAAGCTCTCTGTGGAGCAGCTAGTCTGAAACTTCAACCGATCTTTCTTCAAGCTTCTCAAATTGTACTTTTCATGTTTGTTACCTCAAAGCAATTCAACTGACACTTCTGAAATTTTACATTAGTGCTTGCTTCTAAGCTTGTCAAGCATGAGAAGGAAGACTTAGCACTGGCATGAGGAGCCTTATCCCCCAGCTGTACCACTACAGCATGATGAACTGGTATTTAACAAAGTTCCTTAATGCCTCAGGCAACGGCACAATTAAATCTTAGTTTTGCTTTCCCTTTTCCTTTGTACTGTACAAGTATGAAACTTAGAAAGAGCTGTAACTGTTATGATATCCCAAATCCCCAGTGGATAGAGCCTTAGTGAGATATGAATAAATGTAAAATATTACGTATTGGTTTGTTCTGGAGCAGTTCAAAAGTCTAAGAAGAAGTAAACTCTCCAGATTTGAAGGAAATAGTGTCTGAAGATAGTATCTTTCCTTATATTCATAGAATCATAGAAAGGTTTGGACTGGAAGACACCTCTGAGAGATAATTGAGTCGAACCTCACGTCATCTTGTCCAGCAAGGTAGGCTTTGCAGAAATCTCTGCAGTAGATTCACTAGCCTTTAATTGAAGGGTCTTTTTTGCCCCTTGGAAGCATCTGGTGTTGGCTGCTGTTGGAAATTGGATATTGAACAAGATAATATGTGTTTCTGTGTTCCCTTTTTTGAAAACAAAAAAAAAAAGAGTTCAAGGGAGTAGATGTGACTTATATTCAAATGAGTGTGATGTACCTGTCCCAGAAATAAATTGCTTTTACTATGTACTGCGTAATTAAAGTAACATAGAAAAAATTGCTTGGGCTCTTCTGAATGTGTAGGTCTGTGTAGTTAAATGCAGTGATTTTGTCTAATGAAAGTAAACAATTCCAAGTGATTTGATTTTGCAGGATATGAGAACACTAATGAGTTACTAACCATAAGTTAATTTTCACTATCTGCCTGCATAAGTCATACATTTGACAAGATTGTCCAGTTGTGTATCTTTTCTAAAATTAAAACCAAAGCATTTAGCCACATCATTCACTGACACAGAGCAAAATAAAATGGCTTGCTATCAAACAATAAACTTAATTATTATGTTAGCTAAAAATATGGAATAACAAACAATTTCTGCAAAATCCAAAGGCAGAACTTTTTATGGTCATCAACTACAAAAACCCCCAAACAACATCAAATCTAATATTAAACATTGTGTTTTCATCTTCAGTCTACTAATGTGAGAAGGATTGCTGCACCTGTAAAGAGCAAACCAAGTTAACCTTCATAACAATTGTACTCACTGCTGTAATGAAATAAACATTAATAACTAACAGTTGAGAAAGTCACAGAGAATTACAACTGTCTGATGTTCGGCTCTGTTACTTTTGTTTTTATAACGATTTCTGTTAATTACGGACAATATTGACATAAAAACTTTAAGTGAAAGTGGCATTATTTCAGGACTAAAACCTTCTTCTCAGTCACCCATATTTATGTATTTGCAGCTCTATCTGAGAAAAACTTTGCCTTGAGTGTTTGACACGCCATCATCTACAGATTATTTTCTCTTCTGGTGTTTCAGCCACAGGTGTAACCCCCTGTGCCTCTCCCTCTCTAGTATCTATATAGAGATTTTGTCTGACCATGGAGGATTAAAACTGGGTTCATATTCACTGGAGCAGGTATACAGTTTCTGATTTGAAAAAAGTTTTCACTTCTGCAGGACTATTGTCAGTTCTGTTTGGATTTTACATATTTAATGGGAAAGACTCCAGGAGTACGTTAAGAAACATAACAGTCATTTGTCACTCATCATACCTTGAGGAAGAAATTGTATGTTTGGTGCAGTGTTTTGTTCATTTTAAAAAGATGTGTGCCTACTGCTCGCATTCTTTGATTGTTATGGTTATATTGTTATATGCAGCACCACATTTTTACATCCAACATGAAGGTTATGGTAGTCAGCACTAAACTTTCAAGGTTTTGCCCCGAAGGTAAATGTCAGTAGGCAGCTTCTAAGGGTTTGAACATAGCTGTCTTCTTGCCCTTGGGGACCACTAGCAAGGAGCTGTAGGACTCAGAATTTGAAATACTTCCCATCTGCAGTCACCTGGCAAATGCACAAAATCAGAGGCAGCCATTTCATGTCACCTGAAGTTTCCCCTGTTTATTTAAAAATTTTTTTCAGGAAGTCACTCAGTGTAAGAAAGTTTAAAAGTGTCTGACTAAGGTTGCCGGGGCCTTTGCACGACAGCTATTCTGCAACAGCCGGCCACCCCAGCTCCCCTCGGTCTTCAGTTCCCTCAAGACTACATTTCAGCCTATAAAGCTGGTTTCAGATTTTTCTCTCTCCTTTGCATCCATTTAAGTGTCTAAGCTTCTAGACCATACAAACCCATGAATGTTAGTCAACCCCTTCCAGATACACAGCAAAGAAACATTTGAAGATGCATAACTGTCTGATTAGAAGAAGAACTGCGAAGTTTCTTTTTTTAAAAATTGTATTATTCATTTAAGGTCATGCAGTTTTATCCTGCTTTTAAAAATGTTGAGGAACCCCCTTTCTCTCACCATCCACCACCTGTCTGTTATTCCTCACAGTCTTTGCCCAAGGTAAAGTGACAATAAAATTTTGCTTTAAAAGACAAGGAAAATAAACCTAGAAGTAAGTTCCAGATTCTTGAATGTTTATTACTTTGGTTTATATTTTTATAGAAAGAGTCTCCTTCTAATGTGGAAAAATCCAAGCTAATAATACTTTGGCAGAATTTTAAATTGCCTGTTTTACACGGAGCAAGAGCTGTTGACCAGATACTGAATTTAAAATATATTTATACTGTCAACTTGAATCCATGGATTTTTGTCAGGATGCAAGGGAAGAGGAAATTCCTAAAGAAATCCTTTCATATATTGGGTGCTTCAATCTCCTCTATCATCTTTCACTCCCACCACATCACTGTTCCATCACCTGCTCTGATGTTAATCAGAACGACTGGGTCATCTTCTTTTATAAATTTGCTGGATTAATTTTTTTTCAAGGTCATCTGTGAATTGACTTCAGTAAGCAATTATAAATTGGATGATATTTTAATATTCTACCCTCTCCCTGAGCTTTAATCTAGAAGTGATGAGAGACAAAAAGAAACCCAAAGGGCATTTTAGGAAACAAGATGATGAACATCATTATCCAATACCTTTCTACTTTCTCCTGCCCTGGATACCCTTATCTTTCCCACTGAGTTCAAAGGGAGTTGAAGGAAATTCAGCATCTTCCAGAAACAATGCTTTAGTCTTTTAGCTAATATATCTGCCTACGATCTCTGGAGAAATATATTGATATTGGTATTTGAGACACTTAAACTTGGCATTCAGAATTCTATTCTATTCCAATGCATCTCTACTAAGGCAACAGAAGCCTCTGTCTTCTCTCTCTCTGACATTGCCTTCTGAATTTTAACATTAAAAAGCAGTATTTTCCTTCACTGTATTTTAAAAAGAATTTGAAAACAGTTTAGGAAACTGTGTTTGGACCATCACTCGGCAATAAACTGTTAGATAGCTGAAGAGCCCTGGCTTCAAAGGGCACAGATTGAGAGGACCAGCTGAATAAGGATTTCAGATCTACTGGTTAAAGGTTTCACAAGCATTTTCTAGAGGAACATTTACCACGTCTATGTTTAGACCCAACCACAACAGGTGCTCTTAAGCGACTTTCAACATGATGATGCTAAAGCAACTATTTTCCCTCTGACTGACTCTTTGGTTTGCTTTCTAAGCATAGAAAGCAAGGTATGGCTTTCTCTCTGACTCCTCGCAGACCATCAGTACAGCTGCCTTAGGTCTCAACGGGTTCGTGAATTATTTACAGTCCTTTTCAAGACTGAAGAAAGCTAGACAGCAATTTGTTGTTTCAACTTAAAAGACAAATAGAATGACAAATGGACAACAGGGTTGCAATAGAATGTGTTCCTCAAAGGTAATACTATTATTTGCCCATGAGGGTTCTGCCAAGGGTTTCAGACTGTGCTAGAAAAAGAGGAGATAATCAAAAATGTTCATGGTGCTATCAGTACACCCAACCTATAAAGTCAACAGAAAACCCAGAAGTAAAATTTGCCCCATTTGCATCAACATTTTGAGGAAGGAGTGAATTTTGTTTGGAACAAGACAGGCTTGAATCATGATTTTGATGTGGAACTATGCAAAATTCTGGGATGTGCTGGGCTTTTGCTCTAAGCCACAAACAGGAGATAACAGCTGCTTAGTGTTTTAATTTTGTATTCACAAACAAAGAACAAAAGAAACAGCTTATACCCTGAACCTTTGTTCTTGCTCTGTTTATGACTGTTGATTTCACTGTCATTTAGTCCTGCCAAGGGCTGATACACATAAAATCAAGACAACAAATGCAACTCTTGTCTGTCTCTTCTCTTTACAGTTTCTTTTTGAAGGTATGTGCCAAGCAGATAGTGCTGGGAAAATAACTGCGTGCTTTTTTCGGCAGAACTTACACATCACAGGTAACTGCAGTGCATACTGCTCCAAGCTCATCCAGCCATTATCAGGCTGCAGCTATCTAACTGCAGGAATGAGAACTAGGCTCAATTTCCTGCCTGGACATAGGCGGGACATCCTGAGACTTTCCAATTTAAGAATTATGAGATTAGTGCAATGAAGCAGAAGATTCTTAGGCTATCATCAATACTGTGCAAGAGTCTCTCTCCAGACTGTATAGATAGGGGGTTTTTAATGCTTATAATCTGCATATGCTCATAATCTGAAGATAATAAGAAAGTTGCCTGTTACTCTATACAGCTATATCAAATCTTTTCATCTAAAGAACAGACATCACGCTTAGTGTCAGGCAAGCTGGAAAACTATAGCCCCAGTAACATCAGTAACCTACTTCTATGTCACTGCATAATAGCCATTTTCATTTCTGATGTGGGTAGTAACAAGAAAATGTCAGTTTAAGAGATTTTTTTTTCAAATGCATTCTTCTAAAATAAAAATTCTGTTTTCTCTTTTTGAAGGAAATTTTGGCATTTCCGTTTCTATGCCTTTTCCAGAAACCACTAATTTATACTTTCCAATATGCCCTAGATGGCATTCAAGCTTTTCTGAATCTAGTGGTAAATTTCCCACTGCTTTTAATGGGAGTAAGGATTTTATTTTCCATGTATGCATATTTACACAGGTGTTCTTAAGGCCACACACTTAGGTAGACCACTTTAGTTCAGTGTTCAAGTATTGTTTTTCCAGAATCCCTGCTCACTCAGCTCCTTACCCTACTTTTCAGACACAGAGGGTTGTTATTTTAAGTGGCACAATCTACATGCAGGGAGACCCTGCGAATTCAGACAGAGGATCTATCGTTTATGCACAGTAAGGATAACTGTAGAGGCTCAGAAAAGTTCCTTCCCCTTAAGGGTGGGTCATCACAATATTCCAGAAACCACACCCTGGAGTATAAACTGGGATCAAATAAGCCACCTTAGAAAACATGGCACTATAGCAAAAGAATGGTACATGGCTCTAAAATATTTGGTTTTCTCCATTCAGGCTTTAGAATGAAGCTATTCCACCCAAGCCTGCTCACTCTTTGAATTCACTTAATGTCATCACTGGAGCAATAAAATTTTACTCCCAGAAAGTTTAATTTTGTGCTTGCATGACTGACTATTTGAGAGGTGTTGCACACTGCATGTAGCCGCTTGACACAGCCATGGGCTTCCACTCTCTCAGCAGGCAGCTGTGCCTAACAGAGGAGCCATGAAAGCAAGCAGTCTGTGCCAGGCAGAGCTGTAGCCACAAACAGGTTTACTAGTGACCACTGCAACTGGCAGGAAATCTGGATGTGACAGGGCTTTGACCAGCACCCCTGGATTTGCGGCAGCCCCTGAGCTTATTGCCCCCAGGCAGTGAGAAAAAGGAAGGATGTGCATGGAGGGTAGTAACACCTCAGGTCAACACAGTCCTGAGGTGGTAACAGCTCAGGTCAACACAATCCTGAGGTGATAACACCTCAGGATTCCTGTAAGACCATCTGCAAAACCTTGACTTGCAAACATAGGGACTGGGACAGGATATGCTGAGATGTGTCCCGTGTCTTCCAGACACTCTGGTGCCCTCACAGCCCCAAACCCCACTTCCATCAGCCTCCTTCGTATCTTTCGCCCAGAACTCTGGAGCACAGAGATAGCTCCCGACTGGCAAACTGCTTCTCTTGAGGATTTTCCTCCTGAGCAGGCACACTACTGGTCCCAGCCACATAAAGGACGATTCTGAATACTCTGAATGCCTCTCTCTTCTCTCTCTCTCTCTCTTTACCTATTACTGGAATGATAGACCTCAAAGTGAAGACTTGGTTAGGAGGGTGCATTTTCAGTCTGCTCGAGGTTTTTGCACAAGAGGTGTCTATCAGTGATGCAGCTGTGTTTCTTTGGACACTGTGTAATTTGGGGGTCTGCACACAGTGCACTGCAAAATAACTTATTTTTACTTTCTAACATGATGAAGAAGCCATAAATCTGTAGAAACTTACACCATGAACTGAGTGAGCCCCAGAATATCAAAAGAAAAGAGAGGATCACACATTCATTTATTTTGCTGTCCCATTTCTAGCGTTGTGTGAATTAGGGCTGCAAGTTTCACACTGGTATTCAGGAGGTCATTTGTCACACACAGAGAAATAAATTAGAGGGAACATTAATGGTGACAAGCACACAAGACTACTGAACAGCAGAAGCATTTCAATCCTGTTGGGAATGACAAGAGCAAAGTTTCACGGACCTCTGGTCCGGTTGCCATAAAGCCAGCAAATCAGCAATGAATGCATTCAAGCACACCTCTGAATTGTCATTGCACAGATCCATGTATTAATATGTGTGGCTATACAAGTCTAAATTTAAAGTCTAAAGTTAAAGGTCTACATAAAGCCTACTTTTCAAGGAAGGGTGTTTCATATAACATTTGCTTGAACTAGAAAGAAGCAATTTAAATTATTTTAAGATTCAGTAATCCTGTTTAACTTATTTTCCTGAGAGAAACTGAAAATCTAGTGGCTGTTACAGATTTTTCTTGTGCTTTTGGCATAGTCCCTTCATATTAAAAACAAAAAGAAAAAAACCGAACCAAAACAAAACCAAAAAAATCCAACCAAAACCCCCAACAAAACAAAAAACCTGAACCAACCAACCAATCAACCAACCAAACAAACAAAGCCAAGAGAAAAAAACCTCTGTGTGTTGCATAACCAATTATAATTAAACCAGTAAGCTAATCTTTACAGTGTCAGAAGGACAGGATAAATTCTCTCTGTAGTGACTAATATGACCAGTCTGGCAAGAGGACTCAGAGTCTGAAGTCTTATCTTGAGATGAGTCTTATCTCATCTTCTCTCTCTCTTGCTTCTTTACCACCAAAGGGGTCTGACTTAATCAAAAACACTGACCCAGCCCCATTCCTGTTTCCCTGAAAATGTTATCCATTGTGAGCAGTGACTTGAAGTCACAATTACTTGGGAATCTTTATTAAAACACAGTGTTGAGATTTTAGCTAAGATTACGTACGTTCATTCCCCTAAGTTTTCTTACACTGACATGGAAACTCTTTGGGAATTATTGGAGTAAGTAATTTTTTACTTTTTTTTTTTTTAATATTTAAATGCTGAAGAATAAAAGACCCTTTTTTTGTACACTGGTGCAAAGCATGGGTAAGACTAAAACAAATACATTTAAAAGTGGATGATTCTCACTGGTTTTATAGCAGCAAATATTGCCACCTTGGTCCTGATGCAGCAAAAGACTAACAGAGAACATTTCAGCATAAGCACTGTTTCTCTAGATATTTCTATAAGAGCTCTTGCCTTTGGAATACAAATTGAACATTGCAGACAGGCCTCAATTTAGTATTGACTTCAAAGGAACAATCTGTGTCAAACGTCCTGTGTTCCTAGCTTGTTTGAAGATGGAGACGTACTGACACCCTTCCTGTCAGGGAAGAAGGAAGGAAAAGAGGTTTGTTTAGTCCAAATCCCCATTGGTTGCTTTCCAATACATCAGAAAACTGGTATGTAGTCAGTCTCTCTCTAAATAAGAAAAAAGAAAAAAGTAAGACAGCTCAGTGATTAATATGCTTACTTGAATGTCAGAGATGTATGTTCAAATCCTTCTTCTGTCAGAATGTGGAGCAGGGATGTGAAGCAAAACCCTGTGCTTGAGGAGAAGATCAGTCAATCTTAGTTGGGTTTCTGCATCCATCTCTCCCAACACTTTTTTTTCAGTGGGTATAAAATACAGAAATAATCACTGCAGCAGAAGTAACTCTGCTTTGTCATGAAAAATGCCTTAACCTTCAGGCTACAGGATTTCCTCTCTCTGTCCTTTTGCCATCTGACTGTATTTTGTGCAAGGCTTTATGCATTAGGAGAATTAAGCTGATTTTATTCATCTGAGATCAAAGAGTAAGCATAATACAGAAGGGACAATTCTTGTCAAGCGTAAAGTCAAGCTGCACACACGTGTCTAATGGGAAAAATGTAAAACAATTTACAGGAAGGAAAATTAGTGTGTTGGGGAGGTGTCTCTAGAGGGTTAAACCATGGCGTAGCAGAGGCTTTGAAGATCCATTCTTTAATTGGAAATTGTAGCATGATGCCTAAAATCCGTTATGAATCCATTTGGGTGCTCTCAGAGTAAAACATGAAGGCCAGTCAGAAAATCCATGGGGTGGAAACTCAGTGTAGAGAAAATCCATTGACTTCAATCCTTTCCCCCACCCCTCCATGTGAGGGCACAGATGCAGTCCCACAAACCTGCCACCTCACCCTTATGCAGTCTCCTTGTACCTGACCCCTCCTCCCAGAAGTGTCTTTGGCATGCCCAGACTGCCCTGAAGGATCAGGCATAAGCAGAACGTGCTCTGCCAAATAAGAACACCTTATTTGTAGCTGACACACAGGAACTATTGTTCTTGGGTTGTTTATGCTTTATTCCCTCTGGTATCTGTTAATATATTCTTAGTCTGATTCTTATCTCTTACTGACACACATCAGAAGCATTTCTAAACCTCTGGGCGGAGAAGGGTTTGACATTTCTAGTTCAGATCAATATCACATCAGCAGAGATGAGTCAAACACTTGCAGCTCTCATTCCTGTATTATTTATCCACATTCAATTGTCTCTCACCTCTTACTGACCTTTACTATTCAACTAATATGAAACCAAGGCCCTTTGAACCCAAGTGCCAAGTGGTGTAGCTGGATTGCAGGCTATCTGTCGTCCTGAGTAACGGGCAGCTAAAGCAACAACATGCAGCATTTACCGTTCATTCGTGCCTTACCTGGGAAAATGCTGCTGAATGTGAACCAACCTCCTCGGGAACTTGGCCTGTTGGTAGAGCTCATCGGTACCTAAATTAGATTCCTGCAGACCCTAACTTCTCCCCTCACATTATAGTGTGTCCGATGAGCACCAAGCACAAATTACTGTCATTGTGTATTCACACCACATAAAAGTAGACAAAGTGTGTGATAGCTGAAATCTGAAATGAGCAGAGCAGTGATAACAGTCCCTCCCTTTGAGGACAATCCCTGAACCCTGGTGATCTTCAAGGGCAGCCTCTGGCTGGCACTGATGCCATGATGATTTTTTGCCTTCTTCTATACCCCTTTTTATATACTGTTTTATATAGCTTTTATGTATTCTTAGTGCTTTTAGCCCATATACCTCTTATTCCTTAGGTTTGATAACTATCATAGACCCAATATTCCATTAAGCCAGGAGACCAAACATCCTGGAAGCCTCGCAGTTGGGGGTCAGAAAGCCCCAGATACCAAGGTTCTCTCCAGAACACACTCTGTAAAATAAGATAGGCCCATCCAGGGGGAAGGTTCCTCAGATGAGGGGTTCACTCGAGCCTCTCACTGAGGAATCTTCGATAGATGTGCTAATTCACAAGGCCTCTAACTGTACATGTGGTGTATCGTGGGGGTGCATTTTGGTGTGTGCTTCTCAGCGCATTCCACCCGAACGGAGAGTGCACCTTAAGGATCCTTAAATACATAAGGTAAACCCTTTCTCCCTTTAAACTGTGTTTGGCTCTGATTTTAAGACCAGGGAAAGGCAACAGCATCACTCTAGATGACGCCAGGAAATGAGGCCACTTTTTGTTTTCATATCCTATTATTCATGGCTTGTTTTAGATATGATTATATGGATACTAGGGTTGTTTTCTCATCTTCAGCTAAACAGTAGTAAGGGCTTTATTTTATTGTATGAATAGATGCATATCTTTCTCAAGGGTTCCCAGAATATGAGGGGAAGAATAACCACAAGTGTCCAGACACGGGCAGAATGGGGATACACATACCCACTGAGTGTACAATTTGCAGATGAGCACTTTTCCTTTCACAAACACACACCCACCACAGAACAGATTAATGCCAGGCTTAGGCGGGACTCAGTCTGCACAGATCTACGGGAGACACAGGATGTTCACGTGTCTTCTGCAGCCCTGAGATACTCATATCTGCCGTACAAGGACGTTATCTTTGTTGCTACTCTGTGATATAATCTAATGGAAATAATAAGTCAATCAAACCAGGGCCTGGCACACAACCATAATACAAAAATTCAAAAACTATATTAAAATAACAGAACCTGCTTGTGGTTCTGTTACATACATCAGGTCTACCTTGTGAATGTGTAATTGCTAATGTATGGAATACGTGACTGTGTTCTGAAATGAGCTTTCTTTGATGCCTTTAGTGTTGATAAACCTTAATCTTTGAAAAACATTCTCATATGTCATAACAGAGATATTTGTTTCATTTAAATTGGGAAAAACTGTCAGAGCTGCTAGGATTTAAACCTTCACATGAAAGACATGCAGGTAAGACACATCCACTACTTGGACCATGAATCATTTCTAGAAAATAAAGTTAAGACATTAATTCAATTTTTCTATTTTAATTAGACACAGAGTAACACCCCAGTCCTAAATATTCCACATCCTGGTGTGTAGGAAGCCCAAAGCCAGACATTAATTTTTTTCTTGAGCCTATCTGCAATCAAACCGAACTTCTTCCAGAGCATATAAAGAACTCCCTTGTCTTTATTTTCTGTAAAATTTCAGGCCCTAGGTACTGTCTGATGAGTATAGAACCATTTAGGACAGCAAGAGTAAGTACTGTTGAACACACATTTAACACGCAAGTGCAAAGGACAGCACTGTTGGCCTTTTTACCATGATAAACAAGAAAGGAGAAAAGCCATGTGCCATACAGCAAGATCTTCTTCTCCCCCTTCAACAGTATACAGATACTCTGCTTCTATATCTTGCCAGCAAACAATGAGGAACATTTAAAATAGACTTTATTGAGAAGGAAATGCTTTAAGAATTGCCATTATTTAAAAAGGGAAAGGAGGGAAATGCATCAATAAAGCAAACTAAAGTCTTTTTAGTCTGTCTAGTCTCACAAAAAGAATGGCAATAAATATTTCCATAAAAGGTATGTTTACCTCCCATAATCTCCATGACAACAATTATTTCACTAGGCTCAGAATTTTCTTCCTTCCTTTTATTTTTTTCATTTTGAATTAGCTGCTTGTGTAGACAAGCATCTGCTGCCTCTCCATCTCACAGCTGCTCCTTCTTGCCTTTATTCTTACTAGTCTGTATCCCTTACCCATTTTCAAGCAAATACGACAAGACTCTCTCTGAAATGGTCAGTCTGGGCAAAAGGCCAGGAAGTGAAATCAACTCTTTGCCAATAGATTTCCTTCTATTTTACTTTATTTCCCTAGGAAATTTTGTCTCATCCCAAAAAGTCTGCCAGCCTTAGAAGTTTGTTGTAGAATTACAATACTATACGAAGTTACTAAAAATGCAGGTGTTTCTCACTTCAAATGGAAATTCTCTGATTTCCAAAAATGCTTTTATTTAGGTCAAAATCTGATAAAATACTAGAAACCTGTAATAGGATTGGGGGTAAATCTGAATTAGCCTCTCATTCTTCTCTTCTGTTTGCTTTTTTCCTAGGATGAGAGGACATCAGAACTCAACACTTTTCCAGGTCTCCAAAACTTACGGTTTACATTGGGTACTGATAGTACTCCTGCAGACCAGGAAGTAAATCGCATAAAGGTGGTGTTGAACTTATCACAAAAATGCTTTTTAAGGATGTCTTTTGAGCCACAAAGCAGCTTCAAGGCTGCGAACATCCCTCAGGACACAGTGCGTCTCCTGCAGCTGCCTGAAAGAATATGCTTGAAGACCCACACGCTGCCTTATGTGGTAACTGCCTCTTACTTCGGCTGTGGTTGTCCTTTGCTCTGTGTTCTCAGCCCTGCACCACCTGGCATCAGGCTGCTGTGGGGGCTGCCCAGCTGTGCAAACATGCCTGCGGTCACCAGCACCAGCTCACCCACCAGCGCTGCCACACTGGGCAGTGGCAGCAGGGACACGGCCCCTCAGCTCCCTCTGCCACTCTGGTACTTCGGCACTGGTCAATGATCTCACCTCACCTCTTTCCTTTTGATTTCTTCCCTGTTCTCTTTTTGTGTCTACTCCCTATTTTCCTGCCTACTCATTCCCTTAACTTACCCTATGCTGATTTCACAGCACTCCCCTCCCCGCCCCTCCCCTCCGCTCCCCTCCCCTATATAATCAGACATTGAAATACAGGCATACACAAAAACACAATTAAAAGCTCAGATTTTGCAGCATGCAGACACTTCACACGGACCTATAGGATATGTCAAACCAGTCAAAGCTCTGACCACTGCTGGGTATCTGTTATTCAGTGTATGAGAAAAGAGAGGATGATGAAGGGAGGTTTGATAACATGATGCATTTCAGGGCTTCTGCTATTTTTGACATTGTTTACTGCAAAATAGAGCATATGGCCATACCTGCCTCCAGTTCTTGTGGACCCCCTCACACCAATGTATACTCGACACAAAGGGGCTCGTATGAGGCAACCAGACAGTGCTACATAATACAGGAGGTATAAAGAATTTGGAGGCTGGGATGGAACTGGTATGAATTATCCAGTCAACAAAAGGAAGGGAGTGAGCTAGAGTGAGAATAAAAAATATAAAATAAAAAATACTCTACAGTATTTTTGGAAAAGATTTAGTGTGTTTAATTTGAGAGTTCTGGAGTTCATTTCCCCTAACTAATTACAGAATTGGAATCTTCCTTGCTAGCAATGGAAACATGAACATATAAACTGATCAGGCTTTAAGGGGAACATATGCATATGGGGTAATGCTATAGCCACATCAATGCAGTTTATCTACTAAATGTCCCCTTAGCAGGTCAGGATTAGTTATATTTTATGTCCATGCCATAAACATAACAGATATACCACTGTGTTCATACCAGCACTTAAATATCATTCCTTGTTACTAAGTCCCATAGCTATGTGATAATGTCATTGGAAATTATTATTACAGTAGACAGGGACTTGCATGACCCCTGCTGGGTTGTCTTTTCCAAACTCTGTAAATGAACCTTGTAATCTACAAAGCCCTTTTGAGAGATGAATAATTAAATTCTTACGATCGTGCAATTTGTTACAATAAGGCAGAAATTCTTATTTTCATTTCCTATTCCGTTCCCTGGAAAAGTAACAAAAGCGTGCTGCATTCCACCTGGCATTTTTACTCCTTGTTGCAAGTTGTTTGACTGAATGTGGAGAAATTAATGAGAAATCTTGTCTCGCTGTTGAAATGAGGCAGCTCTCATTGACTTAAGAGCATCTTATTTTTAAAACTTAGGTATTTTCTTAAAGAATAATATACAACTGTTTAGTGAGAAAATACTTTGTCTAAACACAAGTTACATGTGAAATGTAGGGCTGCCTTATTTGATAAACCATATATGTATATATATTTATATATTATACCATAATATACCATCTAAAGAAAATATACCCCCTTAGGCCCTGGCAGTAGCAAAGTATGTGCTGATATATGGATGACATATTTCCTGGTTAGTTGCAAAAAGAATAGTTGTAATTTACCTTATAAAATTACAAAAAGGAATCCACCCTAAAAGAGAAAAGTAGTTTTATTAATTCAGCACTTCTCTCACAACTCCTTAGTAAAAATGTACATATTATTATAAGATAGATACAGTTACATAATGGAATAAAAAAATCCCGATGGCTCCTAATAAAAATACCATTAAAGCAAGCCACTGTTTTCTCAAGGGCTAAGATCTCACAGGAAAAAGACTAAGGAAAGACTACACCTAAATAAGGCTTTTACTATTGAAAGCAACAGCTACATTAGAGCTCATACATCCATCAGTTGTAACATTCACATTTGTGTAATAAAGACTTCTTTATATGTAGAACTTTATTTGTCTCACATGTGGACTGGTACCAGCATACGTGTGGGAGTAGCTAATACTCTCTTTCAAAAAAGGACTTCTTCAGGAAAAGCCCCATGAAGACACTTAATGAGTGATTTCTTATTTACCTAAATGTAAGAACTAGGAAGAACAATAAAAAACAGAGGAAGAGCTGTTTTCTGGAGATCCAGCAGATCTGTTATTTTTTAAATATTTCGCAGGATTCTCAGGGGGAGCAGTAGGAGAGAAGAGCAGATATACAGGCAGGTCAAGTAGACATACAGCAACTGCCTCTATTTTCAGCTGGCAAAAGCCTTCAGCTTTGGCATGCAGCATTTTCATCTTTCTGTGCGGTACAAGTTCCTCTGATGAGATTGGACTGCCCAGGGCACTGGTGGCTAACCTGTTTTTCTAAACTGGTTTGCCAGTTTGCTGGTTCAAATATAGCCTAGGAAATTAAAGTCATGGCCTGTGTGAAATGAGCCAGTAATAGCCATCAATTACCCGGTAGAGAGGCCAGCCCAGACAGCTCAAATCACACCCTTGGCTGACAGCTGAGAAGAGAAGCAAGGGGGCAAATGTTTTCACAGACTGAGCTGCATTCTCCTCCTCAGGGACAGAGTCTTAGCTTTGAAGAATAACACGAAAATTTTGGGGCTTCTAGATTATCCTGTCTATTTATAAACTTTAGCTTCTATTCAGCTATAATAAATGAACTCAATTTTGAAAGAGAAAAAGTGAAGCTGTGGGATTGCAGTGGAATATTAGGCAAAGCCATGTAAGCATTCCCTAGTAAGATGGCAATAGTAAAGCTGTAGCAACTTCTCTCTCAAACCTAGCAACCAGATTTGGGGAAAATGGCTCAAGATACTAACGTGACGAGAATGTGCAGAAGCATAGCTTTTGTACATCATCAAGGAAAATAGGGGGCTAAAGGAACAATTCATTTAGTTTGGGTACATTTAACGCTAGATCCCGTGAAGAACTAGGGATCTGAATAGCAGGTGATAAAGCTTCCTGATGCAAAATGAATTGCATCTTTCCAGCTTAAAATGCAGGCAGGCAGCGAGAATCTCCAATCTCCAGTGAGGCCTCTGCCCTGATGCACCACGGAGTGACAATTCCAGTAGGCAGCAGAGCTCTGAATACACAGCTGCTACACCACCATAGACTTTGACTTAGGTGGCTGTTAGCATCTTGACATCTTGATTAACCGAAAATCCAATTCCATCTAGAATGAAACCAACACGTTCTTTTTTTGTTATGAAAACCTGTTTTCCGTAAAATCAAGTCTACCAGCACACAAGTGGACTCCAGCTACTGAGAAACCTTGTGTTTTAAAAACTACAGATTGATTATTTATTTTCTGGTTTTTTCTCCTCTTTTTTTCCCCCCCATGGTATTCAAATACTAGAAATTTGTATTATCTTGTATTCACAAAACCAAAAATACTGACATGCATTTTTCCAAAGTAAAATCTGGAAAACAAAAGGTACATATATGCCTGCAGTTTCATGCCACATAAAATAGCTGTGAAGAGACTCAGATGTGTGCTGTACCTGAATGTACGTCAGGTAACAGCACACAGAAATAAGAGTAAGGAGTATGAAAATGAGGCAAATGGGGACTGAATTCTGAGGAGCAGTTGCAGTGGAGCAGTGAAACTAATTCAAAAACAACTACTGAAGTCAACGCAGGCACCTGATGTAACATGCATTTAGGCCAGCCTGCTGGAAACCGTGAGCTGAATCAGTTTTTTGTGAATGTTAAATCGCCCCTTGTATCGGGAGCTAGGGGGTTGACTGCACAGCCGCACCTAACCAAGAAACTTCCATCCTTCAAGGAAGAGATAACTGAAGCTGGACCACTTTTCTCCGGAAAGCGCTGTGCAACAAGCTAACAACACGGGCCCGGGCATCTCGCGGACACGGCCTGACACAGGGTCCGTGACCCTCGTCCGACAGCTGCGGCTCTAGGCTTCGCCACCCTCCGGCCCCTCCGACAGCGGAGCAGGCAC
>VZRV01006564.1:0-29115 GCA_013398115.1 Falcunculus frontatus
AACCCCAGCACAGCACCCAACACCAGCTGTCTGCCAGAAAAGGACTGACTGCCCAGAAATCAAAATTAACACTGTCCTTCCCTAGAGGAGGACGACACGAGTTGTTCCACAGATCATCCTGCATAGAAAACCCAACTTTTTAACAGAGGTAACAATTAACTGAGGAACTGGTCTGCTCCAAAAAGAGTTTAGGTGATAGGTCCTATCACCAAAAGCATTGTTTCTATTTCCTGGGCAGTACACTTGGACATTTGGGGAGGACTGAAGGCCCCACACAGCATCAGTTGCTTGGCTCGCTGACCCCCTTCCCAGAATACATAAAGGTGCTGAAGATCTCAAGGAGGTAACTATCCCATTCAGGTTTTCCATGACTCTGCCTGATAAGGTGCAAAGAGCCTTCACATCAGACATGAGCAAGAGAAAGAACAACTTTTTGCTTTCTTTCCTCATTTGCTTTTTGTCGGGTGACATGTACCAAAGAACACATTTGAACTGTACAACCTCATTTAAAAGCCAAGAACATAACTGAATTACAGTAGAAATTTTATGGACCTCTCTTTAAATCTTAGTGCTATTCATCATGCTGATAATTTGTTTATCTTTAATGTATATATGGTTTTATTCTGAACTGTCACGCACCTTGATGTGTTACACATTTTTTTGAATGTGAACAGAAATCCTAAGCAAAAAGCCATGCAGAGAACACAGAAGACTCCAAAGACAACAACAACCTACAGGGAGGAGGGAAGTCTGTCACCCCCGGACACAAAAACATGCTGAGTAAGACACAGCACAAGACAGTCTTGTTGATACGATAACAGGAAGAACAAAAAAAATACTTATAGGAGGTAGAGGGTCAAATAAGCTACTCCTTTGAACTCTCTTATCAGACAATTAAGAGACACAGCATCACATTTCTGAAAACACAGGCTGAAGTCCATCTAACTCAGCCATTTAGCTGGAATATATGACCTTTTCTGGAGTTTATTCTTCTGTTACTTGTGATCAGGAACTTTCTGACAGACTGAAAATATTGAGAAGTGTGGAAAGCAAGTTACTGAACATGAAAAGCTAAGGTGGGTCCTGATAGTGAAAGAAAAAAGCAGGTTGGTTGAAGCTTACAAAATTTTTGATGGTTTTGATGAGTTTACTCACAGCTCTAAGACCCAAAGTATTTTGAAAACTACAATACCTTTGTATAAACCACATATTAGATGCAATTAAGTCAGATCCCTGTTGAGAAATACAGTTTTTTTGACCACTCCAGCAGCCCAAAAAATGATAGGAATGATGTTCAAGTGAAGAGGAGAAAATTCCCTTGGCAGAAGGGGTCCTAGGAAGGCATGTTTCTGAACACAGCTGAAGGGATCTTGGGTCAGTAACAACTACACATCACTGCAGCAGTCTGGAATCACTGCAGCATCTGGGAACAGAAGGGCAGGTTTAAAGCTCCCACAAGCCTCTCTAAAAAGGCTGTGCCACAAATGTGCTCAAGCCCTAGTTTCAGATTTGCAGGTTCTGAGTTACATAAACACTGTGTGGAATAGTCACATAATTTTTTGAAAAAATTCGATAATTTACATCAGACATTCTAATCAAAATACATCACAGCTCTATACCACAAATGCAAAAAGGACAGACAATTTAAACATAGAAAGCAGTAACCTGTGGGCTTATAGTGGACCACACAGGACAACGTTCCTTCCACACATATGCTCAGTTTTTGCTACTCCTCCTTTTTTCAAGCGCCATGAGGTACTTAAGGAATCATAAACTCTCCTTCTGCAGTTGTTCTTAACTTCTGCGGCATTTTTTTTTGTGTCAAACCAGTGGAAATGCTTTAAATTGCATCCCCACTTCTAATGGCCCAAGTGGCTTTTTAAAGCCTCTGAGCTGTCACAACAGGAGTCTGATGAATGCAGAAGGTCTCTGGCCACAGACCACAGGCTTCCCCACGAGACATTTTTCCTCTGAGAAGTATGGAGTTAATTGCAAGAAACAACAAGGCTCTACTGCTTCTTCCTCCTATTTCTCCAAGTCATATAAAACCAGAAGCACAATTATATCATGTTTCTTTTCTATGAGAAAAGAGGGCAAATGCAATTATATTGGAATTATCCCAGACAAGAGAAAACCTGAACTACCAGAAGTACATGTTTCACAACAGGACTATAAAGTCAAACACTTTCCAGATACCATTAATCATATCTAAGAGACAAGTAGCCAGAGCAATGGAGAGCAATGGAAATTTTTAAGGAAGGAAAGCGAATTCATATTTATATGGGATCTGTTAAAACATGTATACCTGACAAATAACTTTGTTGACAACTTCATTGTTGAGCTTTTTATAGACATGGATTTGAGTAAAGATATCAAATTCACACATAAAAGGTATCTTATGAAGGCCAAACGATTAAAAACAGCTGTTCTGAACTACATTAATGAAAAATCTGTCAGAAAACTCATCAGAAGTTGAGCTACCACAGGAATAGGACCACAGGATCCATCCATCTGTCAGTCCCTGGCTGTGCAAAGGTGTTATGTGCCAAAAGGGAAGAAAGCATTGATGCAGCAGGAAGCAACTGACAAGGCTGGTAAACTGTATGTATGTCAGTAGGAAAATAATCCCACTAAAAACAAACAAACAAATAAATAAACCAACCAACCAAAACAAACACTCTCCTACTAAATGTTATTTGCTTGCAGGTATAACTAAAAACTGATGCATTTTGCCCAAAGCCCAAGTGACACAAGTAACATCGAGATTACTTTCACCCCTTTTCTCTCCATCTCATCATCAAAGTCCTCTGGGTCCATGAAAAGGCAGTTGGGGGATTAATCCCACCATGGTTTATACTGGTGAAATTAATTCCTCACCCCCAGTATAAATCCTTCAGCTATTCTGCAGGAAGGGTACAGCTTTAGCTCATGTTTTATGACTGAGATAGGGGGAGGTCAAATGGTTTGCCCAAAGTTGGAAGAGACCCTAGAGCTCAGTCTGGATGGAAGTGTGGGAACCACTGGCTGTCTGTTATTGCTTCTACCCATGAGATAATGCTGCCTCCTTGGTGCCTGTGACCAAGTTTTAACTACCAGCTGTTCTTTGAGGAGTTCTCATGGCAAAATGAGAGCAAAATGTTTTACCAGCCAGGAAAGAGTGAGAGTTGAGCTCCTGTGTCAAGTCCCATGGGGCAAGAGGAACAGAAAACCAGTAATGCTGACAAGAATCAAGCATCTTCATTCTGTAATCAAATATAACCATGCATGCCATGTGCATGCAAACCCCAGATGTCAAAGTACAAATGCTGATGACCTAAGGCACATTTTACACCCAACGTCTAAAGATAAAACCCTAGGAGGATAGCCAAACCACCTTTTTCTCATTTAAACTGCAGTTCAAAACAGCTTTTCTATTTCTTTTGCAAATGAGGATGACCTCAGAATTTAAATTTCAGTCTAAAAGCGGCACTGTAAATCACAGGGCACTAATGGAAAAGATCCATGCACACACACATTGCCTGAGTCACCCTCAGCTTTGCTCTGCAGGCACTGCTGTAATGACAATACAATCACTCATAAGCAATAATCACGTACTGCCACAGGTAAGGCAGAGGAAACAAACACTCCTTGTTTGTTTAATCAACAAAATGTTGGCCTAGATGTGTTCATCTCATGTTTAATTCCAAAACAATTACCCTGCAAAAGATGCCTGTATTGTATTATTGGATATGTTACAAGAGAATTGGTATCTGGCCTTTCCATAAGCTTGTTTAAGCATGCAAAAAGTGCTGTGAATTTTCAGTGGAAACAACAGCTATGCTGCCCACATCTTCCTCCAAGACCAAATCCTGCCTGGGGCTTGCTCCACAGTGCAAATCCATACTTACACCCTGAGAACCATCTCAGATTCCAAGGAATTCAGGTTTGCCACTTCTCCATGGCTTGAGGTCTCCAGGTTTCCAAATCTGAAAAAGGAGATGGATGTTTAGAAGAAACTCTGCTGAATAAAAGCAAAATCCCAAATAGCATCATTCATATACCATAAACAACTACAAAGTGCTTCTAGCTCAAAATATAAGGAATCTTAACAGGTGGGCAGAATTAAGGAGCTTGAAGATTATTTCATTTAGGAGGAAAAAAATCCTAAAGAAACAGCCAGTATCTTCCAACCTAATTTGTTAATTTGTATGAAGCAGCCTGCACACAGGAAGAATCAACCAAAACAGTGTCTTTGCTCACAGCTCCAAGACCCTTCTGCCTGTTTTCACTCCATCCTTTCCCAGGGCAATATTCCAGTGTGCAGCAAGGTTGTAACACAACCACCTTCTCCAACACAGCTTCTGTGTCTCTAGCACCTGCCATTCCTAACACCTCCAAGGGTTACTTCAAGGTTTCCCAGGTGGCAAGTGCTCACTTAGTGCCCAAGCTCCTGATATGAGTGGGAAAAGCCCACGATGCTGTAAAAACACCACTGGGAAAGAGGGAACCATGGGCACAACTCCAACAGTGCCGAAGGGAAATCTCTTACCTACAAGGCACAACCCTGTGCCTTGCAGGCACGATCATGCACTTCATTTTCAGTGGGAGTGCCCATTGTTTCATACATACAGCTCCCTAACTATCCATGAAGAATTCCGTGGCTCCTTACAGGCAGGTTTAATGAAGGTGGACAATTACTCACTGTCCAGAATAAGACAAGCTGATTTTATCCATTTAGATTTATACACCTGCAATTAATCTGAAGAGTTAAAACAAGTGCATCCTTAAGTGCTTGTGCTACAACAACCTGGTAACAACAGAGAGAGAGAACACGGTGAGCTTTTTCTGTCCCAAAGGTTCAAGTCAGAACTGTCACAAACTCATCCAGAAAGGTTTCAATGGATGGAAGTGGTGGTAGTTTTATGCTCCTCTCAAGCATTGGTCTAAGGCTTCATATATAAGAATCACAGACCTGTTGTTAAAGGGAGAGGATTTCACTCTCCATTGCCATCTATTCTGTAAGATGTCTAAAACATCTTTGGCCAGTAGGCAAAAGGCACTTTTGCCCTACTGGTGGATTTTTTTTAAAATAAAAATTAAATTTTTATATTGAGTTTTCAAAACTTGCCGTTAATTTTTTGAGGAAAATTTATTGAGATGAGTCCCAATGTTAATGTCCTACTATTGTGTGAAATATTAAATACGTCTTTGCAGAAAATTAGGCACTTGTGTTTAAATCCCACTAGAGACACAAGCTGAGTTTTACAAGAGAAATCCGTAAGACAGCAATAAAGAGCAGTTTTCTGTGCAAAACTGGAGAAGGCTATAAAGCTTCCTTATGTTGCCAGATGTAAATCTCTGCCTATCTCTCACTGCTCCATGAACAACAGGTCATTAAATACGGGTTAGGAGGAGTTAATGACACAACTGATGTAAAGAACAGCCTTTCTGCAGCCTTCCAGCACTCTGTTCTCACCAGCTCCCCGCACAAAGAGCCTTTCACTGGCCAGCCTTGCAGGAATGCTTTGCATACAAAAAGAGACACAGCGACAAAAGGATCCTGTAGCCCACAACTTTTCAGCCTGGCGTTTGGGAAGTTACAGACTGCACTCAAAGGGACTGACTAAGCAAATGAGACCAGAATGTAATGAGTAATACTGAATGTTTAAATACTGGAAAATAGAGTGGAAAATGCACCCCTGTGTATCTGTTAAGAAAACGGAGGAAAATACTCTGAATAACTCAGAAATAATAAGGAAAGGTGGTCTCTTCAACGGCCCCAAGCCCTAAATAAGCTTGTAAGCATCAAAACAAGCAATTTGGAAGCCCAGATCCTCAGGAAAAATAAGGTGGTTTGAACCCTACACACATGGAGTCACAGAAGTGAAATCACTTCTTTAGCTGAGTAGACAAGCCACCTGATATAAAGGAAGAAAAGAAATAACAGATGCTACAGGAACAGCAGTGACTCAAAGACCACGAAGATGCTGTCCCAAAACGTGTGGACCTGCTACTGCAAGACCCATTCCTTCTACACTCCCCCTCCACCTCCCCTGTCCATTCACCCTCCAGCAAACCATCCTCCAGCAAAAGGAATGAGTGGGAAACATAAAACTAACTCGTTCTTTGCTGTCATTACCCAGCTCCAACTCTCCCACAGTCTCAATTCCCTCCTCTGTAAACTGCTCCAGACAGGGACTGGTTCCTACTTTATCTGTGCCTGTGCCAAGCACAGCACGGCTCCATTTCTGAGGAACACGGTTATCAGGGCAAAATACAATACGGAAGAGAGGAATTTGGCCTCCTTCTACCCTCATCTGGATAGCTAACCAACTCTGGCTTCCATCACACTTAGGAATATCCCCCTGGGAATACCAAAGGCACCACACTGTATCCCCACACCCAGGGGCAGGAGGAGCCACTCTTCCTCCCTCCAGAAACTTCCATGGAGGGCTTCCACATCAAAATACCAACAGGATCTTTTTCTTTTAACTCTCCCTGCCCACTTGTACCAAACAAATAGAAAATATCAGAACGTACAGTGTTAAAAGGTTGGCAGATTTCCAAAGCTGTCTGCTGCCCTTAGATGCCAAACTCCCATGAATGCTAAAGGGATGTGGATGTTCAATTAGTCCTAAATAGCTTTGGAAACACAAGTCGTCCCACTCACTTCTCAACATCCCAGCCTATGCTCAAGATTTTGTCTAGCGACTTCTAATTTATCTTAAAAGAAAACCTCTATAGACTGAATCTGGCTAAAAATTAATAGGGTTCCTGTCTCAAAGTTAATCAAAAGGAAAAGGGTAAAATGAAGTCCTGGAGGGAAGAAAATAAAAAAATGCAACAACCAGATTTCTAAAACTGTTTCTAAAACCAAAGTTTCTCTTAAGCACAGCATCAACTTTTTAATTTGCTTCCCTGACTCAGGGAAGAGCACCTCACCTGCTTTTGGACACCATAAGTGCTTCTGGCCCCAAATTCAGTCAGTACTGCACTGCTTGGACAGGATACTCTGCAGACAGCATCAAATGACCAACAGGTATCCACACACACTTAGGGTACAGGATATGTACATTTCCCAGAACATTTTCCCAAGAGTCCCAGGACTTTTTGTGTAAGCCGGGTTTGTGTAAGTCTAACACATTCATCAGACAATTCTGCACTGTATCCACAGGAAATCCAGTATACTGGGCTTGAGGGTGATCCAGCTTCCACAAATACATTGTGGAGGAAGTTTTCCAGTGAGTGTGTCCCTACAAAATAAAATATCCTGCAAATGGGAGATGTGGATGCTGTTCCCTTCTCTCTTCCAAGGAGCTGCTCACCTGTAAAAAGCTGGAAGGGCCTTTTTTGATCTCGTCACATCACTGTTCTCCCTTGGACCAAACAACAAGAGCTCAGCACTGCTACTCCTAATTGCTCCCTTACCTCACAACCCTGCTCTGTCCCCAAAAATAAGAGACAGGGCTCAAGCTCTTCAGATGAAACTAAAACTGACAACAAAACTGTGCTGATCTTTTTTTTTAAGAGATTGCCTTTTTCATTATTACTTCACTGACACCCAAAACAAAACACAAATTATGCACTGACACCCACTTCAGTCTCTGTACTCTGATTATTAACAAGTATCACTAAAAACAAACTTGCAAAAATGCAGACTCTTGGCCACTTACTCTCAACTAATCTAGAGATGGAAACCAAGCTGGTTAAAATCAATTACTATCCATCTTTTTTTCAATTTTTTTCTTTATAACATCTGCTTTTCTTCACAAATCCATATTCCTCAACCACATGTATATCATTTTAACTTTTATAGCTTAAGTTTAATCTATATTTTCTCCCAAGCCATAAAATTCTAGATTATCCGTGATATACAGAAAGCCAAGAGAAACATCCATGGATTCTTAAGCACTGCACTCCTAAGATTTGTGAGAGGGGAAGGAAGTGGTAACCTCCTAGGATTTCCCGTGGCTCCTGTCGTGTATTATAAAAGGCTGGGGATGATGCTAACAAGGTCAGGCAGCCCGTTCCTCTGAAGGGGATGTTTTAAGTTGCTCAGAGAAGTACACAAGCCAGCAAGATCAAAACTGGGCTCAGAAAAGAGAGTTCTGTTCTACAGAGACAGTTCTCCTAGGCTTTCCTGCTCTCTCCTGACATTTTCACATCTTTAAATTTGTGTGAGAGGAGGAGGGCAGGGCCAACTTCCTTAGAGCCTCAACATTTTTATATTCTTGTACATATCCACTGCCAATTTTTGTCATTCCTCACATTCTGAACCAGAATTGGGATGGACTGAGAGATAAAGCACAGAGCAGTCAATTTAACTGTAACAAGTCTGCTCTCCAGGATGGCTGCTCTTTTCTCAGCTGAGTGCTTACCTGACTGTCAGGTTATAATTGTTATTACCTTTACTAATTGAGCCAGACAGCATTCCTACAAAGCAGACAGGATTATCCTTTTTAGATAGAAAAGAAAAGCACAGATAATTTATCCATGCCTTGTTCCTTATCTACCTTGTGGAAGAGCCAAAATTAAACCCTAGGAATTCTTATGCCACTTCTCTGTTCTAATTTCTTCGTGCTAGAGCAACTGTTTCTGTGAATCACAGATTTTGAAAGTGCAACAAATATGACACTCCCAAAATAAGACCACCCCGACCCAGCCATGTCTCAGTTATAATTTAGGGTGAGAAACTATTGCTGTATGTTCCAAGCATTTATGCAGACATAGCAGCCATGATTTAACAGTCTGACCATAAAACCTATTCTTATAACATTTAGCAGTTCTTGGGATGTCTGCAAAAATTTATGGCTGCATATTCATGTGACATAACAGAACAGGAGAGCAAATTCTTTCTTGTGTTTGTACAATCCCTGCTCCGAATCAGCAGCCCTCAAAAAGAAGAACAAGGTCTGAAAATATTAGTATCCAGCAAAACTCTGGAATCTGTTCTAGCTATGACTTTGCAGCCCATGCATTCTGTTGGGTTTTTTTGGGGAAACTTGTATTAACTTTGCTGTGTTGGTCCAGCTGGCTTCTTTAGCAGCCAGACATAGCACACTTTCCTTACTATGCTTTGATGAGAGTTGGGATGTAAGCAGCAATGCATTTCTAGACTGGATGCTTATGCTGAAATTCTGGATTTTGCAGTATTCTTGACAACAGGTTATTAAATCCATGCCAACGAAAAGCAAAGGAAGAAGTTCCTGACAACTTTCCCCTGTCATGTAAATGATGGCTCCATTTCCACTGTACAGGAGTGGCTCTTACCTGTCCAGGAGAAGTTCCAGCACTGCCCTGGGAGAAGCAAAGGCCCTGTATGTTGCGAGGAAGATGCTGATGTAGGAAAAATCTGCATCTCCAAAAGCTGTGAGAAGGTTCTCCACCAGTTTCTCCAAAGTTCCAGCTTTTATAGCCCTGATCTTAGATGTTTCATACTGTCTGACGGTGTGCTCTGGGGGTAACTGGTCTCCTTCACCCTACAAAAGGAAACAAAGCACAAAAATCAGGCAGGAGACAGATCCCTGACACAGATTCCAATGGATTAATCCTATCTTTTCACAGGAATTGGCCATCACCAGTTACTAAATGATTTTGTCAATTTTTGGTGCTCTCCAAGTACCAAATGCTGTACCAAATAATGGAGTTTTTAAGCAACTTTATTTTAAAACATTTCTCTGACATGCTCAAAAAAATATTTTACAGTCTGACTACTATCAAGTCAAGTCATGATTCCACCATATATTATTCTCTAAAAGACAATCCATTATCCCACAAAGAGTAATATTACTGAAGGGAACAAAAGTGATAATTCAGTGTTTCATTTAACTTCTGAATAAACATGAAAACTGACCATAACTTAAGCACTGGCACTTGTGATTCCATTGCTGAAAATACCAACTTTGGGGTGTCACACAGGACGCAAGGTCAGAACACATTTGGTGCAAAATCATTTCAAGACACTTTTGTGAGGAGGGCGTCAAACTCTTCTCGCAAACAAGGCATTCTAACATTCCAGTTTTCTCTCACAGTTTCCACTTGGCACAATATTTGTCCATAAATCTAGGGTTTGGGATTGTGTGTGGGTATGCTTTTTAAACAGCATTTGTTTTAAATGCTTACAGTCTGCTTTGAGTCTGAAAGAACGTTTCCTTAAATTCTGCCATTATTTAGAGGACAGTTCAGAAAAGTATTTTTGTGACTCATTTAAATCCTATTTTGTAAAGTATGTGGGATAAAAAGCTTTAAAAATTGGATTATAAATAAAAAACATCCAATATTTACACAAACACCTTGATACTGAGGGCATGAAGACAGCATGTTAATGACAGTCCCTACCAACCCTGGCTCGGGATACTGACAAAACACAAA
This sequence comes from Falcunculus frontatus, assembly GCA_013398115.1. Classification (NCBI taxonomy): domain Eukaryota; kingdom Metazoa; phylum Chordata; class Aves; order Passeriformes; genus Falcunculus; species Falcunculus frontatus. Next base: position 10,351 of record VZRV01006564.1, read on the forward strand.
GGAAAAAATCATCTATTAATAAGACAATTAAGAAGAGATACCCCACCCACTTCCTATTTACAGCACTACTCTCCACTGCTTTGGAATTGTTTCTAATAGACATCCCTTTCAGTTTTAAACAATACAGATGTCTTTAGTATCATTCTAAAGTTCTGTCTCTAATATTATTACAAAGCTCTGCTATCTCATTTTCCAGCTTAATGAGATCCAACAAATCCTTGTTGTGACATTAAAATACAACCTGCTCCCTGTATTAAAAAAAAAAACAAAAACAAAACTAAACAGACTAGACAGGGAAAAATTTTGCTACATTTTGTTCCAAGGATTTCATGGCTTTTTTAAAGGCGTCTAACTTGTAATATATCTATATAAATTATAAAATGAAGTAAAAGTGTATCTGGAATTATGTATGACACTGTCATTACAAAAACATTAACAAGATATGTTGTCATCACCATGTAACTCTCTTACATTCAAATTTTCCTTAAGCAAAACTTGGTTCCAAAAAAAAACCCAAACCAACAAACAAATTACAATGTTCTTGCTAACTCTTCATCTTACAATTAAAATACACTTTCGAAAATAACTAGTTACACAACACAACCACTTTCAGACAGGGAAGAATGTCTGCACCACTGTATTTAACTCTGGATTTTCCATCCAGCAGATTGCCCCACTCACAATGTAATGGTTTCTGAGCATACTTATTCAGGGCACACACTCTCATTCTCTCATGTGAGTATATCCAAAACAAGGGCAGAATCTGCTTCCAAGACTGAAACATGCACAAAATTTTCCATTAATTGCAACACTACACTTCCCCAAGACATCATGTTGGGAGAATGCTAAAAAGAAACAAAACCCCCAAAAAATCCCACCAAAGCAAAACAAAACCAACCCCAAACTCTGAAAAATCAAAAACTTTGTCAGCAAAACATCAAACTGTTAGAAATCATTGTGAGAGTTCTGGGATTGCTTGTATTTGTATTATTTTAGCAATTCTGCCTGTAAGTTTAAAAGGAAAAGGACTTGGCAGACAAGCTCAATAACAGGCTTTGAGAATAAGACCTTGTGGGCTGAGTTTCATGCTAACAGGAAACTGCTCAGTCTGCATTTAATCAAGAGGCCATCTCTTCACTGACACAACCAGCCTACCCAAAGGCAAAGGAGTTTTCATGTTTGCTTTAGTGCTCTCTGCTCAGAGGAACACTCTACTCACTGCCATGAAAAGATGCTCCTAAAGCTCTTTGCAATTTTTGACAAGGGTGCATGGTGACCACTGTTAGTGGTACCAATAAATGACACCAGTTTTGCACTGGTTTATGCATCCAAAGAACAAAAAAGCTCTCCAGCTCCTGTTTGTCTCCTTCAGCACCGTGTCCAGTGGTCTAACAGAGACCTCAACATCTCAGGGCTTCGGTAACATTTTCTTGGTCCTCTAAAACAAACAGATACGGCATTTTATAGTCTGATTTACGTCTTTTAATATCTCACTTTGATTTTTCAGGCAACAGATTATAGCCTTGATATAATGTAAAGTGTAAGTGATGAGCAAGTAGCTTCCTACCAGACGGACAGCATCTTTCAAAAGCAAATGTAGAAAGATTAAATCAAGGTATCCTTGCAAATCCTTATTTTCTTAGCTTATGTGTGTACTGATGCAGTGTAATTCCAACATCTTTACTAACCCTTGGCAATGCTGTACCTTCCGAGGGGCCCATTCTCTTTAAGGTGATCATTTTACAGCTCTACAGCACAAAATATTACCTATGTATACAGTTCTTATTGAAACAGGAGAGTTCCATGCAGACCAAAACACATACAGGCTGGAAAACTTCCTCCAAACACTACCTGTTAACAGCTTCAGTGGGAATATAAATTAACTATAAATGCCACCATCACCTAAATTAATGCCACAGCCTAGCAAGAGGGATTAGAGACTCAAGATTAAAAGGAAAGTTAAAACTCTGATCAGTACAAAACCAGGCTCCTACCCAAACAAAGATATACAGAACCGTAGTCATTATCTCAGAAATATCACAGGAAACAATTGCTTTCACCCAAAAAACCCCACTGCTCTGCAGGTTTTTTCCAATGCAAATATTATCTGTTGAGATTCTGGAAGTGAGAATCGTGGAATGAAATCAATCTAATTGTTTTTCATTACGCAGACTGGAAAAAAATACTAAAACAACTAGGATGAACAATAAGAAAAGGAGATATCAAATATTCTTCAGGCTTAGTTATTTGAAACATTACCACTCCACTAAAGATTTGTTTTATTCAGAAATTCTGCAGTTATTTTCAGGAGCATCTAACTAACACTTTAAATGCAATTTTGACAGATTTTTAAATGCAATTTTGACAGATATTTAAATGCAATTTTGACAGATATTTAAATGCTTTTCACTTTCCTTGAATCTTACAGCTTTTCCAGATAAAGAGTTTTCCACTCTGTTTTTATTAACTTACTGGACAGGCACCCTATGCTGGAATAAAAGTGCCTGAAGTGCAGTAACTTGCAGGTTAACTGAAAATAAAGTGCTCTAATAGAGATTGTCACTGTTTGTCAAATATGAGTCTGCTTTAACCTTCTGAAAGTAGGAATAAGATGCTCTTTGTGATTTTATTCTTATTTTTTTCACATTGCTTCCTTACACACAGGTTCTCCAATACATATCTTTAATATCTACACTCATCCTTGGGGGAAATAAAAAAAAAAAGGACAAAAAAATCAAATCATGGAATGATTGAACTTGAAAAGCTCCAGAAATATAAGCATCCATAACGTCAGTCTAAGAGAACAAAAACATAAAATATCCTTCATTTAACATGCTGACATACATCATCAAAGAAAACAGCAAGACAGATGAAACAGAAGTTGTTTAGCTGTCTTAGCCAAGTATTTTGGTAAAGAAAACTGCAAAGACATTAACAACTTTTTTGACAAAGTGTTTCCTTCCAACAAAGACCTCGATGGAGTTTATAAGTGAGTGGAAGGAAGCGGGATTGTGCTGTGGGTGCAGGACAGACAGACCCACAGCAGCTGACATTCATCTGCACTGACTCTCAACTGCACCCCATGACCGCTGAACAAAAAAACCCTCTGAGAAGTGCCGATTTTGCCCAAACAATGCCACACAGCAGTGCCTGGGCTAATCTTATCAAATGGAGTCACAAGTATTTCAAGTGTTTTAGGGCCAGGCCGTTCCCATCCCTGCTGCCTCCTGCCCTCAGTTTTGTGGGCCCGGCAGAGTCAGAGCCCTGCAGATCCCATCACTGTGCTCTGAGCCCAGCTGCCAGCATTGAAAACAGTCTGCATGGGGGAAAACTCTGAATTTGGAGCAGAATTTCCAGCCGGGGAAAGCGTGGCTGGCAGTGCCGGGCTTGGGTGGCCCGCGGTGGATGTCCTGCAGACAAAGGCAGCTGCTTTTATCCCACAGTGCACTTGGAAATGAAATGAAATAAAATTACACCAGGGCTCTCCACAGAACTCTCTCCACTTCACTAACTCCCATTTCCTCATTTTGGATACTGTTTAAAAAAACCAAACGAACAAAACCAAACCAAACAAAAAACCAACAAACAAACAAAACCCCACAAAAAACCCAATAAAACACGCAAAACCAGAACTCCGCATGCTGACTGCACCAAACTCAGAAGTCAAAATACGTTTATGAGCTCTTTCCTAAGCTTCGAAAAGGAGGATTCCTGAGTTTCCAAAGCTCCGCCCTTTTCCTTTCCTTTCTTGCCACATAAATACCCATTCTTGGCAGCGACCCAGAGTTTCCAGGACCAATTAATTCCACGATCATGACACAAAAGACATTCTCGTTTTCTCCTCAGAGCTCACAGCCTGGTTGGTATCTGTCTGAAGCGCTGGCAAACAGTCACAAAAGCTGTGGGGCAGATTTAGAGGGAAAAAGAGAAAAGGAAAAAAGCCTCTTACACAAATGCTGCTGCTCAGTTAGAACCCTTTCACTCGGGCACCTTGCAGCTACTTAAAGCCACTCTGCGGAAAATAAGAAACGATAGGCATTCCATGGTGCTGAGCTGTGCATTCTCACACCTTCTGAAGCGATGCAAATTTAGACTCATTTGGATATCGGTGAATTTTGTGGGACCATCTCTAAATGAATCAAAACGAAAGTAAAGAAACCTAATTTACACATCACCTCTCCCTGCATGCATCTAAAGGATTTTTAGCAAGTGCATTACTAAACTAGATCTTCAAAGAGGTCTAGGTTAAAGTGGCATTGTGCAGCTCTTACAAATGGTGGAGCTTATCCAGCCATGGGAACATAGAAATTCCTGCTCTGAATTTACCCACTCCGAAGCATCTGTGCAGTGAAGGAATGTAGCCATATTATTCAGTGAGAATCAACTCATCCAAGAGGTTCACTGTGCAGCATACAAGGTTTTTAAAGAAAAAACAATCACCTGAACAGCTCCAAATCTCTACCTTGTACGATTTATGCACTTACTTTCTCCTCACTTCCTACCTACAACAAAGTTCCCTCTCATCCCGCCTCTCACCTCTCTTGCTAGAAAGACTTTTAACAAAACCAATACAAGGCCTCTCACCCTCTTCTCTTGTCTGACTTGGTGTCGTCATTGAGTTAACAGAACCTGAAACATCAGATTACTGATGTTTCTTTTTTGTTTGTCGTGTTTCACAGATCTGCAGTTCATCACAACTCTGTTCCGTTTTAGGCTTGCCAGGGATGTATTATCTGCAAGCTGTATTATGAAATACTCCTTGTGGTGGTTTTGATTGGACACTGAAGCTTAGCAAGTTCCTAATTTAAAACTGAAAAGCAAGAAAAAGAAACCAGTAAGTCAGGTAAGACTCTTAGTCATGTGCATGTTACATTGTTGGAGGAATATCTGTCATCAAATGACATTTACTAGAAACACACTTATAATCCAGTAAATAAATGTGTCCCGTACTAAGTATCTTCCCAAAGCCCTTCTGTATTTAGAGGAAAATTATCTGTAAAACTCAGTAGCTTCCTCTCTTCAGTGCACAGAAACACCAAAACGTCCAATCTCCAAACCAAGCAATAAATAAATACTCAAAATAATAAACAGCTAAGTGAGCAGAGCACCAGGATGAAGGCAAGGAAATGCGTTTTAGTGCCCATTTCATACAATCAGCTCATTTTCTAAAATATTTTGACTTTGACTCTGGAGCCAAAGGAAGTGTTACACAGTGTCTCCATGAGAGAAGAGCTCTACGAAGTCTCCTGGGACTTGCATAAAGCAGGCAGTGATTAATTGTGAAAACTACTAACAGCTTTTCCAGGTATGGATTACAGAGGGTCCCTAATGAGGTAAAGGCGGCTGGCGCAGCTCTCCTGTGCCCCAGAAATAGTAATTACTGCTTCTGCTCACAACCTTTATCTTAACTCCTCTTCCTCCTTCCCCACGCTCTCACAGCTTCCAGTCTGCCCTGGAAATCTGGAGGTGCCAAAGCACCCAGGAACCATTACTGGGAACCATAAGAGAGAAAAGAAGGAGTGCTGAGCAGAGAAAACAAGTATGAAAGGTGGCAGACAGCTCAAACATTTCACTTGAGTCTGAAAAAGCTTCTAGTGATTCTGATTACAGATTACAGGGGTAGGTACAGTGCACCTGCCATCTGAGGAATACTGAGAGGTTCAATCTCATAGCCCAGCAAATTCTGTATTTATATATAATATTTCTAAGCTGCCTTGATGTTAAAAATGACAATTCTATGCCTGCCCTAAGAAATGCCAGAGGAAAGCTATTATTTAAATGTTGTTTGTGAAACAGTGGCCAGCAAAGCCCTTTGCCATGTTTCGTTCATGGAAAAATGCTAAAATACACTGTCATTTTTTAATAAACACCGAGCATAGCAAAAAGAGGGGATGACTGATATTACCACTAACACAGTCAGACAGATTTCATATGGTATCATGATTTTTGACTACCAACAAGTATTCACTTGACCTGTTTAAAGTCATACTATTTTTCATCTCCTTCCAGAAATGTAATTTAAATTAATTGTGGAGCTCATAATCACTTTCTGCTTAGTCAGTAGAAATAAAGAAGGTCCTGTATGAGGCAGCAGGCAACACTGCTAAATTCAAAATGGATTTAAGGATGCCACACGTAATAATTCTGTTGCATAATAGTAGCATGAATGCATATTACATAACCCAAAATGCTTTTATTCATCCTAATTGTATTGTTGGCTCTCCTTTCACACTGTAAAGCTTGCTCAAACAGTACACAGAAATTAAATTTATACCAACTCAGGAAATTAGTGTAAACTGCCACTGCATCCAGTGTAAACAACAAGGCAAGAGTGATAAATTATAAGTAGTATGAATACCTGGAAATTAAACCTGTAGGTGTGGGGAGATGAAATGCCTTCTGACAGAGGAGAAAATACTTAGCAGAAGACTGATTCATATTTTAAAGTAAACTGAACTGGGAACAAGGTATTTTTGTGGAACAACAAATACCCAAGAAATGCTATTACATGTCTCATAATAATTACTGTGAGCAATCTCTAATGCCAATTTTTTCTAAGCTTTTTAAAAAGAAACAGGTTAGCAGTCAGGAACCACTTTAATGACCACATCATGAAACTATACCTACACTGCGTTATAAACTTCATTTCCATGGCTGTGCTTTTTACTACCCTTTGTTTTGAAACTAAGAGGCCTCTCCAGGGTGGGGTCTGAGTAGAAAAAGCAGTAATAGGAAGCTAATGTTTCCTAATATTAAGTGTTACCAGCTTGAATATTTATTTACATGCTGAAAGAGTCCAAAAATATTAACTCAATCATTAGTCCAGGCCAAGCTGCATTTTTACTATATTATCTAGACATCACAAGGGACAGAGTATGGTATCTCCTGGTATTCTTCTCCTGCACACTCACACCCCTACAGAGCCAGGCAGTGACTGTGTTTGGCTACACGTGTGTCTGCAAGCAATAGCAACATCCTTGTCCCAGCTGTACAGGTATTTTTGCTATGAGAAATTCTGCATTTCAGCAGACAAACAGAAGCGTGTGACAACTAAACTACTGCACACTTACACAAATTATTGTGTTCTCCTAACTACAGCACCAGTCATGAACCCTCCTCTTCTGCCCCAGAACAAACGGTGTGAGCTGGCCCCAAGCCCTCTACAGATATTTGTGTTTTGGTTTAAGAATGCTGCGTTGCACTTGGACTGAAATCCTTAGGCAATGGACACAAATCAAAACATATGTGGAAGTATCGAGTCAGAATGCAAAATAAGTATAGCTTACAAGTACGGGGGGAAAAAAGAGCAAATAACGCCAGATAAACCAGAAGTTGTCCATGTTTGCTGTCTGCTGTTTTGATTTTTCTCTTTTTTTGAGGGGGTTAATGTTTAATTACCCACCAGGAGTTAATAGCATCCCTCTGCTCTTCCCTGTCCTGTTCTCTCTGACCACCAGATGTTTTCCCGAGCAAAGTGCCTGTTTTTGCAAGAAGAATGCAAGCCTCATGCTTTAAGTAAGTGTGCAACAGTTCATTCGCATTTTCTCTGCTCCAGGGAGCCAGAATCAATCTGAAGCACTCCACGGGAGGAATGCAAAGGCCTAAGATCTGCCTTCCAAGTGAAACATGTTGTTGTTACTCATGGGGCATTTCCAACAGCAGCACAATGGCTGCCATCTCCAAACCAAAGACACCGGCCGTGCCCTAAAGGGTTTCTACTCTAAGAAACACAAAATGCATCAGAGGTACAGCCAGAGATTACTACAAACCAAGCAAACAAAAGCAGAGGCATATATCCATAATAATTTTCTTGCTGTATTTGCATGGAATATTTAAACCAGGTTCCAAATGCACCTCAGGAGCATTTAGTTAATTAATCTCTTTTGCACTGCAGACAACAGCTACTCCAGATGGGTATACTGACTTGTTCGCCATCCCAACATCAGCACATCTCTGAAATGTTATGAACCTCATCTGACAAGTTCTATCGACAGGAATACTCTAAACAACTGAAGGACATTCTGCACTCGATTCGAGTCAAAACAGAAAACTCAATTTATTCAATACATGCACGCTTGTGTGAGGCATAAACTATATTCAGGAGGGAATAAAACCCTAGATAGGTCTAACATGATGGTCTATATTTGTTTTAGGATTTATAGATACTAACAAGGAGCCACTGGGATCTGGCAGTCTAATGAGATCTACCACAAGTCTCCAGTTTGAAGCCCAAGGGCTGTCTCAAAGCATTCAGTCATTCCATATTGTTGAATCATTCTGAGATCTTTCAATGGAAAATGCCACTTTGTAATAAAAACATGTTGTTTTACTTGCACAAAGAGCCCATGGACTCCCCAGAAAGGAAGAAACAGCTACTGACTGGAAGAAAGGTTGAGTCTCCATAGGGAGAAAGGCAACTGTACAAAGCAGCTGAGGCGTGGGAGGGGAAAACAAAATACTCCTTTAAACTGCTTTCAGACCAAAAAAGGTGGGAAGAACATAAGAGCAAAAATAGGCTAAATAATACACTATAATAACAGGATTACTCCACAAAAGCACTTGAAATGCCCACACCTCCTTAGAGCCATTGTGGCCATAGGTCAGCACTGCTGACTGGTGTCATAGCCATGCGTGGGACAGCCATGAAGGTGGCACAGAGGAAAAAATCAGAACTCCATCAGTCTGCAACCCAGCAGAGCAAAAGGTTAGTGAATGCCACCATGCAAAGTGGCACAAAGCTTCAAACCTGAGGTGGAGCTGCCAAAATCTCATTTTCATTGCCAAAGCTGCTGAAGGCGAGCTACACTCTGATGTGCAACAGATGGCTTATGCAACTAAATGGAGATAAATGTGAGAGACCAGAAAAAAAGTCTGCTGAAAGTCCTACCCTCAGAGATCCCACAGTGGCACACGGATCAGAGAAAAGACCTGAAAGGTTACAGTAGGCAGAACATTACATCTTTCAGCACAATGAGTGGAAGTGACAACAAAAAGCAAACAATTCTGCAAAGTATAAATAAAGGGTACCAAAGCAAGTCAAAGGACATTGTTCTTCCACTGCATAAAAGGTCTGAGGAGCCCACATGTAGAGTACCCTGCTCTGCTCAAGCTGCCTCATTTTTAAAGCAGCTATTGTGAAGCTGAATGGGATAAAGCAAAGGGCAACCCACACAATTCCTACTTTTGCAGAGTCTAAAACTGTACAGATGCAAATTTTTGCTTTACACACACAGAAAGAGCAAGATCTAAGCACCCAGAGTTCTCCTTAACCAGGAGGAGGTTGCAGGGCTGCTGGAAAACCAGCCCACACCAAACTCCTCTACCACGTGGCAATATGACACCTCCTGGGCATTAAAGTCCTCATGATTCTTTTGATAAGTACCTGTGTTCAATCTTATTCTGCCTCATTAAACATTTGCTGCAAACAAATTGAAACCAGAAATGTATAAACAACCACACATAGTAATTGTCATTTTAAATAAAACTAGAGGATTTCCCCCCTCTAACGGTGGCCAGATGCTATAGGGGAAGGTGAAGAAAACACCCGTAACATTCAGAATAATCAGTCTAAAAAGACTGGAAAGACTCTTCTCAGCAGCAGAACATGTTCATTTTATGCCTAAATCTCAGAAACTGATGTCTTGTGTTTTGAATCTCATGCATTTGTTCTCATTATTTATATAAATGTTCAATCCCTTCTGAATCCTCCTGGACTTGGTTGGACTCGATTACCTCTGCCAGCAGCAAGTCCCTTCAGGTTAATTACATGCAATGTAAAATCACAAATTTCTTTCCCCCCTTGCTTTCAAAACCACCCTGGAGATAAAGTGTCCCTTCTCCACCCACTGTTTTGAATGCTTTTCCTATATCCTCCTATTCATTGCCCAAATGGAGCCTCAATCCTGTGAGGATTTATTGTTAAACTTGCACATCAACCCCAGCTGCACCAAGACATAAATATAACAGTCCTCACCTTTTTGGTGTCTCCAAATCCCTTTCCACCAGTAGATCCCCTTTCTAGATCTCCTACCTCTGAGATGAGGGAACATCATCTCAGAACTTCCCTCTGAGATGAGGGAAGCACCAGAAATGAGTGAGGAGTTACTGTCATCTCCCTAACAATATTTTCTAAGCTTCACTTCACTCCCCCCTTCCCTGCTGTAACTTAATATTAGAGCTTCCTTTCACAACTGCTGTTGCACGGGGGGAAAATGCTTCCACAGAACTCTGGACTCTCAGAAGTCCAGGTCTTCTCCCCAGGTAGTTTTAATTCACTTCTGGTCCTAAATTGTTTCTGTGTGCTGCTGTGCCTTGCTAAGCAGCTGCTCTTTGCTGCAAGTGTCTGCAAGCTGCTCCTTGCTGCTACATGTGAAGAAGATATCCATGCGATAACACTAGAAGCCACTAAATAAATATTACCATGTAGCTCTGACAGCCAATCCATCTCCCCTAACTTTTTTAAATGCTTCAAACCCTTCAGTAGCCGCAAAACCCCAGCCTTTTCAAAGTCATATTGTCCCAGAAACACTTTTTCCCCATCTCTTTCCCACCTCCCCTATGAAAGGGGAATCTCCCAAACCCAGGCCGCAACACTGAGGCTGAATTTTAACCCCTACCCAAATCCTACTTTTGTGCTGTGTTACATTACGACATCCATCATAGTCAGTCCAGAGAAAATTTGCAGCTGTGCTTTGAAAGTTATTTGGGTGAAAGGTGCTGTAAGAATGCAAGACCATTATCACTTCACTTGGATATGTTTCTACTTTCCTTGCAGTCCCTAAATTGTCACCTATTGGTGGCATGGTGCTAAACTGAACTACAGTATTCAGGCATTAGCATGAGTTCAGTTTGGTCCACCATAAAAGGATTTCCATAAACAGTAAATGGATTTCCATATCCAAAACATGTAATTCCTCACTATGGCTTTAAAACTTTATTCATATAAAAGAAAAGAAAAAAATTAAACCAAAACACACATCCTCATCCATCAATAAAATTCTTATTCCATAAGGTGTAAAAACTTACCACAGACTTTACAGTTGAGCCCTACATGCTAGTGTACCACCCAGGAAGAATTACAAGTCACTTCTGAAGAGCTTGTATGGCCACTGAACATAGAGCTTTTGGGGGGTGAATCAAGGGCAACAGTATTTTTGGGAGACTGCAGGAGCAAACTGTGACACCTTCCCAGAGACAACTGCTGGTGAGCTGCTCAACCCTCCAGGAATGAGGTTCCAATTCCCTTTAGGAATCATCTTTTACAATCTCTGATATTATCTTAATGTGGTATTAACACTAAGACATCACACATGTTTTGCCTCTGCTTTACAGACACTACACAGTGACTACACAAAGACAAGCAAGAGCAGGATCCACACCGAGTTAGCATTTATTTACCCCCGTGACACAAAATAACCCCGTTTTCTCCACGGGGCTAAGCCATGATCTGACAACTTTGTGCTGGCTTCTTCACACAGCTGCACCCCCTTACAGTGCTGGCTAAAGGAAATAATATATTTGAAAAACAGCAGTAGTAAAAGATGCAAGTTCAAAGCATGCATTTACACACATTTTTAATTAGCTTTACCAAGGTTAAATTTAAATCCAAGTGTGACTAACATGCTTGCAATGCTTCAGCCTGTTCCTTAAATGAAGGCATCAAAACCCAAACCGTAAAACTAATGGTTTCTCCAGGGCTGTTCTCTGTACAGCATCTCAGTCCAGTTCATGTGCTGTGTCTCCCAGGCTTTCCAATGACACATAGTCACATTCCTTGCCAACTCTTCCTTAACCCAACAAGTGACCTAGATCTAGCATTCAGAAAGTGCCAGTTCCTTTGCAGAACAAGCAAAATTTGGGCGTTATTCCTTTCATTTACTGCTTCTTAAAAGAAGCAAGCAAGATAACATTCAGTGATGTCAGCAGCAAGACAGTCAAGGCACTGGAATTCAGGGAGAACCTGTAGCATCCAAGTAGCACAGTTTAAAAAAAACAGTCATCCTGGCTGTCAGAGGAATTCACAGGGGAAATCACTAACAGCACAGGATGTCATTCTAATCCTGCATGCCACAGGTGAACTGAGAGTATGCCAAGGGCAAGTTTTGTCCATGAGCAGGCTAGCTGGGAGAGATCCAAAATGCAGATACAACCAGTGCAGCAACAGAACAGTCTCCAGCAGCTTTGCTCAAGAGGCTCCCTCAGCTCTTGTTATTCCACTTAATATAAGAATCATTAGCAAGAGGTGCCTCTGCACAGCCCCAGGAAGGGAGGCTGCCCCTGTCTCTCCCTAGTTCCTCATGGCCGTGCCGGGGTATCCCAGCCCAAACTCAGCATTAGTAACACCACAGGATTAAAGCACTGCCACCCTGTCACAATTTGGCAGCTTGGAGTGGGAGGTTTTACACTCAACTGAGAGCATGACACTGTGCTACAAAGCCAGACACCCTTCTAATTATGCATTTTGGATTTGGAACTGGGAAAGTAATGGACAGTAATCTTTCAGGCTTCCATTTTAAAACTCTTAATAGGCTCAGTTTCCATTTTTTAGTGTCTGTTGCACACACAGCCTCTATTAACCAGCTGATGACTGCCTCCAAGACTGCTACTTAGGATACCCCTAGAGCAGAGATCTGTGCCTAAACCAGGAAGTGAGGAGAAAAATATTCCATGAGAAGTCATTAATAAGGGCTATGAATAGTACCATGGAACTATTATGCCCACAACTGAAGGAAGGACAGGAGGAAAGAGCCTACTCCAAACCAAAAGACAAGCTGAGTGAGATGCCAAAGCTTTCTTTTGGATAACTGTGTACATGCCTATAGGTAAAATCATTCAGTTCCCCCTGAATACGTTACCTTGTGGGTCACCAGCACCCAGCAGGCATCTTCCCCCCTGCAAAACCAATGTGAGCACACCCCATCCTTCCTCCTTCTCCAGGATAGTTCCTCAGAGACTTTGGAGTGGACAATAGAATAGTTCAGTTTCCATAAGGAGCCTGTCAGCTCCCTGGGAGCTGCTTTTCTGCTTCTGCCAAACATACGGCCAGAACTACACCCTGGCCTTGGTCTGGGCAGTCAGGACAGGCTGAGGGAACCTGATTAAAGAGTCTGCTTTAGCCAAAAACGACCAACACATGCTCTAAATCACGAGACAAAACAGCAAGCCGCAGCAAGGGCAATGATCAGCCAAGCCCTTGCCTGCTGCTTCCACAGGAAACTACACTTGACCAGAACATCTGGGATCTAAGGGCAAGATGAAAAAGAAATCACAGAGCTGGCTCAGAAGGGCACGTGGGAGGGCAGGAGCAGGCTTAGAGGAAATGTGAGGTTTTGCTTCTTCCTAAATGTTGATGATTCCAGGCACCGCTTAAATCTCAACCCATAGTTAGGAAGTCTGTGCTGGAAAGAAAGAAATCCAGACTAAAGCTTCTTTTCTGACATATTGATTGAGTCAGAGAGAGGGTTGTGTCCCAGGTCCCAACTGGGATACAGATTAGTTAGCCACAAGTTTTTGCAATGTTTTTCTGTCTGAACTTTCCAGCACAAGCTTCCTGCCAATGTATGTGACTGTAGAGGTGTTTAGAAGCCAAACTTGTGGTCACACGCAGTTTTCAGTGCAACGCAATCACTCACACTAAATAAAACAAAATTTAAAAAATAAATAAAATTTTTAAACATTAAAAATTTGTTTTTAAAACACCACAAAATTCCCAGAAAAGGTAATTATCAAATAATAGCAGTGTTAAGAAAACACACAAATATTAAGTGATAGATTTGCTACTTTTCAGCTTTCCCCTCTTTTAGCATTTTAAGGTATTGAAAAGCACCCTTCTAACAGCCGTTCATTTTCAATTTTGGAAGAACATGTTCTGCTATACACCCAACATTATAATATTAAAGACACTTTGAGACAAGCTATATTTTGAATCTATCTCTGCCTGAACAAACCCCAGAGACAGAAGTTCAGCTGTATCCAGAAAGAGAAAGCAAAAAGTAAAAACCAAGTTTCTAAAATCTCCTCTAGATGTGTAATCCATGCCTAATGAAGCCAGGCAGTCTGGCCATAAGTGAGCAGAGTATTTATCTGTTAAGACTCAAAGGAAGAGGAGTCCGTGTCATCCATCAGTAAAGCAAGAAACTTGGCGAGGATGGACTCTGAAAGCTCAGCAATCATTTCAGGTGGAGCACTGAAGCTCGGGGAACTCCCGTTCCTGGCTGCATTTCCTGTGACCTGCCTCACTAAATACTCACACACTGTAGGTCTCTTCCTCACTCCTTCCCAGATGAAGGACTGATAGGAAAACCATTTGCAGGTATTCGGGATCCCCTCCTGTCTGAGAGGCTCATTCCTCACCATTCCCTCCTCTCCCAGGGCTAGACAGCGGTGGCCCATCCCTCCCTAACTCCTGGAAGGGGGAGATAAAGCACTCCAGCATTTTAAAACCTCGTTTGCTTTTACTTCAGTAATCTTGTCCACCTGCCCACACCTCACCCATGCCTCTATTCTTTCTGCACCACTCTTCCCCCTCCCCCAATTCCCCCCATCTCTCCACTTATTTCTCTACCCGCTGCTTTTTCCCTTCTCTTTCAACTGTTTCCTGTTTCCCATAGATCACCGGCTGGAGCTCACCTCCCCACGCCATTCCCACTGTCAGCATATTGCTGCTGGCCCCAGAAATTCAGGTATTTACTCTAGGCTTATCTACTTTTACAGCCACTGTTTGGCTGTTCTGATCTGCTTCTGGCTGCAGTATGGCTCAACTCGTCTCTGTTTCATTTCACGGGTACCTGGCTGTCAGTTCAAGATCAACTCCCCCCCCAGAACATTTGTCGCTTATGCTTTGGTGCCTTTTCTTCAGAGACAATAGCAACCATCCTCTTTGACATCCAGCCTCCCCATGGGCTGCATTCACATCCTCAGAGGGGAGCTGAATCCCATTTTTCAGGTTCTTTCTGAAAACAAAGTTTTAAAACACAACATTCTCTTTCTAACCACATCATTCAAATTTCTTGCTGTGCTTGCAAACCTTCCCTTCCAGTTACCAATATGTCTTTTTCTCTAGCCTGACATAATGCCATTCAAACTGATGATGATTGTCCACCCCAAGTCCTCCTCATCCCCTCTTCTGAGTGTGCCATCCATCTGTACAAATCTCTACTTCTCCATCCTTTTCTCTCACGAAGATGTCAGGCCACGTATCTCAGCTTCCGTGGCTTTTGTAGGTTGTTCCTCTCTCTCCAGGATCTTGGAGACCTCTCAAAATCCATCCTGGAGACACCAAAACCCACTTTGTTTAAAAAAAAAAAAAAGTATTTATGCTTTCTCTGGTTGAACCCATCGTGTTTGGGAGGGATTCTCTCTCAGTATTTCTAGAAGGTACACTTGACTTTTGAAGCTTTGATACCAATCACCAGCTAAGATGTGTGTACAGACAGTCCTCTAAATATCATGTCTGCACATTCTTTTTAGTCAAAACAGTGCTTTTGTGCAGCATCTCTCACAATACTGAGCTCCCACTAGAGCTTTTAATATTCTCTAATACTCTAGTGCTCAAAGTCTTAGGCTTCACTAAATATTTAGTGACTAAGTATTTGGTGACAAAACCAGTGGCTATTATTGGCATCCTTTGATGTCTAATATTAAATTTAAAGCTAAGAAATTCAGCGATTATCCAAAAGCTTCACATTTCTGAAAGTTACAGAACTGCTGATGCCTGCTAGTTGTAGAAGTTTGAAACACAAGAAAGACATTTCTGTGTATCAATAGGCAAGTGTTTCTGGTGCTTTAGTTTGCATCTTATGATTGGCCTTTAAACAATCCATTCTCTCATAACAGGGCCAACCATTCAGTGACCGTGGATGGGTTCTTAGGATGGAGAATTTTATGGAAGGTTTATTAGACTTGACCTACCCCAACAAACCAGGAGAAGCTCAGTGCCTCAGAAAGGGTCAGATTGCTAAGTGGACTTTTACAGGACGCAAACTGACACTGAAAAATAATTTTTAAAAAAGTAAATCCAGGCATGCATATGATCCATAAGAGAGTTACTATGTTTGTTACTGTGAAGGCTCAATACTTGCTGATGTACAAATAGGTTGTTGACCTTGAGTCTTCAACCTAAGCCTGACTTAGAGCACCATCAAAAAAAAATAAGACCAACATTGCTAAATCCAATACCTTGTTAATTTAGTGCTAATGAATTTCAAAGCATAGAAAAAAAATCATAAACCCTTATAAACTCCAGATTAAAAAAAAAAAAAAAGGTCACCTGATGACAGTTCTAAAACAGACAATTTGGCTTTTCAAAGCCAAACTGCTGGGGGCAGAGATGGCTCTTCATAAATAATGCTCTGGGTTAGAGGCTATTTATTGATTTCAGGACCACAAAAAAGCCATTAATAAAACAAGATCACAAGAAGAGCTTAAAATACATTATGCTCTGAAGAACTTAAGGGAAACAAACAGACCATATGTTCCAAAATATTTTTAAATAATATGCATGAGGTTTGGTGGGTTTGTTTGTTTTTGGGGTTTTTTTCTCATGAAAGAGGCCAGACTGGAAGCCCAAGTCACAGATTTATGCCTGGAACAGGTGCAGATTTCTGACACATTGCCTCCTTCCCCACAAACAGGGCTTGATTCTGACCTGAAAATACCAACAACAGCCACAGGAACCTGACAGTCACTGCCCTGACCTTGCAGTCCCTGGTCCTCCTATTGGGATGGGCAGTATCAGTTGTGGGGATGACCTCAGGAACATACATGCTCCCTTCCTTTGAGAACAGGACCGAGGCCTGGCAAACTCCTTCTATTACAAGGAACAACACAGCCCAAGCAGGAAAAAATTCTACTTTTCTGAACTATGTTTATGGGACACAGACACATTCAAAGTGATCTTCACCTCTTACACAAAACCAGCTGGGAAAGTTGCCGGAGCTCAAATATACTTTGTAATATTTTTCCTGGTAAAAACAGGAGGCAGAAATGGGAAATCTGCCACTCAAAGGAAGCAGATTTGAAATTATCTGTTCTGATTAGTACTCTGTGTACTTCTTGGAAACACAAGACAGGGAGACTCTAAGCACTATCTGTATGCAGGACAGAATTTGCTTAGTTTTCCTGACTCTAGTTTCACTTCTGCTGTTTTGCTTCACATCACAGGAGCTTCCCAAGAAAATGACTGGATATAAATCTCAGGGCAGTTTTAAAAGCCTTTAAAATACCAACATGGATACTACATCAAGCCAACTTCTTCTATTATTGCCTTTGATCCCAAAGAAGAAAAACAAACATAACAAAATACTATGAAAGTTATAGGCACCTCCTGCAAATCTGGCCCCAATTGCCACAGCTATACTGATTCCAATGAAGTAAGGACATTTTTTATCAGCTGTGGACTTGGCCTGAAAAAGGTGAAGGCACTCAGCAGCATGCCAAATCAAGTGCATTTAACTTCATTTTACTTACCATTAAAACCTTCATGCTTTGAAAAACAGTATAGAGCTGTAAATCTTGCAGAAATGCAATTTATTTCTCATCTGGCTAAGAAAAAAATACAGAAATAAGACCCAAACCAATATTCCCTTTAAGTTCAGAGGAAGTTCTGTTGACTTTGAGAGACCTTCACTAGTCAAAATAACACACCTATTTGTTTGGAGATCTGAGATAGGTTCCTAACAGCAGAAACGAGCCATAGTCCAGTCTGAAATAACTGTTAAATGTTCAGCTTCTTGGGCCGTAAGCTAAAATCCTTATTTCTGCATCAAGAATAACCTAAGACATGGCCACAGCTGGTCAAATTGTTTTCACAGGTCAAGAAAAGAGGAAGAGTCAACACAAGGAGAGTGTTATTTCAGATGACCCAAGCAGACTAGTTCAGTGTTTGGTTTGTCTTTTTTTTTTTTTTTTTTTTTTTTTTAAAAGAGANTTGTTTTTTTTTTTTTTTTTTTTTTTTTTTTTACTAATGAGAGCAGTCAGTGCTAAAAGTTAATATTGTAACAATTCCTGTGGAATTCAGCTACCTGGAGACGGCTCCGAAGTCCATGAGCAGCCCTCCCCACTGCCCCCGTGCCAGCCTCACTTACCCCCAGCCACCTTGCTCCTTTGTTGGCAGCCTGCTGAATCTGTACTTTTTTAAGGGTGACATTGTAGACAGCTCCATCTTCTACCTCTTCACCCCCATCCTGAAATGTGGTCTGTCAGGAAAAGGAGAAAGAAAGAAAGGAAAATAAGACGACAAGGAATGTTTTCCCCCTTCTGCTGACCACAGTTTATCCCTGGCCTGGAGCAGCAGAGCAGAGGAGATGGGCAGCACAAAGTAAAGACAACAATCAAAGAAATCCAGGATACCCTTAGGTTGAGGGAACACTGGAGATATTCTTGGCAAGCTGTCCTCTCCTGTGGTATCGAGATACCCTGACTTTCCATTTAACTGTTTTTCCTAGACTAGCACATATTTTAAATAGCTGCATAAAGTCTTCTAAGGAAAGAGTTTGGTTTTGATTAGCAGTCGTCTCTTTCCTCCCCTCTTCTCTACAGCAAGTAATCTCTTTGGCCTTTCATTTAGGGAAGGATTCGCACTTTTAAAACTGTTGAATTACTCCGGCAGACAGCCTTGAAACTTTGAAGCTACAGAGCTTTTAAAACACAGCAACATTTTAACTCTCTTGAGAAAGAGGGATCTGAAGCGCTTGTGGTTTGCTTTTCTAAAAACCTCTTATTTCAAGCACAAGAAAAAACCCAAGCAGCTTTATGGCGGGGGGGGGG